>OU342480.1:10786871-11386871 GCA_910589355.1 Parapoynx stratiotata
ATTTCCTTTGGTATTCTCCACAAATGAGTTTTTACTTAGACAGGATCAAAGACAGACATTGGGCGGCTCTCTATGCGATATTGAGCTCAATGTCTTAGCCAGAGAGTTTTTTATTCGGCAGCAACCACGACAAACATCGAGCAGTTATCAACATTAATAGTTTTTGCAGTTTATGTATTAAATTCAATTGATTTTTATGTTGCAAATATATCCAGTATTTTGAAAACAACCGGTAAGAACATGCTGTAATAGTACCTAAACAAAAATATAATATTATTAACTATACTTTACCCATTTTGATCTGAGACAAAAGGTAAACAATGAATTTGTGGCTCTCAAACTTTTTTTCCAATTCTGGAACAAAATAAATATGGGCTCTAATTTTTTATAATAAAATAGGAAAAGGTGTAGCTATACTTATAATTATTATACTAATATCATCTTTGAATATAAACATTATTTATTTAGCTATATTGCTATTATCCAAATGATACTTAATATGGAAATAAAAAATGAGGTAATTCATAATTCAAGATATCATGAAAATGTCATGATTTTTCATCTTCTTCTAGTAGTACATATGAATACCATTTGTTTTGGGTCTTTTTAATAGCAAATATTAATTTAGTAATCTAAACCCTTCTTAAAAATATATAACATTGATGTAAAAACACCGAAAATTATTAAAAGTCACAAGTAATTATTTAATTATCTTAATCTAAAAATTTTGTTATAATAAAATATTGAATAGTCGTATATTTTTGAAAAAACCTTACGGCAATGAGGTAATGACATCTTAAAGAACCCTTTTTATGGGTTGTTTACCTTTTGTCTCGGATCAAAATGGAAAGACTATAGCTATTTTTATTTATGCCTTCTTAGGTGAAGACGGTAAGGAAGCGCCCACGCCGGACCTGCAGCTGGTGCCGTCGGTCACCACGCAAGAGGAAGAGAAGGGGTGCTTCGTGTTTGCGAGACGAGTAAGATATCGCTTTTTGTTATTTAATTATTATACCGATGGGTCAACGTGCCTTCCGAACCACGGAGGAACTGGAGTTGACATAATTTCGGCCACCCATCAATCATTAACCATTGCAAAACTATAATTGTTATCAATATCGAAAGACAAAGCGTACGAACCACTACGCCAACGAACTTCTCGTTGGTTAATTTGATTGTGTAAAATAATAGTGGTTTATGAAACTGGTAGATAATGATTTAAGATTAATTGTAATCCCTTATAGCCTTCCCTCCATTTGTTAATTGTCAATAAAAATATAAACAGAATATATTTTCCGGGAAATATATCTGATTTGCATTATGTAGTAGTAGTTGTAAAATTCTCCCATGTAGGGAAGGCAAAGGGAACGAAGCCATACAGGCAAGTCTTCGGTATATATTTCTTCAGTATTTGCATTGAAATGCAATTGTAATACATTTCAATGCGGCTTTGGAGAGTTTGGCGTCAAACGATCGATGGCAGACACTGTGGTGTTACTTCGATGAGGTGGATTACCACGATAAAAATCTCATCGTTTTTCACACTACTTGACGCTTATTTCAATGATCCTTCACATTGGTCATCATTATTGACACTTATCACACAAAACTACACTGATTTTACGCAACAAGATCCACTACAATATTACAATCACTGAAATAAAAATCACGTCCGCCATAGTTGGATGCCGCCAAAAACTCCGTATTATGTTGTTGTGTGTCAGTGTTGCCTATCACGAAACTATAATACCCCAATTCTATGCCAGAAATTTCCGATTTTAGATAAAAATATATGGACTACATTTTCATCTCCAGCTAGTCAATTCAGGTATTTATCAGATATTCGAAGTAATTACAATATCATTTATTACTTTATAGTTTTATTGAATTCATAATAGGTATTATTATGTTACTATATGTGATCAAATCAAATTCAGAAATTAATTACCCATTTGAACATACTTATGTGAGCTTCACTAAGTGAATAAAGCAAAGCGTCAAACTAAATAAGTATGGGGAAATTTTCGTCCTCAATTAGTGAAGAATATGATTGTTTGTTTATTATGGGTAAATGAACAACTTGAACCATTCAATTATTTTTATTTAATAACGACAACGACGAATTTTTCCCGGAATCGGGGAAAAATTCAGTAAAACGGCTACACTAGCTGGCCAATGTACATTTACGGCACCTCGCCTTCGTCAATTGTGATGCAACTTTTTTTTTGCAATTATTTATTTCAAGTGTCCGTGAAATATCAAAATATGTTTCAAGCATTATACAAAGAAACGAAAATTATCATAAAATTTATATTAACATCGGTTCATAGGCCAAAATCGAACAATGTTCTTTACGATGTGAGAGTAGATAAAATGTATTTTACATCTCTCATGTTCGGTAAGTAGGTCCTTAATACCCCCAATGCGGGTTGTAAGTGATCAATTACCGCCCTAGGTTAATAATGTAGCTAGAAACGCCCTAGGGCGGTAAGTAATTAAAAAAAAACTCTTTCAAAAAGTTCGCGTACATCTAACCATCTTACTGGCCCTAGACATCATGCATTCAGCCCAATGACAAAAGAGGTCGCTTCGCTATTTTCATCAATTTTGAATATCGAACAGCAAAGCTAAATTTAGTTCTTGAAAATAAATTTATTTATTCTTGTGACAAAAGAGGTCGCTTCGCTATTTTCATCAATTTTGAATATCGAACGGCGAAGCTAAATTTAGTTCTTGAAAATAAATTTATTTATTCTTGTAATGCCTTTTTTTCCACTTACCTCACAATCGAGATGTAAAGCAGAGTAGTTAGCTCGGGTGTAAGCATCAATTGCACCCTCGAACTATAAGCGCCCTCGATGCGCTCGTGCGCCTAAATATCTCGGGCTGTAATTGATGCCTTACAGCCCTTGGCTACTAATCTACTATTATTATCAGGTATTATGCGGCGCGAAGAAAGTCCCGGCCAGACTGCGAGCGGTGCCGGTGCCGGCGCATCTGCTGCGGCCCGACGCGCCGCCCAGCTGACCCGCGCACCACACGGTGCGTAGCTATACATACACACGTGCGTAGCTATACATACACACGTCGGTAGCTATACATACACACGTCGGTAGCTATACATACACACGTCGGTAGCTATACATACACACGTCGGTAGCTATACATACACACACCTGCTGCGGCCCGACGCGCCGCCCAGCTGACCCGCGCACCACACGGTGCGTAGCTATACATACACACGTGCGTAGCTATACATACACACGTCGGTAGCTATACATACACACGTCGGTAGCTATACATACACACGTCGGTAGCTATACATACACACGTCGGTAGCTATACATACACACACCTGCTGCGGCCCGACGCGCCGCCCAGCTGACCCGCGCACCACACGGTGCGTAGCTATACATACACACGTGCGTAGCTATACATACACACGTCGGTAGCTATACATACACACGTCGGTAGCTATACATACACACGTCGGTAGCTATACATACACACGTCGGTAGCTATACATACACACACCTGCTGCGGCCCGACGCGCCGCCCAGCTGACCCGCGCACCACACGGTGCGTAGCTATACATACACACGTGCGTAGCTATACATACACACGTCGGTAGCTATACATACACACGTCGGTAGCTATACATACACACGTCGGTAGCTATACATACACACGTCGGTAGCTATACATACACACGTCGGTAGCTATACATACACACGTCGGTAGCTATACATACACACGTCGGTAGCTATACATACACACACCTGCTGCGGCCCGACGCGCCGCCCAGCTGACCCGCGCACCACACGGTGCGTAGCTATACATACACACGTCGGTAGCTATACATACACACGTCGGTAGCTATACATACACACGTCGGTAGCTATACATACACACGTCGGTAGCTATACATACACACGTCGGTAGCTATACATACACACGTCGGTAGCTATACATACACACACCTGCTGCGGCCCGACGCGCCGCCCAGCTGACCCGCGCACCACACGGTGCGTAGCTATACATACACACGTGCGTAGCTATACATACACACGTCGGTAGCTATACATACACACGTCGGTAGCTATACATACACACGTCGGTAGCTATACATACACACGTCGGTAGCTATACATACACACACCTGCTGCGGCCCGACGCGCCGCCCAGCTGACCCGCGCACCACACGGTGCGTAGCTATACATACACACGTCCGTAGCTATACATACACACGTCGGTAGCTATACATACACACGTCGGTAGCTATACATACACACGTCGGTAGCTATACATACACACACCTGCTGCGGCCCGACGCGCCGCCCAGCTGACCCGCGCACCACACGGTGCGTAGCTATACATACACACGTGCGTAGCTATACATACACACGTCGGTAGCTATACATACACACGTCGGTAGCTATACATACACACGTCGGTAGCTATACATACACACGTCGGTAGCTATACATACACACACCTGCTGCGGCCCGACGCGCCGCCCAGCTGACCCGCGCACCACACGGTGCGTAGCTATACATACACACGTCCGTAGCTATACATACACACGTCGGTAGCTATACATACACACGTCGGTAGCTATACATACACACGTCGGTAGCTATACATACACACGTCGGTAGCTATACATACACACACCTGCTGCGGCCCGACGCGCCGCCCAGCTGACCCGCGCACCACACGGTGCGTAGCTATACATACACACGTGCGTAGCTATACATACACACGTCGGTAGCTATACATACACACGTCGGTAGCTATACATACACACGTCGGTAGCTATACATACACACACCTGCTGCGGCCCGACGCGCCGCCCAGCTGACCCGCGCACCACACGGTGCGTAGCTATACATACACACGTGCGTAGCTATACATACACACGTCGGTAGCTATACATACACACGTCGGTAGCTATACATACACACGTCGGTAGCTATACATACACACGTCGGTAGCTATACATACACACACCTGCTGCGGCCCGACGCGCCGCCCAGCTGACCCGCGCACCACACGGTGCGTAGCTATACATACACACGTCGGTAGCTATACATACACACGTCGGTAGCTATACATACACACGTCGGTAGCTATACATACACACGTCGGTAGCTATACATACACACACCTGCTGCGGCCCGACGCGCCGCCCAGCTGACCCGCGCACCACACGGTGCGTAGCTATACATACACACGTCGGTAGCTATACATACACACGTCGGTAGCTATACATACACACGTCGGTAGCTATACATACACACGTCGGTAGCTATACATACACACACCTGCTGCGGCCCGACGCGCCGCCCAGCTGACCCGCGCACCACACGGTGCGTAGCTATACATACACACGTCGGTAGCTATACATACACACGTCGGTAGCTATACATACACACGTCGGTAGCTATACATACACACACCTGCTGCGGCCCGACGCGCCGCCCAGCTGACCCGCGCACCACACGGTGCGTAGCTATACATACACACGTGCGTAGCTATACATACACACGTCGGTAGCTATACATACACACGTCGGTAGCTATACATACACACGTCGGTAGCTATACATACACACGTCGGTAGCTATACATACACACACCTGCTGCGGCCCGACGCGCCGCCCAGCTGACCCGCGCACCACACGGTGCGTAGCTATACATACACACGTCGGTAGCTATACATACACACGTCGGTAGCTATACATACACACGTCGGTAGCTATACATACACACGTCGGTAGCTATACATACACACGTCGGTAGCTATACATACACACGTCGGTAGCTATACATACACACACCTGCTGCGGCCCGACGCGCCGCCCAGCTGACCCGCGCACCACACGGTGCGTAGCTATACATACACACGTCGGTAGCTATACATACACACGTCGGTAGCTATACATACACACACCTGCTGCGGCCCGACGCGCCGCTCAGCTGACCCGCGCACCACACGGTGCGTAGCTATACATACACACGTCGGTAGCTATACATACACACGTCGGTAGCTATACATACACACGTCGGTAGCTATACATACACACGTCGGTAGCTATACATACACACGTCGGTAGCTATACATACACACGTCGGTAGCTATACATACACACGTCGGTAGCTATACATACACACGTCGGTAGCTATACATACACACGTCGGTAGCTATACACACGCACGTCGGTAGCTATACACACGCACGTCGGTAGCTATACACACGCACGTCGGTAGCTATACACACGCACGTCGGTAGCTATACACACGCACGTCGGTAGCTATACACACGCACGTCGGTAGCTACATTTTTAAGGAAAATGTCACAAAATACTCGGTTAAGCAGATATTGATAACCTCGGTTACACCCGCGCGGTACCCGTTCCCATGGGAATATCGGTATAGAAAGTAACCTATGTCCTTTCTCAGACTCTAGACTTTCTTTTGAACTAATTTCAATTGAATCGGTTTAGAAGTTTTGTTTCTTTCGCATTCATAATATTCGTACGGATTCACTTTCACAAAATCATACTCACTACATCTGACTTACTCACTCACACACTAACACATTCATTTTCACTCTCCCAGAATCACACCCGAACGCACGTAAACAATCACACGTATGCTCAAAGTGACAGACTCTCTCGTTCACCCTCATACACTCAGATAAATTTAAAAAAATAACTTTAACCATTATTCTTTGCAGGATACATAAAAACGGGACTCCCTAAAGAGTAAGGCCGCGTTACACCACCCGACAGCCGATCGTCTCGGCTATAACGCTTGGACACTGGATTTGTAAACGCGATATATTATTTGCATCGAATGTAAGTTATCAGATATAAGGTCTGGATGTAAATATGATTATTAACTCATGTACTGGATCCTGAATATGAAATAGAATGGAGTGTAAATGCGCCGAGAATCTGCGGCCTCTGACAGGCTTGCTACGGCGCCGGCGCTGTTGCGTCTTCCGATGCTTATCACTCCTTTAAACTGGTGTATAAATATTTTTTAAAAAATGACTTCAATATTCATAATTTGTTCAATATTACACACGCACATGCATAATTCACCCACATATAAACACACACCATGATAAATGTTATTATGGTCAAGTTCAATGAAAAATCTGATATTCTTGCCCATCCTTCAAGACTCTTAGTAACTAATGAATGGTTGGCATAATTCTTGAAGTTCATAAGAATATTGTAAAAAAGATTGAATAAATACTTTGAGTTTAAAATACTCCATTGGAGAAACATTTTGAATGTTTATCTTGGAATAAAATGGCCTGGGTACCAGAAGGCGAGCCTGTTGCCATGCACCGGGCACACTATAAGGCAATCGATGTTCATAATAAATTGTTCTTTACTCATTACGAACTCTTTTTGTGTCTATTGTTGTTGCATTTAGTAATTACGAGTAGCTTCGCTCTTAACGCTTTAAGATACAGTCTAAAGTCGAATGATTTAGTCGTCTTCGTCAATATCTATACTATTACAAGTTATATTTAGAGCTGTAATTTCAATTTAACTCGGTTACACCGGTTTGGAGGAGTCAAAATTTAATAATCGAACTAGTTCGACCCTGTATACGTAGGCAATACGATGCATTTCTCTTAGTACCTGTCTGTGTTTCATCCTAAAATGTTTTAAATGTTACTACTTGTTTATGAACATGAACAATTTCGTAGAGTTAAGATTATCGTTTTTATCTTGTAAACATTTGGCATGACAACATTGTCAGTGTTGCAACGTTTAAAATAAGATGTTATTTATGGATCAGTGGAGGATTTCATTGGTAATGTATTTAATATCAAGTTAGGTTTTACGAACACATAATTTTGTTTTTGAGAAATATTTTTTTTATTGATTTTAAAATTGATTGATGAAAATAAAATCACTATTTAATTACATGTAATATAATGAATTTTTGACTCTTTACTTTATATGAAATTTTGCAATTGCCGGTCTCAATGTTTTAATTGAGAATCCACTAATGAAATTCTTCAATGTACACTCTTCATGTTTGTTCATAATTAAAATTAAATGCATTATATATTAGAATAATTATATTAAAAATACGAACGCAGTTTCCTAGAGGAGGTATATAGAGGAGCCAGGTATGTCATTAAAAGATTTGTACGGGAAAAGATGGATTTTTACGCCAAGTAATTCATGGGCATTGGGTTTTAGTATTCTGTCTACAAAGATAGGCCAGTCAACTACTATTTGTATTACAGTCTGAATAATTTAATAGGTGCATTTTGAAAGTTGTCTGTAGAGAGATTAATCGATTCCCATACCAATGAAAATGGTCCATAAAGCTCATCTGTCAAAATGCACCTATTTAATTATTCAGACTGTAATTAAAGTAAAAATAAAAATGGTTGCTGAGAAACCAACACGATGATTAAATATCTATTTCTGAATGGAATATTGAATCTCAGCGTCAATTCTTTGAGGCAGTCATAGAGTACGGAAAAGGCAAAGTACTTTATCCTAATTTAATAATCTATACTTATATTAAACCTGTAAAAACCTGTGGAGCTTTGGCGGCATTTGACTTTGGCGGACGTGATTATTATTTTGATAATTGTAGTATTGTTTCTGAGTGTTTTGTGTCTGTGATGATGTGCAATGTGAAGGATCATTGAAATAAGCGTCAAGTGGTGTGAAAAGCGATTAGTTTTTTTATCGTGGTAATCCACCTCATCAAAGTAGTACCACAGTGTCTACCATAGACCATTTGACGCCCAACTCTCCCAGGATGCACTAAAATGTATTACACTTGCATTTCAATGCAAATGAAGACTTAATGCTACTAAAGGCTAGACTACACACAATGTACACGACTGAAGGACTCTGTATCCATGATCATGAACAATAAACAAAAAAAATATATAAACCTGCGGTAATACATAAATAATTTAAAATACAAATGGGAATCATTTGGGAAATTTTAATCAAAGTCATTTGCAATGGGGGTTTCTATACTTTTTCTGACACCAGGCGGCGCTAGGTAAGAGTGGTCCAACAGCTGTCAGATAGCACAAAATCGTAGGATTCTACATCTGGTAGGTACTGTATCAAAAATGACAACCCGCGAGATCCGCGAATGTGTTCTGACAGCTCATAGACCTGACTTTACAGTGCTGCCATCTGTTGTTTTTAGATCACCCTCATTATGTACATTTTAATATGAAATGACAAAAAATAATTAAATTTGAAGTATAAAATACTTTCCTATTCCGAACTCTTCGCTAGCATACCCTAAAAATATCTCAATGACTATACGCGTAACCCGGATAATCAAAATTGTCCAATAATACAGAAAAAATGCAAATTATACTTAGAATTGAAAGACATTCGAACTACCTCGTGACAATGCATTAATGTTGCATGTTATATTTGAAGTTATGTCTGTGTTAGGAATTAATGTACTGCATTAACCGACTAAATCCAAAAGGCGACCTTGAAAATCCTTATTAACCCAAGCAACACCTTTTTAATTTAGCCGGTTATAATTAGTTGCAAATAGTCAATCAAATGTATAAAATGTTATAGATGTGGATAGAAATGAACTAATCTAACCCTCATTGGCTCGATATATGGTTTATAATTGCACGGAGCATGGTTACATCTCAGTTTTAGAATTCATACGAAAATAGCTTTTATATCATTAAAATAAGGTTTCTAAAATATAACCCATGTTAATATATGCTATATTTAGATCTACTATAGTTCTATTGCGATGCATGAAGACTTATCCTCCTTTATTTAAGCATCAAACACGTTAATATTGAATTATCAACCATTGTGTAGCTGTCTTAAGGTCGACATTCTTGTGTCGGATTGCACTGTTTAAATCGCAATCTTTATAACCGCATTAGAAACGAGAAAGGATCTTATTTTCTAAAGATTTAAATCCACACTTGCGTGTCAGTTTTGTAAACTTCACCGGTCGTGATTTTAGTACTGATTGATTTAGACATTTTGTATTTACTGCTCGTTAAAATAACGCGTAGGTTTGAATACGCGATAAAATTAATATTCGAACACCATCTTACCAATCAAAACATTCGTTCATAAATCGCTTGATTTTAAGAGTAAAGGTAAGTAAATATTGCCAGTCTCCTTCATAACTGTCGGTTACGTATTCGAATTGTCCCGTCTCGCTCTGAATCACCGCATTAAAAAGTGAGAGGTATAGAAATTCCGTGATTCGTTAGGCAGAGGTTTTCGCCTGAATGAGTTCACAGACGGTAGCTATAATATACATTAGTGTATTACATCTCGAGATGTATAGATTTCAATTGTCATAAGTATCGCATACAATAGTATGCCTTATATACTTGCTTCGTGAGTCTGCTTTCAACTGTCTCAGCATCCTTAAGATACGAATATGTAAAAATATACATTATAGCCGTGTTTGATCTCCAGATGATTTCTATGGAAAGATGTAACGAGATGTATTGAGATGTATCGTGCTGTAATACATCAATGTATATTAGAGCTCCGTCTGTGAACTCCTTGACATGTATTAAGTCCCTATGTAGCGGAGGGCGAGTCTGTTGCAATATACCGAACACGTACGAGACAAGCGATATTCATATGGTAATATTTATGTGTAAAAGGGTATGTGTATAACCAACCTTCGATATAAAAACAAAATTTGCCTCGTATTTTGTCCTACCGTTATTTCATCGATTAGTCTTAAAATCCATGTCGCTGTCATACGAACAAATTGTATATTTTAACTTATATATTTCGTCTTATATGCGTTGATTTGAACGGAGTACTTGTAAAGGAATTTGAAATCATTGTTTGGATACTTAATATTTCTATCTCAGTCGCTCTTACTGATATATGTCGTTATTTGTTTTGCTTTCTGTCTTCTGTTTATATATTTCGACTTATTGAACCTCTTTAGTTAGGATTCCGTTGAAATCAACGCCATCTATTGTGTATAGTGTAAACTTTTGATATTATTTATAGTTTTGAAATGTATTCGTAAGTGTAAAGACGGCTAATGTAATTTTTATATGGGTTTTGTTTAATCGTGTAGGGTATTTGCCAAATGAAATTTCTTTTTTATAATAAAACTTTTTTTGATAATGGATTGGTGGTGACGTTGTACGCTGTATGTTTGCTTCGTGTATTGTCTAATGTAGGTCCGTATTGACTTTATTTTGTTAAATATTACAATGTATTAGGAATTCAATACCGGTTTTCACTAAAATTACCTGAATAATTAGTAATGCTTTTTATTCCGGCATGATTTTCAACCTTTACTCCTTAGATATAAAGTGGAAAAATGGTTGAGGAAGTCTCACAGTTTATGGTAGTCTGAAGAACCGTTGACTTATGTGTGATTTTTAGTATCTGCAATGTATGGCTTGGATGACTTTAAATATACGTGTCAAATATAGATTATAACTTGTGAGATTTTACTTATATTGAAGCAAAATAGCTAGGACATTAGTTTATGCAGTTACATAGAATCATATACTGCTTATCATCTGGCGGTAATGAAGATAATAATAATGATATTTTTGTGAAAATGCGCATTTTAAGAAAAATCTTGTCCTCGTTGTACACGAGATAAGACTACTCCGAACTTATAGAGTGGAAGAGAAATGGACGTCTTCTATTTATATCTCGTTCACTCATGAGGTACGAGCAAGATGCAAGTGTTATTGCATCAAAACAGATGAGAGAAATCTAAGATTCCATTCTTATTGAGTCGAGTTGTAGTATGTAGACTTACTTTTATTGAATCGAAACGTTGTGAATTGGAGAATAATTTGAACCGAGCAATAAATACGGAAACGAATTCTGTGTATTTCCTTTGTCTATGTCAACTGTTGTCTATGGCACAATATTTGTGGTGTCGATATATATCTATGTCGCTGATTCAGTATTCGTGCAAATTGTACCTATTTTAGATTAGTGTTTGCACATTTGTCCAGTTTTAAAGCCATCTTTTGTACATTGCCAGTATAATAATATACTTCCATATTATACTAGATTGTAAGCATTTTGATGTGTAACTTTACATTGTATTTTAATATATGAGCCTAAATATGAAATTTCGTGTCGCGGTGTATTTGGATGGAACTGTGAATTTAAGGTACTGTTTCCTTAGTCAACTTGGAATCGCACTTTAATATGTCCCAATCGCTCTATCACTTCCTTTTTTATATCAAGTAGACTGCTCACTTGATGGTAAAAAGCTACAGTGGCTAAACCAAATTGAACTTAAATGAAGATACGTAGAGATCAATTTTATTTGAATTTATTTGACAACTTGTAGCAACAGAATTTAATCAACAATTTGCATATTTATCCTAGTATTATTAGAGTACAATTGTTTCGAATGGAATATCTTTACGTCTCTAACTTTGAATTTTAAATGTATTGCGATAAAGATGATATTAGAGCGAAAGGGACATGAGTTATTTTATCTATTGTATTTACACATTCGTCGCGTGAGGCAACGTAAACTAAAATGTCTACCACTATAGGAGAATAAATGCAAATGATTTTTGTTCTTATATAGTTACGATAAGAGTTATTATTGTATGAGATTTGTATTGTAAAACATGTTCACACTTTCGCTTCTACCGAACTGAGCCTTTGGACTTGTTAGTTTAGAATGGGTTATGACGTCACATTTTACGATCTAATGAAAAGCTTATTTCGAGAAAAAATATACCTACTCAGTGCCTCTCTCTTCAAAGCATACGAAGAAGCGAGAGCGAAAATAAATCTTCTCTACGGGATTTATAACTCTTTTGTACACTGATGATTAAGAGTGGCACCCAGAACAGTTGGGTTATTATATCCAAAATGGAAATTATTCTTGTTGTTTTTTTATTTTCGACGAATACTGTTTTAATAACAATTATCTTTGTATACATTTTATTTAACATATAAGGGCTTGGTACAGTCAGCGTCAAATAGTTAGTAACACTCAGGATGTTCAATTAAATAGACACTACTAAAACGTCAATAATATCAGTACAAATAAAGTTCCCATATTGTTGACAACACAAAAGAGTTTCCTTAACTATTATATTATATGGAAGCTCTTTTGTGTGTTTAAGAATATGGAAACTTTATTTGTACCGATATTATTGATTTTTGGTAGCGTCTATTTAATTGAACACCCTGAGTGTCACTAACTATTTGACGCTGACTGTACAGTTTTCTCGTACAAACAAGTTACTTCGTAAAGTTTCCAAATATGGTCATAAATGAAGTTGAAAGCCTCAGTTCGGAGTGGGTATCGAACCCGGCATGCTCAAGGGCTCAGGAGCTCAATGTACAGGTCTAGTATACATAGTCGAGTGTTAAGTAGCAACGCCGTTGTGGCGCGTAAGTTACATACATTTAGTAGCGTCAGCAAGTCATAGTATGCTGTGAAAATAGCTTTTATTGTGTAGGGAATAGAGACGGTTTTAAATAACAACAGGTGTAGTCTGACTTGTAGCAGCGTAAGATAGAATAGAAAATATAAAACCTAATCACAATTATAAATAGTTTTCATTCATTACAAATGAAATGACTATTATAAATCTACATTGATTATTAATATTATTTTTGCCAGTTCGATAGTGGAGATTTTGTCGAGAGTTCTAGCAAGAAACTTGCAAGGGTTCCATTCTTTCATTAATACTATCTGTACAGTTATATTACAAAAATCTTGGAAGATTAGCACAAAATGTAGTGATAGGCAATTTTTTTTGTATAGTTTTGATTTAGTTCACGAGACGTGACATAAAGAATAAGAAAAGACTAGTTTTTTTTATAAGAATTTAATATGATTTACACTAGTTGTCATCTTTTTATGAAACTTTGGTAAGATTTTAAGAGCTAATAAGTTATAAGTTTGGAGCCGTGTGGTAGCGGCTCATTAAACGAATACTACCAACCCATCATAGAACAACTGCACAACAATAGCTTATAGCGGCGCCGGGCTCACCACCTGTCACGCTGAGTGCAGTCACTGCTTGGTGAAGCGCGGACTATAGCAATGACTGCTTTTGCGGCGCTTTTGCCTAGTCTCTGACTTACCCTTAGGGGATAATAGTCGTGATTATATGTATGTATGTATACGTTTTTTTAATATATTTATGATGAATTGATGATGTAAACATTTTTAAAGCACAAAGATATTTTAATGTTGTTAAATCTTATAAAGATTAAACATACAACTAATGAACTCTGATATTTAAATAATGAAGTCATATTTTTGTATAATTGATCGCACTAATAACTTCATATAATAAAAATTATGTGTTATGTAACTTACGCGCGAACGACAGTCTTCATTCGCCTCTATATATACTTTTAAGCATTTAAACATGTACTTTTCACCGAATTTTTGTAAGAATTTATACATTACATATATATATATATATATATATATATATATATACATAATAGTGGATCATACCTGTATCATACTCATGCGATGCATTTTCGACTAAATGTATTGAGATGTGTTGTGTGTGCGGCGTAATACGCGCGTTAGCTAGCTTATAGTACTGTAACTTAGTTTTCTTGATACTATTAGTCGTTATTGCAGTATTTTGGTGCAAATATTATTATTTAATAAGCGTATTCATAAATAAATTGACTCCGATATAGAAGTGGCTTGGTTTTATTTCATCAAAAAGTTTAAGTCCCTAAAACAATACTTCCCATTCCCATAAAAATGTTAATACAATAGTACCATTATTTTTTTTTGTTCTTTATGATCGGCAGAAGAAGAAGCGATGTGTGCCGCCAGTGTAAGGATTATATAGTTTCACTACCTTCAGATAAGTTTCTGTTAATCTAACAGATATAGTGGCTATCTGGAAGTATTGAGACCGGCACATTAATATAGGTAATATCTAGAGCGTGAATACAATTTAGTTGAGTAATTTAAACACAAGTCACCTTCTAACATAATTTTAATCTCAAAATATAAATAACATCAGTCGAACACAAACTAACATTTCGAACTAAAAAAAATGCACCACATGAATCTTCAAACTAACATCGAAATACAAAATGAAGTTTCCTAAATATTAGTAATTATACTGGCAACATTTTTATTTATTGCTAGTATAAATATTTTCAATATTATTGTGAACGCAAGCTAGACATAAAATTAAATTCACGATTGAATCAAAGTATTTTTTGCGGGACCAACATAACGTCGCCTAATTAACAAATAAGTTTCTGATTTATTATTTTCAGACACATTTTACCCGATAAATAACAAAGAATTTTGACCCTTAAGTGGCAGTGGGCGGGTATTTTTAATCGCTTTGCGAATACGGCGAATGTTAAATCAAATATCAATAATTAACCTAAAGGAAGCACAATAACATGACTACTAGAAACAAATACAATATTGATGTTTCAATAAAGTAAAAAAATGTGCCGATTTCCACATACAAAATCATGACATTATATTTACATTAGATTATTATTTCTCATTTCATTTGAGAATCTGGTGTTCACAATATACCGAAATTAAAATTATCGAAGATAAAACTACTAACCAAAACATCTAAATAATACTATAACACAACACATCTTTATATTGAGAGCCTGGCTCATGCAAATCGTTATTAAAAAAAACGAAGATATAAAGATACGAAGAAGAAAGTCTACGTAACAGAGGCCTCTAGTATTTTTATAGCTGTGAACCTTGTTTATGTCCGTTAATTCGAAAAAAGTTCATTTATTCCGCTCCGATGTTTTTGACTAAAATTATGTTTCGAAACGCATTCACGACTTAAATTTCGAACCGAATTGAGAATATTTTAGTACAAATCGAAAGCTATTTTATTTATCTATTAATGTGTTTCATATCATTCATGTCCTGTGTTGGTCCGGGACACAAAAAGCATGTACCAACTGCTTTTCTTGCCTAGTATGTCGTAAAAGGCGACTAAGGGCGTATTGGGTACTGGGTCTGTGATTGTGTAGGCGATGAGCTAGCCACTTGTTACTACTCTTTCACGATATTTCATCTGACCAAACCCAATTTTTTTATGGCTAAATGTGTTCTTAAGGAACACAGTGCTCCTTGGACTCTGCCTACCCCTTCGGGGATTACAGGCGTGATTTTATGAATGTATGTATGTGTTTCATAAATACTAACAATACATACCTATATAATAAAACTGTAGAGGTCGAAGGTCGTAGGTACATAGTAAAAAAAAACTTAAAACCAAGTCAAGTCAAAAAAATAGAGGGAAAATACCAAATTTTTTCTTTCTTTGTTTCTCTGTCTGTTTTTACGGGCTAATCTCCGAAATGGCTGGACGGATTTCAATGAAATTTTGCATGGTGATGCCTTTTATATTCCTGGTCAACATCTGAGACTTTTTTCGGAAAATTAAAGGATTCAACACATTCTACTGCCAATCCAATCCAATGGTTGTCTGGAAGACTTCGCTCTTAGCGATAAGGCCGCCAAGAATTTTAACCTAATTTTATCCAAAACCTACCAAGCTAATGACTCAATTACTACAGCCATCATTCTTTGGTGAAGCGTTACCTTGATGTTTCGGTATATTGTGTCACACACAACCAGTTAATAACAATAACCTGTACCAAAATAATGATATAGGTTCCTAAAATTTTTACAACACAATTTTACACCACGTGTGAAGAAATGTTAAAATTAAAATAGACTTTATATCAATATATTTTAGGTTCTGATAAGGTTCACATAAAAGTAGATATGGGCAATGCCAATGAAATTTCACTATCACAAATTTTGATTTCGTGAATCTATCATCTGAAATAATTTTTCGTTTACCTGTAATCGAAGTCAAATCATAAAAATAAAATAGGTATTTTCAAGGGAGTTTGGCGCCAATCAACTAATGGCGGTCGTAATTTTTATTTCAGTGATTGTTATATTGTTTCGGAGTGGAACTTGTTGCGTAAAATCAGTGTTGTTTTGTGTAATATGTGTCAATAATGATAAGCAATATGGAGGACCAATGAAATAATCGTCAAGTGGTGTAATCGAAGTAACACCACAGTGTCTGCCATCGATCGTTTGACGCCAAACTCTCCCAAGACGCATTGAAATGTATTACATTGGCATTTCAATGCAAATACTGAAGACATAAAAATACCAAAGACTTGGCTGTATGGGCTTAGTTTCCTTTGCCTTCCCTTTATAGGGAGAATTTTACAACATAAAAATGAAATAATTCATAAAAGACAAAAAAAAAACTATAAACATTATACCTTTAGGTTCAAAATAACTAAATGACTATCCGTGACAGACTTTTTAAATTTATGTTTCCTATTTTCTCCTTGGTTTTCTGTTTCGTAATCAATTTATTTTAGTATTTTTATATTTTATGTTGTGCTTTATCCCACCCTATCCTCAGCCTAAATACGTCCCACTGCTGGGCACAGGCCTTCCTCATGCAGAAACACATGAGTATGGGCCGTAACACCACCACGCTGGCCCAATGCGGGTTGGTGGGTAGAAACAGTCGCAATAGCGACCGGAGCAACGGCTTCACGTGCCTTCTGAAACACGGAGGAGGTCGACATCACAAAGTTTTGTTCACCCATACACGGCCTGACCATGGCGAAGGTAGCTGTGTTTTCAATCGAAAGTCAAAGCGTACTAACCACTACGCCACCGAGCTGTATGGGAAAACCCCATTTATGGGAATAGCGATATATACTACTTAATTTATCTATGGTGAAAATACATATTGACGAACAGACGTGCAAAAAATCGACGAAGGATCTTTCCGCAGACTCGATCGCATAAAGTGTCACGTCTGCGTTGCACCTAAAACGATAATGACATTTTACAATATTTATAACAAACCGTGACCTAAATATTATTAACAATTATTTTTCAACATTAAAATGTTATTACATAATACTCCAAAGACAATTGACTGTTACTTTGTTTAGTAATATCATCAAAATGTCGAAAGCGTCAAAAGTGTTTACTCAATTTTGGAGTTGTCCAGTCAACTCCAAAAATGTTTAAACACTGGACAGAAAATGACTTTTATAAGAAGGAAATAGGTAAGATTGTCACCCCTAAAATGTGTACAGATATTTTTGTACTCGACTGTACAAAAACGTTTTTTACTCATACTAATGTTCAATTAGAAAATAGTTATACAATTTATAACACGATTTTTCACCAGCCTATATACTTCCCACCGCTGGGCCCAGGCCCGTCTACAGAAAAACACGATGAGCATCAATGCGGTTGCAATTTTACTGGGACTTGCTCCCTAACGTTTTGGTCACCCATCCAAGGACTGACCAAGGCGAAAGTAGCTTTGTTTGCAATATCGTCAGCCATAACGCCGCTGAGTTTCTTTAGCAGTCAGCTTAATTGCCCGCTTTGAATTAAAAAGGTTTTTACTACGAAAATAAAAAGAGGCTAAATTATATTAAGCAAGTGACTAGAAAAGCTAAGTCTAGCCATAGATAAATTAAGTAGTATAGATCGCTATTCCCATACATGGGTTTTTTTAAGTAATTCCGCTAGTATAGTAGCGCTTACTAGCGTAATAAGTCGAGCGAAGGGGTACAAGCAATAATAATAAGTTTTAGACGAACTAAATACAGCATGAGGAAGACTTAAACAAAGCTAATTTGATCAGCCCTTGCCCAAAAAAGTCAGCCCTTGGATGGGTGACCAAAACTGTGTGATCTCAAGTTCGTACTTTGAGAAAACGTTAAGACGTTGCTCCCAGTGATGTTGCAACCGTTTCTACTTCTTATCCGCATTGATTCGGCGAGCTCGAACTGTAATACTCTCTCTCTAGACGTTCCTAACAGAAGGCCTAGCACGGGCCCGAGAGAAAAAGTCCTCAGAGATAAAAATCGTCATTGCCTCAAAAGTCCCCAGAGACAAAAATCGTCATTTCCTCAAAAGTCCCCAGAGACAAAAATCGTCATTGCCTCAAAAGTCCCCAGAGACAAAAATTGTCATTGCCTCTCGCTTCTTCGTTCGCGCGGAAGCGAAGTAATTTTCTCTCCGGGGACTTTTTCTCTCCGGCCCCTGCTAGGCCTACAGGAGACACATTTTACGCGTATAATTAATATCTCAAAAGGTTTTATAGTAAAGCCCACACGCAGTAAAATTATTTTATACTTATGCGTTGTAAATGTCGATTAAAAACTAAACCTAGTTTTAATCTACAGGGTGAAATTGAAATCATTCGACAAAATTATTATAATAATAGGTATAATAACAATTAAAATCGCAATAAAACATTATGTAAGAAAATACAATAACGCAATTATTAGTTGCAGCTGTCGCGCTGCGTTATCGAAACACCTGTACATTTGTAAACAAAAGTGTGTATCGAATTTAATGTAATATTTTTACATGTAATTTTTATTTACAACTTAGATTTTATTCTCCCTCACAAATATAATGTTTATAGCACTAGAACCCACCCATTAAAATTTGTCAATTATTTTCGATTTCACCCTGTAGCTTAAAAATAGCTGCAAGTGAGCCTAAAAAAGAGGCGTCGATCTTGGATTGCTAAACAGTTCTTGTTAAAATTTAATAATCACAAAAACGTTTCTATTTGTTTTAATGACTGTTCATCGATTTTATTGCACTTTTTATAAATTGAGAATCCCGCACTCTAATTTGTTAATCCCATCGAAATTTCGTAAAATACTGACTTACCTTGTGTAAGTATAACAAATTTTATCAAAATATCACAAGAGCAGCTCCAATTCTACACAAAGATTACAAGGAAGTGCTACTCGCCACTTTTTTCTTATCTAAAACCTTTTTATCAACGTAAATCCTTTGGAACAGCACAAACTTCCCGCTTTGAATATTTTTCGTTTCGTAAATGGCGTCTTCTATTGTCCAAGACGGCGTTTCGCAATGCTGCCATGTTCTGCAATCTTTCGGGATCTGTAATTTGTCTAGTAGTTGTTCAGACAGTACAGGAATTATCGGCTGCAGGATTATGCCACAGATTCTCAAAGTTTCCAAAGTAATGTGAAGGACGACGTCTAAATGTTTCTGGTATTCGACCTTCTTCTTCAATTCCCACGGCTTGTGTGTCTCGAAGAAGAGGTTGGCGAGGTGCAGCGTGTGTATGACGGCGTCCACCGCTTTGTAGAACTGGTAGTTGCTGTAGTGTTGGTGGCATATGTCTGGAAAAAGACAAATTACTTTACGTTACATTGCTTTGTCAATATTTATTTTTAGTTTCAGATAGGAAGCGCCAACAATACGTAAAAAGCTTGATTGTTTTTACAACAACGATACAAACGAAATTTTTAAATGAAGAAATTATTAAGCTATTGCATAGCTTCTATCGCGGGTCTTGAGCGCGGGGACCGAATCCAGAAATTCCATAACGAAAAAACCTCACGCTCCCCACTCCGATGCGCAAGGAGGTGTGGCTTGAAGGCCGTGTTTTAAATAAATTCTATCTCTTTTATAATACACGGCTCAGAAGAGAGAAATCTCATAAATGCTAAATGCGTAGCCATAAATATACTCGCGAAAAAGAAAAAATAAGAGACGTTTGGCGTGGCCAGGCGCGGCCTACGAGATGAGTATAAGATCGAGTTGGCCATGCAAATTTTTGGAAGGAATTCAGAAAATGACTGAGTGTAAATTAAAACACGTACCCACTACGAGTATTTATTATTTTTTATTTATTTAATAATAGAAAAATTTGTTTTCTTATCGGTCACCACGCTCAAAAAGTGTAACTTGAATTAATATCAAAGAAAAAGAAATACTGCATGAATAAAATAAATAAATAAAATTATAATTGCATAAGTTGATACAAAATGCTATGCAATAGCTTTACCGCGGCAGTCCCCGAGTGCCACACGTCTTTTTTTTTATTTATATTAGTTACATCTAAGCGTATGCTAATAAATGTTATATACCAATCGCCACCTTTTACATGGCCAGGTAGAAGGAGTGTGACGATGTTATGTCACAATGTCTTTACGTGAACATCATAGTAATTATCAAAACTAGCCAGGGTGTATATTAAAAAGTTACTCTAAAAATAGGTTTGTTCTGTTCTCCCCATAATATATACACCCTGTATATGTACAGAACTATGATACAAGTAATAATTGTAATATCAAAAGAACACAGAACAAACAAAGACTATAACTAAAACAATATATACACCACAACACTAAACACACACACACCTTAACAAGTCACAAACATTTTAACAAACTAAGGCCCGATTTTTCAATCCTCAGATAAAACTATCTGTCAGTCAAATGTTAGCTCTGCCCCTTTTCTTTTTATGACTTTAGAAAGTGACAGTGATAATTTTAAATGGCGGATAATTTTATCTGAGGATTGAAAAATCGGGCCTTATAATGTTTAATATTGGTTAAGCACTTAGTTAGAACATCAGCGATCATATTGCTAGAAGAAATGTATTCTACAGTGATGTCATTACTAGCGATAGAGTTTCTAATGAAATGATGCCTAACGTCAATGTGTTTGGTGCGGGAGTGATGGGTGTTGTTTTTAGTGAGTTGAAGTGCACTTTGATTATCGCAAGACAACTTAATCGGTTTTCTGTATTCGAAAATTTCCTGAATCTCAGATATATGGCCTCCTTGCATGCTTCGCTTAGAGCCATATATTCTGCTTCAGTAGTTGAGAGTGCGATAGTGCGTTGTTTGCGCGACTCGCAGGATATGGCTGACCCACTGAGCATAAACACAAAACCTGTGTAGGATCTGCGGTCTATGAGATTGGACCCATAGTCAGCATCAGCATACATTTATATTAGGTCCTTACCTATGAAATTGGTGTTTTGTATGGAGATTTTGGGGAATTCTGCATTTTCCATACTAACATTTTATCAGTTTTCTTCACAACAACAAATCCAGAGATAATAATATTTGGCATCTATCATTAGACAAGCTTTAGTAATATGTGTAATATCACACTTCATAAAAAATATTTATCGTTTTTAAGTGAATGCAAATAAAATGATGTATTCGGGAGGCACTTAAAAAGAGTTGTCTCCGTGTCCAATTTTAACACAATTAAACTTACAACAAATTATCAAAACAAATCAAAAGAGCTGAAAAATATAGTCTATTTTTAGACGAGGTAATTATTTTTTAGGAATACTCTGAATCTTAATAGTTACAGACAAAATACTAAAACAGAATAAAAACACCAATTTCATAGGTAAGGACCCAATATATGTCATATCAAAACTAGCCAGGGAGGTACATATTAAAAAGTTACTCTAAAAATAGGTTTGCTCTAACAGTAATAATGACCTCATATTTTTTTTCATCGAGCATGAGGTGATATAAAGTTTACTTATAAAAATTCAACTAGAATTGCCTGTCAAACGGGTACAATTTACAACACGGGGTTTTTGATACCTTTTTCTACAAGTCTACCCCCTTTATCTATTCCTAAAGACAATGGGCAAGCTTGGACCGTGGTACCTGCTGCAACAGCCATGACATGTTTTTCACATGACATAAGCAACCAGATCTGAAACTGGTGGGCATGGTGTGTTGTTCGTCTTGGAAAGACGTTTCAAGGTCAAGACCTTTCGAGGTTACCATAAGATTAGCTACTGAGGCCGAGTACCATTCTGTCCATTGACCACCTTATCTGCCAGTCTTTCGACTTCCACTCATCACTTTGATCGCAGTAATACTATAGTACGTCTCAATCCAAGTTGCCAAAAAGGTAAACAAAACAAAGGTGATGTTTCATCTCTAAAATGTTTTGTGATGACTGTAGGTAATGAAATCAATTGAAACGAACAACAATTGTTACCGTTAATTATATTTTGGTGCCAATGTCCATGTAAAAAGTGTGATTATTGAATAACAAATTCGGTAAGTCGGCTTTTTTCTTTACCTTTGTGGCAACTTGGATTGAGACGTACTATACAATAATATTGGGTCCTTACCTATGAAATTGGTGTTTTTTTTCTCTCTTAGTATTTTGTCTGTAATTATTAAGATTCAGAGTATTCCTAAAAAATAATTACCTACTCTAGAAATAGACTATATTTTTGAGTTCTCTTGATTTGTTTTGATAATTTGTTGTAAGTTTAATTGTGTTAAAATTGGAAACGGAGAAAACTCTTTTTAAGTGCCTCCCGAATACATCATTTTATTTGCTTTCACTTACAAATGATAAATAATTTTTATGAAGTGTGATATTACTCATATTACTAAAGCTTGTCTAATGATGGATGCCAAATACTGAAAAAAAAAACTGAAAAAAATTTAGTACGGAAAATGCAGAATTCCTCAAAATCTCCATACAAAACACTAATTTCATAGGTAAGGACCTAATATTACCAATCAAAAAGAATGTACCAACTGCTTTTCTTGCCTAGCATGTCGTAAAAGCCGACTAAGGGCGTATTGGGTACTGGGTCTGTGATTGTGTAGGCGATGAGCTAGCCACTTGTTACTCTTTCACGATTTTTCATCTGACCAAACCCAATTTTTGTATGACTGAATGTGGTCTTAAGGAACACAGTGCTCCTTGGACTCTGCCTACCCCTTCGAGGCGTGATTGTATGTATGTATGTATGTATGTATGTTTGTATGTATGTATGTACGTACCTGGCAGCCTCTCGACGTGCGTCAGGAGCTGGGTGGTGACGTCAGAATGCCTGCAAGCTAATAGTTCTGGCGCGTGTAGCGGAGGGAACTCCGCGCGAGGGTTGAGAGCTGGTCCCGCGCAACGACTGGCCAGGTTGCCAAGCGTGTCCGCCAGCTCTGAGTTGGCCACGTTTATCAGCTTGGTTTCGCTGTAATCTTCAAATAATATATAAATAAATAAATATCACACATTCATACCTACCAACTAGTCCCATTTTAAGCAACTAAATGCTGTTTGTGTTACGGATACTAGAAGACGGACAAATACATTTGTTGGAAACTAGTGGACTGCATTGCTAAAATTAAAATAAACTGATTTTTGCACAAAAAGATGTATTCTCCAATAATGAAAAAAAGAGACAACGTCATATCAAAAACATCTATCAAATATTAAAAAAGAATATAAAATTATAAGTAAAACCTTTAAAGAAGTCGGATTCCCCAGAACATTTAATAGATAAAAACATATAATTTTTTTAGAATATACATAATATAATACATAAATAATGAACATCCAAGACTGGAGAACAAATGGCTGAAAATTCATCACCCAAACACTTCGCCCCCACTGGGGATCGAACCCAGGACCCCTCGAGATGGCGACGCTTTGAGACCGGCGTAAAAACCACTCGACCACGGAGGTCGTCGTCGTCGATATAATAACTAAAAATAGCTATATCACCAAAGGGTTGAAACATGAATTATTTAACCACCTTATTAATGAAATGTATTATTCAATCCGTGAATTTTTAGACGACATATCTTTATTTGCTTTATTTTATAATACATTCATTCAACTCGGTGGCGTAGTGGTTAGTACACTTTGGCTTTCGATTGAAAACATAGCTACCTTCGCCATGGTCAGGCCGTGGATGGGTGACCAAAACTTTGTGATCTCGAGCTCTTCCCTGCTTCGAAAGGCACGTAAAGCCGTTGCTCCCGGTCGTTATTGCGACTGTTTCTACCTTACCTACCAACCCCCACTGGGCCAATGTGGTGTTACGGCCCATACTCCTAATGTTTCATGAGTAAGGCCCGTGCCCAGCAGTGGGGCGTATATAGGCTGAGGATCTTCTTCCACACTCACTAGCATCAGTAGCCATGGTGGCCTCCCGCAGCAGCAGATATCTGAGCGCTTGCGGCGGCGCGGGAACCGATCGCGGGTCCACCACGTTGCCCAGCGACTTGGACATCTTGACGCCGTCCACCGTCCAGTGCGAGTGGCACAGCAGCCGCCGCGGCGGGTGCCAGCTGACGGCCATGAGGAACGCCGGCCAGTAGATGCCGTGGAATCTGGTAAACAGTTTTTTTAAAATAAATAAATATCTTCTAACATTCACACCTATCAACTAGCCACATTTTAAGCAACTAATGCTGCCTGTGTTACCGACAGTAGATGATGGATAAATGAATAAATAAATAAATAAATAATTTATATAAATATATGTAAGCATCCAAGACCGGAGAACAAATGCCTGAAAATTCATCACCCAAACATTTGCCCCCACTGTGGATCAAACCCAGGACCTCTCGAGATGGCAACGCCTTGAGACCGGCATACAGACCAATCGACCACGGAGGTCGTTAATTACCGGCCATTAAACAACGCGTAGGGAAAGAATCTCACGCCAATAAAATGCTATTTGATGGCAATAAGCCTGACCATAGACAATATTGGACACCAATATTGGCTTGTGTGGAGCCGTGTAGTAGCGGCTCATTAAAAGAACACTACCGACCCATTTCTTCCCTTGGGTGTCTTAGAAGGCGACTAATGGATTTAGAACTGCACAACATCCAATAGCTTATGGCGCGACGAGCTCACCACCTGGCACGCTGAGTGCAGTCACTGCTTTTGCCTAGTCTCTGACAAACCCTTAGGGGATAATAGTCGTGATTATAATTGAAGGCTGACAAAGAATCAAACGAAATACAATATTGGACTTAAAAACACTCATACGAGGAGGGCTGCACTAAAAGTATCGGGAATAGAATATTTCCACTGTTCCTGTCATATTAAAATCTTTTTAATTGAAAACTTGGTTTTAAAAATCTAATACCATTTATTTATTTAAAAAAAGATTCTCGGTCTTGTCACAAGGATTTATCCAACTTGTTTAGACGTTGAGAAAATGGAATTGACTCGAGAAAATTCAAGAGCGCTGAATTATTATGACTTTCGAAGTGGTTTAACACAAAAATAGTGTGTTGACCGGATGATTTCTGCATTTGGTGATGAAGCCCCATCCAAAACCACAATTTATCGCTGGTTTGCTGAATTTCAACGTGGACGTGTCAAGCTCAGTGATGATCCCCGTCAAGGTCGTCCAAAAACTGCAGTCACCCAAGAAAACTCTGATGCTGTGCGTAAGCTGATTGAGGAAGATCGGCATGTGACATACCGCGAAATTCAGGCAACTTTAGACATTGGCATGAGTCAAATACAAATAATCTTGCATGAACAATTAGGAGTAAAAAAGTGGTTTTTCCGATGGATACCGCATTCGCTCTGTGAAGAGCAAAAAGCGGCTCGCGTTACTTCGTGCGTCAGAACTATCGAAAGATTCCACGCAAGATCCTCAAATGCTGTATACAACATCCTATCAGGTGACGAATCCTGGATATACGCGTACGAGCCCGAAACAAAAAACCTGTCACTTCCGAATGGAATGGTTTCTTCAATGATTGGTTCCATCGTATGGTAAAATGTGTCAAATTTCGCGGAGATCACTTCGAAATGCAAAAAATACATTTTTAAATAGTAATGTCGTGTCACTTGCTTGATTCCCGAAATTTTCAGTGCCGCCCTCGTAACAAGACAATATTGGCTCGAAGAAATACAATGCGACCTTGAGACAGACAGAGATACACGTCGAACTGTGAGCATTCTACATATTTGGATTGAGTGTAAAAGTAAAATGTGTTTACTTGAGTATATCCTTCCCGACGACGTGCACGTCTGCAGGCCAGGGCCGGCCGCGGCGCAGCATGGCCTCCTCGTCGGGGAAGCCGGCCATCGTCAGGTAGTTGACGAGCGCGTCCAGCCACACGTAGATGCTTTGCTCTTCATCACCTGGCACCTGTGCCGACAGGGAACATTACACCTGAACACCTCATGTGTTTGCTTACATAAAAATACCATTTAAAAGATAATTAGGTTTGGTCAGATGAAAAATCGTGAAAGAGTAGTAACAAGTGGCTAGTTCATCGCCTACACAATCACAGACCCAGTGCCCAATACGCCCTTAGTCGCCTTTTACGAGAAAAGCTGTTGGTACATTCTTTTTCAGTACAGTCTTAAGAAGCGCAGTGCTCCTTGGACTCTGCCTACCCCTTCGGGGATTGCAGGCGTGATTTTATGTTTTTATGTGTAAAAGATAATACCGCAAAGTTTTTAGGATTTAACAATCCATCGGAACACCTGAAAGTTATAGGAGTTTGATTTTTAAACTATTATCTTTATGCATCAGCTCAAGAAAGCAAGTTGTAGATAAACGGAACTAAGTCGTCAGGTTCTCACATGAAAATGAGTGTACTTCAAGGTGTATACTTGGCCTTTTTCTGTTTTTGATTTATATAAATGATTTGCCATATTTAGTAAGATTGTATTGTTTGCTGACGAACTTCATTAATATTTAAAATAAATAGAGACAAAACTATTTTTGACGATATAAACAATGCTCTGTCTAAAATACCAACGTGGTTTTCTTTTAATAATTTGCTAAATCTGGTAGCCAGTGAACGGTTGGCATAATTTGACATTCATAAGAGTATCTAAATACCTAAACTGAATAAATAATTTAACTATTGACTATTAAAGGTTTTACTTTTGTAAAAGAACTGCCACATAACAAGAATGCTGAACATGGATGTGGATGAGGCTAGAATGAGAGGGACACCAAAGCGATGGATTGAATGCGTGAACAAGGTTAGAATAAAAGAAGTGGATGCTGACCGGACGAGTGACGAAGGAGAATGGTAGAGGAAGATATGTTGTGACAAAAATACTATACATTTTTGTGTCTGTACGTATACACTTCAATGCGTTATTTAGTTTGCAGGTTAAAGTTATTAAATATAAAGTTATTACATCAATTATGAGTGAAGTGTTTCCTCCTGTGAGTCCTCATGTGTTTCTCCATGTCCCAGAAGTGGGACGTATATAGGCTGATGACGAACCAGAGTCTATAGCTGTCTAAATGCTTTTTTTGCTGCTGCAAAAACATTTTTTGGGCCGGCAAGGTGAGGGTGGCTAGGGCAGTATGTCAGCATGCTGCACTAGCTATTTTCACATATGGACTCCTCTGCTGCTTATCATCAGGTAGTGTGGAGTCATTTGCTGAGCTTCTTTCAAAAAAAAGACCACCATATATGTATTAGGTCCTTACCTATGAAATTGGTGTTTTGTATGGAGATTTTGGGGATGTCTGCATTTTACATAGTAACATTTTATCAGTTTTCTTCACAACGACAAATCCAGAGATAATAATATTTGGCATGTATCATTAGACAAACTTTAGCAATATGTGTGTGAACACGCTTGATAAAAAATATTCATCGTTTTTATGTTAATGCAAATCAAATGATGTATTCGGGAGGCAGTTAAAAATAATTGTCTTTGTGTCTAATTTTAACACAATTAAACTTACAAAAAATAACAAATTAAATAATACGAGCTCAAATATATCGCTCATCCAAAAGAATAATGACATAATTACCGAAAAGTCGAAAATGAGTTTTTGATGCCATAACTTCATGTTAAGCACGTTTTATCTATGGTAAAAACGACAGAATATTTGTTCCATTAGTTTCCGACAGAGAGAGTCATTGCCGTTATGGTGTTGGCCTATACTTCGAAAGGATACGCGGAAACATCGACAAAGTTTATAAAATGTAGACAGATTTATAAAAATAAAACTAAAATTTAATATAATGTTGCTTAAATTCATGATTTATTCCCATATCCAAACCTAGTTTAATGTCATAATTGTATTATTTGATGTATACAATGTCATAAATGTACGTCTGGTTTGTTTTATTTCGTTTTTTCAAATAGTTATCTAAGTTTTCTCGCAAATTTTTTATGTTATATTATTGGTAGTAAAGTAACACAACATAACTATTAAAGTATATCAATAGAATGATTGGAAATACACAATATTTTCGATGTCAAACTTTTAAAACGCTCTCCTGAAAAATCGCAAAAACGTAATTACGTCAATATTCTTTTGGATGAGCGATATGGTCTATTTTTAGAAGAGGCAATTATTTTATAAGAATGTTCTGAAACTTAATAGTTACGGACAAATTGCTAAGACAGAATAAAAACACCAATTTCATAGGTATAGGACCCAATATTAAAAAGGTTTGATTTCTTAATAACATACATCGATATATTACGCACCCTGATAGCCCAATGGACCCTGGAGGAAGGCCGGCTCACGGATATGTCCGGGAAGTACACCTCGCCCTCCAGCAGCTCTTGGAGCTGCCTCTGGAACTTGGTCGGGGTGATCACTCCATCTTAAAATATTATGTTGTAAGGATTTGTAAATATGATGACTACTCACGTCGCCTTCTAGGTCGCCTTGTGTGTATTCAAATCGTTACGACTCTTAGTGTGTAGAGTAGCAGCCGATTTTAGAGCTGATTTATCCCACCACTACTGCCCCGATATTGCCCGTTTTAAAAAACCTCTATTAATTAAAATATTAATAATAAAATTCTTAAAGTAAGAGAAGTTAGTGTTGCCATATGGCAAAATACTAAGCTTACATTTTTATGTTGCTAGTCGCAAAAATCAGTCTCGGCCAGTATTCGGGAATTCACTCATACGGGAAATTTTAGAAGTCTTACAATTTACATTGCTTTGGCTCAGCGGAGGTTGATGGGAAGCGTTAAAGTTCGATTGCTGACATTTTATTTTTATTTAAAATTAGTTTTCTTGACAACTTTAGTTAACAACAACCTTTACTGAACGCAAAGACCCGTTGCAGGCGGAGCAATAAAACGTGCAAAAGAGATAGCGCACATCATTTTATATTTCTCGCTCTTGCACTCTTTATGGACGTCACACAGACACAGAGATGCACGTTGTTAGTGGTGCGTTTATCGATAAAAACAGGTCTGAAATGGGGCATTTGAAATATGATAAATATGGTATTCTTACCAAATTATTTGAACCTAATCGTCATTATCGTTTTCGGTGTCGCTATAGTCAACACATTTTATTATTAGCATGTGCATCGATGAAGCACATGCATTCCGTATTATCGATAGTACAGTAATTTGCGCGTGCGCATCCCTGTTACAAAAGCGATTTGTGGCACCGACTGCCACAAGTATGCGTTTAGTGTAGTTGTTAAAACGGCACTCAGTCAAGATGTACAACATACCAGTCTTGAGCCACTCCTGCAGGTGAGTCTTGAAGGCGCTCAGCCGGAACATGTAGTTGGTCTCCTCCGTCCACTCCAACCTGTGGCCGGATTCTGTCGACACTTTGACCTAGAAAAGCGCTACTTGTAATTACTAGACGTCTTCCGGTTCTGGTTTCCATCCCCGTTGGGGGCAAATGTTTGTGTGATGAGTTCAGGCATTTGTTCTCCAGTCTATCTATTAACTATCTATGGAATATATTTATCCGTCATCTAGAATCCGTAGCACAAGCAGCAATAGTTGCTTAAAACGGGGCTAGTTGACAGGTAGCCTACTCTTGAACGCAATATCGATCGATCGACATTGAGATTGTGATGTTTCTTACTCTTCAGTGGGACACTAGCGCCATAAATGGGTTCAAATTATGCGGATATTGAGTGACTTAAATGACATTGAGCTTAGCTAAAATTGATATCTCGTACCGCCACTCTAGTCTCGGCATTTTGAGATATTGGATTGTGTTATTATTGAGTTTCATTTGAGATTGCTTTCGAAAGTAGGCTACCTGGTGTAATTGTCTGAAGATATTTGGGAACGGGAATGGGAACAGGTACCATGCGGGTGAACCAACGGAGCAGCACTAGTTGTATAATAAAAGCGGAGGCAACTGTACCCACCTTCTCCCCATTAACAACCTCGTCCCTGGTGTGCGGCTCGGGCACGAAGGACTCATCGTTGACGCTGTACCAGCCGGAGTACTTTGCCTTGTAGATGTAGTCTTGTTTCACTAGTTTTTTCTGAAACAGTGCAGTGCTCAGCCTTTATACGTCCCACTGCTGGGCACAGGCCTTCCTCATGGAGAAACACATGAGGAGTATGGGCCGTAACACCGTCAAGCTGGCCCAACGCGGGTTGCTGGGTAGAAAGCGACCGGGATCAACGGCTTAACGTGCCTACCGAAGCACGGAGGAGCTCGAGATCACAAAGTTTTCGTTACCCATCCAAGGCCTGACCATGGTGAAGGTAGCTTTGTTTACGATCTAAAGCCAAAACGTACTAACCACTATGCCACCGAGCTTTGAACTACGAAACCATCATTTTCGGGTACAATTTTCCCACCAAATGGTCATGGACTCCAACCTACGTAGCTCTCAGTATATGTCCACTCAAGAACCAGTCCGCCTCAACGTTCATCAGTTCTATGAGCATAATGCCCTGCCCGTCCTCAGCCTATATACGTCCCTCTGCTGGGCAAAGGCCTTCCTCATAGAGAAACACATGAGGAGTATGGTGTAACATCACCACGCTGGCCCAATGAGGGTTGGTGGGTAGAAACGGTTAATGTCTTGCCCACAGTCACTTAACTACAGTTGACTTTGAATATTGCTTAGTCTACTACTATGCGTAATGCTCGGCAACAGGCTCACTTCCAGTTAATTAGGGCCTCAACATATCAAACGAAGTGTGAGTGGTGGTAGCACTAATCTGTCTACCTTTGGGACCCAGGCATGAAGTTTTCTTAGCATAAAAAGTAGATTGTATGACTCACCCAAAAATGTTTTACAGCTCGTTTGTGTCTAGCCTCTGTGGTTCTCACGAAGTCCGTATGATCCACATTGAACTCCTGGAAGAGTTTCTTGTAGTCTTCTGATATGTTTGCGCAGTATTCTGGCAATGGCAAGTTCGCTTTTGCAGCTGCTTGCTGTATTTTAGTGCCGTGTTCATCTGTGCCTGAAAGTTGCAATGGTTTCATTAAGAATACATACATGCATATAATCACGCCTATTATCCTCTAAGGGTTAGTCAGAGAATAGGCAAAAGCACCGCAAAAGCAGTCCATTGCCTTAGTCCGCGCTTCACCAAGCAGTGACTGCACTCAGCGTGACAGGTGGTGAGCCCATCGCCGCTATAAGCTACTGGATGGTAGAGATGGTTGTGCCGTTCTTAGTCAATAAGTCGCCTTTTACGACACCCAAGGGAAGAGATGGGTTATAAGTATTCTTTGGTAGTATTAAGAATATCAATATAGAATAAAAGTATGTCATTTTCTATTGCGGCGACATAAAGGTCGAGTTCTTTGAAAGCCGTTGGTTCCAGTTTGTTCGTTATTGCGACTTTTCTGCCTAACAACACGCGTTGGGCAAGCGTAATGGCATTACGGCGGAAGCGAAGCGGCTGTCAGTGATCTGTGCGGCGCACACTCCTCAGGAGAATCATCAATCACAAATTATCAGAGAATAGAAGGTTATCCCATCAGCCATTAGCATTAGCAATAAAAGACCAAGAGTCTTTTATTGCGGAGAATTCGAGCGAGATGGTTGACATACTCGTAGTGTGTTAAAGGGCTACGTCTAGAAATATTGAAATACAAAATGTAGTTGGATGTTCACTCGAATTTACTAGCGTCATATCGAGTCACTCACTGAGGAACTCAGTGACGTAGTGGTTGGTACGCTTTGGTTTTCGAAAAGCAATCTTCACTATGATCAGGCCGTGAATGGGTGACTAAAACCTTTGTGATCTCGTGAAGGCACGTCAAGTCGTTGTTTCGGGCCGATTTTGCAACCGTTTCTACCTACAAACTTTGGGCCAATGTGGCGGTGTTAAGGCCTATACTCCTCATGTTTTTCTCCATGAGGAAAGCCAGCAATGGTATATAGGCTGAGGGCGAATATCGAGTCACTTGCAGCTATAAAAACGTGTATAGAAAAAGTTATCTATTATCCGAAATATAGCTAAAATATGTGTAGCCCTTTTGGGGAGACATCCAGTTTCTCGGACATGACCTTAGGTGGTGTATCCCTACCTGTTTGCTCCGATTTCCGGTACCTCGGAACATTAATTTAAAACGATGGCGATATTGACCAGGATGTAAGAAATATAATAAATGCGGGATGGATGAAATGGCGACAGGTCTCTGAAGCAACGTGTGATCCTAGATTACCCCTTAAGCTTAGGGGGAAGATCTACAAACCTGTCACTAGACCGGTCGTAATATACGGATCTGAATGTTGGGCAACGAAAGCGATGGATGATGAGAAAACTGCACTCAGCAGAGATGCGAATGTTGCGATGGATGTTTGGAGTCACAAGAATAGACAAGATCAGGAATGAGTATATTAGAGGAACTTTGAAGTGACAGAAAAGTTTAGGAGCAATAGGTTAGCGTGGTATGGACATGTGATGAGGAGGGATGAATGTCACATTACAAAAAGGATGCTGAGCATGGATGTGGACAGACCTAGAGTGAGAGGAAGACCAAAGAAGCAATGGATTGAATGTGTGAAGAATTATATGAGAATAAAAGAGTTGGACGCTGAGTTGACGAGTGACAGAGGAGAATGGATGAAGAAGACGTGTTGTGCCGACCCCACCTAGAGTGGGAAAAGGACAAGAAGAAGAAGAAGCTAAGATATGTGTAGATTAACAGAATTTTATCAAGTTACTATCAAGAGTATGAAACTGACAGAGAATAGTTACATGTTGCCCAAAACCAGTAAATACGGAATAATTTGAAGACAGCATCTCTCTTTTAAGGAATGTTTTACCCATTGATAGACAGTGTCACAAGCACGAACCTTGTGATCCTTATCTCCTTGCAATAGAAGTTATTAACTTATTCATCTAACACATGAATGTAGTGTTCATGCTTTTATTGTCACTGTACAGACTGTTATTAATGTTAATGCAGTATATCATTTCAAAATACCTGTGCCAAAAATGACGTTAACATTGGGGTTGGTTAGTTTCTCAAATCGTTGTATTGCATCTGCCACCACTGCTGAGTAGAGGTGTCCTAAGTGTGGTGCTGGAACAAACATCTCAATAAATCGTCTGGTACAGTTTTATTTTTCAAGATTAGATTATTTTTTTGCTATAATATCAATTCTAGTATGACTGACTATCTACTTGATTGTTTGATGCACTAAATGTATTGTATTGTATTAACTTTGCCCAAACTATTTTGGATTATGATAGCATTTTGGTATATAAATTTCATCTTCTATAAGAATACAGAATAATCTATATTAAACCCCTGAAAAGCATCTCAAGATCCCATGAACAATAGTTTTAGCTAGATTGTGTCTGGTATCTGAGCAGTTAAAGATGTTATAAGAAGCTTTGTGTGATCCTTCATTTTAAAAAGTACAGCGTTAACTCACACATCAAGGTCAAAGTGTAGTTCTATGTCAAAAAATATCTCTAAGTTTTTTGGTAAAATGAAGAAATTTCAATAGATGGAGATAACTAAGATTATATTAGTTAATAAAACCTGAGACAGCAAGATAGCAATCAGGCACGGTAATATATTGTTTACATCTGTAATCTCATCTCATAATAATATAAAGTTTTGCAAGAAAATGTATACAGTGCTTTTATACACTTGTATTAATATTAATAGAAGAAAATCTTACCAGCGTTGACATAGAATATCGGGGTTGTAACATAAAAAGGTCTTCTTTGCACTGCGGACGACAACAATCGTATATTTAGTCGCATTTTAGTAGTTTTTGATTATTATTCAGAGGTTATTTATTATTATTATTCCAATTGCAAAACTCAAGTTCTTAATTTCTTAAAACGATAACGATAACTTCTCTATTTTTATTTTATCACATGACATGAATAGAATAACTACACTTTCTAATTATCAAATGAATACATCGAAAGAAGTAAAATTATTTCAAGTTCTTCAAGTAAGACTTCGGGCAGATTCTCTTTGACTTTGGCACACAGATTAGAGAGATATGTCTCTTTGGCAGATACTGACTGAAGTGAATGTCAAGAATGATGTCAGAGCTGTCAAATTGTAAGTGACAGTTATGTGTTTTAAATTTTATTTTGGGTAGGACTTGTGCAACGTGCAGCTTATAACATGCTGTTATGTTGTGCTTACTCTATTAAAACTTATTAGGATAGTTGACACTTTTATTTATTTGACCAGACTAGACCCCAAATGATACATTACTGTTAGCCATGAGCATAAAAAATATATATTTTTGAGGCCTTTATATTTTGCTTGTACTAAAAACTATGTGTTGCATGATTTCATGCAAAGCATGAATTTGTAGGTATTGGCTTAGTGCTAATCCTTAACGTCTCCATATAGTTAGAGAAAGGGATAGATAAAGTTTTGTTTGTTCTTACAGAATCGATCTCATTACTAAGTAAAGTATGGAAAGATTCCATATCGCGATCCCTTTGCTTGTAAAATGTTTACTATAGTCCTACAAAATTCAGAAGTATACAGTTTTCTAAGGTTTTCTTGTATATTAATTGGCTTTAGAGTTTTGTCAAATATCAAAAAATAATCAATGTTGTGATTGACATGTAAGTGATTATTGTGAATTGTTACTGTGTTACAGTTTAATTATTTTATATTCTAAAGTACATATTGCACTTAATTAGACAATATGTCTCAAGGAAAAGTAGTGCTATTAGCTTGCGGTAGCTTTAGTCCTCCAACTTATATGCACTTGCGGATGTTCGGTACGTAATGTTTCGCATAAACCTTACAAATTTATGTTTTTTATATATTTATTTGTATTGAGAGGAATTAACATTCTTATAAATATTGTATTAAAAACGTTTAGCAAAGTCATTGAAAAAGTTCTTGATGTTTTTGATAATTGTGAAAATATGGTCACTATTGGTCACTGTTTTTTTTAATTGGTACTTATCTTTCTATTTATTTAATTTTCTTATATATCATATTTAATACATTATGCAGTTATACAATATGAATAATTTATTGTTTGTGTACGAATCTTTTAGATGAAATAATGTACTTATTTACTTACTCTAATATTTTATTTAAAAAGTTATTATTTCATTCATCATTCATAATACCTTAAGGTATACCTTGTGTTTATGTGTTTCCTATAATTCTGAGTCAGTAGTAACAATCTTTATCATTGTTTCACCACGAGACATATTCTTACCAACTACAACTCTAACTATTATGGTGTCTACCCAATAATCATGTCTGTATCCAACTGATTTATTTGGCCTCCTATGTAATAATAGGGAATAAACCTGCCCCTTGCATATTGTATGTAAGGGGCAGGGCATATGATCAGATTTGTAACTGTACTCAATTGGGTTCAGGTCTGGGATACCCCAGTAGTTGGAATTGCTAACTGGGACATAAAATTTGGATAACCAGTTCTTTGATTCTAAGAGAACTTATTTACATTTTTTACCTTTTTTTAAAGTTTATTATCAAATAAAGAATTACAGTAAGAATGTTATTTATTTATGTTTTATTTCTATTGCGATATGATTGAATGTCAATTGGTTAAAATTTAAATTACACCAGTGTCAGTCGCGACAGGCCAAGGCCTTAAGATGTGCGTAAAAAAATTATTCAATGAACTTGGTTGGTGGCAAAAAGTATCTCTAGCTTCACAATCCAGCAATCGTGCTAGGAAGCCGAAGGTACAGATGTTTCATTTTATAACATTCTTAATGCGTTAAGATAGAGTCTAAAATTGTTACGTTACGTCTATTAAATGGTGTGGATTATTTTATTTAACCCCTTTAGAAACTCCAGTGACATTAGTAACTTAATCGTATCGTTTCAATTATTTTGGAAACTATTCTGCAATCCTCTGATTTACGGATTCGATTTGGAAAGACGCATCCTGTTTCTAAATCTAAAGTGAAGGGTACAGAAAATCCGTGAGTAATGGACCTCAGTTTTATACAGTAGGAATAATTGGTCAAATGTTTAAGAACTTCCATTTATTTCATGTATGCATGCAGATGCAGTGATAAACGTGTATACCTGCTTAAGTAACATGACCACCGGGATATGATATTTATCACGTTTATGTCAAATTCTATTGTACTACGACAGTCGAACGTGATAAACCGTTATCATATTGCGGTTTTGTGGCCAAGATCATTTAATTCAAGCTCATTAGCCTGACCTTCGCCATGGTCAGGCCGTGGATGGGTGACCAAGACTTTATGCTCTCGAGCTCCTCCGTGCTTCGGAAGGCACGTTAAGCCGTTGGTCCCGGTCGCATTTGTGACCGTTTCTACCCACCAACCCGAATGCGCCAGAGGTCACGTATTCGGTATCAACTTAAATAAATATGCCGTTATCTAAAATTGCTCAAATTATTAATGAAACTTATCTTGGTATAATCTAATTGGTGTAATTGATTGTAAGAAGTTATTTATTGTTATGTTATGGAGATAACAAATCTTTGTAAGTCACAATTTTTATTTGATTTGGTACTTAATGTACGGCTATAAATCATTTAGGTATTTTATCAGAAACGATTTATTAAGAAATACACGTATTTAAGTAACAAGGCGGATAATTGGCGCCTTTTTGATGCAATATTTTAAGAGCTGTTAATTTAACTTCTCTTGTAGGTACGAATCTTGTCTTTCACAATTTTTCCTTCTGATCAAACCCAATTTTTGTATGGCTAAATGTGGGACCCTTCGGGGATTGCAGGTGTGATTGTATGTATGTATGTGTATGAATCTCGCAATTAATATTTTTATGTATTATTTGGTTACATTTGGCCACAAATAAATACAAATAAAAAATATTTTTATTTTATAGGCCAAGCTTAGCACTTAAAATAGTCAAAATTTACATATATTATATTAGATATAAAATCAGTGGAAAAAAACAAATTATTGATTTTCATTACCGTAAGCGCTTAAATCACACAACAACAGCGCTTTGACTGTGGTTGTAATTGATACAAGCGACTGGATTCCTAAAGTAAAGCTTTTCATGAGAAAAGCCCGGCAAGAAACTTATAAGACACTTTTTTTAATAGACAATCACATAACTATTTAATTATTAAGTCGAACTGCGTTAGAAAACAAAAATTCAATAGTTATAGATTGTAATCTAACAATAAAAATGTAATGACGAGAAAAATAATTGTATTTCCAGAAATAGGGAGAGACTATCTTCATTCAACTGGATTAGCAACTGTGGTTGGAGGTATTGTGTCTCCCGTTCACGATGCATATGGCAAAAAGGACTTAGTAGCTGCTCATCATAGGTCAGCTATTTACTAATATATCAATAAGGCCCTCCTCGCATGGAGCTACTTAAAAGTTACAAACTCAAGTTACTGACGATTTGCTTGAGAGTCACCGCCTATACCTTCTTATGGAGGTTTAGGCCCGGTGCACATTATCGGCATCGACCGGAAAGGAATCCTTCGGCATCCCTACATGCAAGCGCACACTGTCGGCAACTAAGTATGCCTTGGCATGCTGCAACGTCTTTAGAGCTGCCGAAGCGTCCTTAAGCATGCCGTACCGCCTTGGCGCGGCGGACGGCAGCGTACTGAAGGATGCCGAAGTATCCCGAAGCAACCTCAAGGCCGCCGATGCAGCAACCTCAAGCATACCGAAGCGGTATTTTTGTTGCTACGGCCATATATTATGGAAGTTTCTACTTTGTTGCCATGAAGTTAATATGATGCTATTTATTACCTAAAATCCTGAGCCGTGCCGATGCTGATATTGTGCGCTGGGCCTTACACATGACGCGACTGTTCACCAATCGGTTAGAAATGCGTCAGCAACTGATCACGGGAGACGCGTTGTGCCGATCGCCGCGCTACTGGTAACGGTAACCCGAGAACCTATTAGTGATTAGTTCCGTAATTTTTAAGTAGCTCCATGTGTGGAGGGCCTAAGATAGTTTTCAGATTCACATATTCACATACACTTCACTGCTGAGCACAGGCCTTTCTACATGGAGAAGCATATGAGGAGAATGGGATGTAAAACCACGCTGCCGCGTTCCCAATTCGGATTAGTGGGTAGAAACGGTTGCGATTTACTTACGTTTTGTACTACACAAATGTAGAATGCTTTTGCATACTTACGAAAGTCGTAGAATTTACCGTTAGAGCCCAAAAGCTTTGGGGAACCGGGAATCGGAAAGTCAGAGACGACAAGAGACGGTTGGATGGCAATTCGTAGGTTTGCTGGAGTAGCAGAACAAGCGTGGCGTGCATTAGGGGAGACCTTCGTCAAGCAGCAGACGAGTATAGGTTGATGATTATGGAAGTTGGAAGCCTATAATGGGGCAGTGAGAGAAAGTGATTTATCTGTTGCAGCTATGTTATCTTGGGACATTCCATAACTTTTGTATTCCCGTATTCCAGAATCAATCTCAAGCCTAGCTCTCTGCTTGAGCATGGCTAGAAAGAGATGGCGATATGTTGGGATGAATAGCACGGGTCTTAGACTTTTAGTAATGAGACCACTGTAATGGTTCAGAGGTGCGGTGGAAGAACAGTTCGCTTTGGTTTCGATATTAAAAACAAATCATCGTTCGCAATGGTTGGATCCTGTAATGGGTCACCAATCGTAAAGATCGCGAGTTCCTCTTCGGAAGTAATTTGCCGTCCTCTGTTTTCAATTGTGTTGAATATTAAAACTTGATGTTACAGGATAGCAATGCTGAAAGCGGCTTTAAGGTCGTCCTCCTGGATCAAGGTGTCGGACTGGGAGACGCAGCAGTCTGGCTGGACTAGGACAAGAATCTCTATGCAGTATCATCAGGTAAGGATAAGTGTCCGTGCGGTGATTGTACGCTCGGAGCCGATCGGCTGCCCGACCGCCGAAGAGTAAAGAGCAGCCGAACGGCTACTCCAATTAATAGGTTGGGGAAAAAGTTTCTTCGCATTTTTTAAGAAAATTCAAAACATTTTTTAATATAGTTTATTTACACAAAAGTATGTAGGTACCATTTTGTTCGATAACTTTTTGCCATCTTGTAGGTAGGGACATGATCCCATTGCTATAGAAATTTTGGGACTTCTGGTCAAAATACCGCGACAAGTGGTTTTGGCAGTCCTCTCGTGATGTTAACCTGACACTGCCTAAAGAATTCTGAAGAGACCGAAACAGGTGGAAATCTGAAGGTGCAAGATCAGGACTATACGGCGGATGCATTAACACCTCCCAGCCAAACTCTCTTAATTTTTGCTGAGTGGCTAAAGATGTGTGAGGTCTAGCGTTATCATGATGGTAAACCACACCCCTTCTGTTGATTAATTCCGGCCGCTTTCTCTCAACTTCTTGCTTTAATCTCATCAGTTGTTCGCAGTAGAGTTCAGAATCGATGGTCCTGCCTTGTGGTAACAGCTCATAATGAATAATGCCCTTCCAATCCCACCACACAAACAGCATCACCTTGTTGCGAGTTAACCCGGGTTTCGCCACAGTCTGTGAAGCCTGACCGGCCTTTGACCACGACCTTTCTCGCACGTTCTCGTCGTACGTGATCCACTTTTCATCACCAGTTATCAGCTTCTTCAAAAATGGTTCGGTTTCATTACGTCGTAATAAAGAATCACAAATGAGTACGCGGTTCATTAGGTTTCTTTCAGTGAGCTCGTGAGGTACCCAAATGTCGAGCTTTTTTGTGTACCCAGTTTTTTTCAAATGCGCCAAAACTGTTTTGTGGTCAATTCCCAGTTCTTCAGCTACGTCGTAACTACTGACATGCCGATCTTGCTCCACTTTTTCAAAAATGACATCCATTTTATCTGTAATAGGGCGACCAGAGCGACGTGCATCTTTGACATCAAAATTTCCGGATTGAAACGCTTAAATTTGTGCTACTCTCACAGACACTGCACTAGGTCCATAAACATCGCAAATTTTTTAGCGGCTTGCGTTGCATTTTTCCCTTTTTTGTAGTAAAATTTTAAAATGTATCGAATTTCTTTATTAGATTCACTCATCTTGGCGGTACGAAAAACAAATGAAAATCACACATTTTCCTAATTTGAATTTGGAATTATGTTCTTTAAAATTTAAACTTTCAATGATAGCAAAACCAGCCAGATACAAATAGTATAGAGAGAGCCAAAGAGTATTTATTACAAGTTTATACATACTATAATGCGAAAAGACTTTTTCCCCAAACTAATATTTCACACTAAACGCGATCAGATATCCTCTCGAGCATCCCAAAAGAAGTGAAACATAAAAATATTCTGATTATTGCAATACAAAACACTGTTTTAAACGTGATAAAAAAGGTCTCCTCTCCGAGCCAGTCTGTGTGAAAGGACCCTTACTGGTCAAAATGGTAGTTATTGACACCCAGCAGTTTTAAGAGGTCTACTTATGTACCGTAAATTAGAGCCAGCATCGGGGCAGTGGAGGGGGGATTAATATTTCAATTTTTTTTTTATAATAATAAATATCTTCAAACATTCACACCTATCAACTAGCCCCGTTTTAAGCAACTAATGCTGCTTGTGTTACGGACACTAGATGACGGATAAATATATTTAATAGATATACATATAAATATCCTGATAGATATATATAAATATATATAAACATCCAAGACTGGAGAACAAATGCTTGAAAATTCATCACCCAAACATTTGCCCCCACCGGGGATCGAACCCGAAACCTCTCGAGATGGCGACGCCTTGAGACCGGCATTCAGACCACTCGACCACGGAGGTCGTCAAACTTACTTTTTTACTTATTACTTAATAAGCTATGTCCATTATAAATGTTACTACTGTTGGTATTTTATATAATAAATAATTAAATACATATTCTTACATGACCATGGATACAGAGTCCTTCAGTCGTATACGTTGTATATAGCCTAGTCTTAATTACTTAGTAATATGTCGCATTTGCAGTGAAATGCAAGTGCAATACATTTCAATGCATCCTGGAAGAGCTTGGTGCCAAATGGCGATTGTAGATACTGTGGTGTTACTTCTATGAGGAATGAGGATGAAATTACCACGATAAAAAGCCTTAAGGTGTCGTTCTTGATTTTATTCTAAAATGTCAGAAAACATACGAATCCCGCAATATATACCTGTCACCATTTATTCCAGTGGATTTGAGCGAGACGGGATGTGCCTTTGGACTCCAAACCGTAAGCCGACAGTTCAGAATATAGGCGTATTAAGTTACGTGTTATTTTTCCAGGATATTCTCAACGGACACACATGTCCGCTAAATTCCTTAGACCCGGACCCCCCGTCCTGGCTGCCGGACGACATGCTAAACGTGAACAGCATTGACGAACCCGACAACCTCATGGACCGTTTGAATAACGGGCCGGCTGGGAAGATCACCGTCAAACTGCTCTGCGGCGCTGATCTGCTGGAGTCCTTCGCCACGCCGGGGCTTTGGTCCGATGAAGACGTGAGTAGTTTGGAAGATAACCTTGTAATTTTCATTTTTTGGTAGGTGTTCGCGCCATAATCTGAATACTTGATCTTTAAGTACTGGAGGAGCTATCGTACGTTTCAATTCAATACCTATATAGTACGATTGAAACGTACTATAGGTGGCGTGCTTAGTGCATCGCCGATAGGTTTTATCTAATGTTTTACTACTATTTAATATTTTATTATTACAAACTTTTTAAATTATGTAAATTAAGTAGTTACTTGTCACCTTCAAAAATTTTTGAAAAATTAGAGCCCTAATTATTTTTGTCCTATAATTTTTGAAAAATTAGAGCCTATATTACTTTTGTCCCAGGATTGGATATAAAGTACTAACCTAACCCAACTAACCAACCAACCAAACTTTTAACTGTTATTTTAGTCAGAAGTATTATTGACTGATTTTGCTAGTCAATAATAGACTGACTGGTTAAGAGTTTTAACTGCAACATATACAACATATTATGCAACATATTATTTACCTATTTTTTTGTAATTGGGACGCATTTGACGTAAGAAATAAAGATTAATATTTATTATTATATATATGTCTGTGGCGACGACCAATCAAAACAAGATGAGATGTGGCTTCACCTATGCCTCCTGACTTCCTCGATCCGGATTATGGACCCTCCTAACTTGGGCGGTATTTGTAATGTAATGACTTTAATAATATGTAATAACTTTTGTTATTCCATTGCACAGATGGAGGCTATAGTGGGCCGGCACGGCCTGGTGGTGGTGTCTCGCGCGGGAAGCGATCCTGGACGGTTTATATACGAGTCTGACATGCTGCACAAACATAGGGTAAGTTTCACATTCTCCTTAGTGTGATTTTCCACCAGAGCTATGATGTATAGTTATGCAGTGTGCGAGGAAAAATAGACCAATGGGATTACCTTGTTTCACGTGACTCGCAAAATGGTGTCGTCCTATTGGTCAATTTTTCCTCGCACACAGCATAGTGTAAAGGCACCCTTAGTCAAGGCATATATACCTTTACTTGAATGTCAGTCCAAGGTAATGCGACCGTTTCTATCGACCAACCCGCATAGGGCCAGCGTGGTGGTGTTACGGCCTATACTCCTCATGTGTTTCGCCATGAAGAAGGCCTGTGCCCACAAGTGGGACTATAATAATATAGGCTGAGGGCTTAAATAAAAAGCCCGGGCTTTACCAAGACCATAACATAAATTATTTCTCTTAATTAGTGATAATTCCACACAAATTGACGACTAACACCCAGTTGCAGAAACGAACTATAAAATTTAATGTCAGCATTATCTCTAATGCTCCATTAAATTTATTTATTGAATTTATTGCACAAAACGACATCAGCACCCTGTCAATGCTAAAGAGACATTAGCTAGAACTGTTTTGTGTGATAACCTTAACTTTAACGAACTTAAAGTTTTAATGTCTCATTAACAAATGTCGTCCTTAAAAAATCTTTGTGCAACTGAGTGTTAGAGACTTAGAACTGCACAACACCTGCTCACAATTCAACCTTCTACAATTCCTCTTTTTGTGTCCAGGCTATACAGCTATGGAACTCCCTTCCTGTTCTATTAGATTTTCCCAGAGTGAAGACTCATTTAAGAGACAGGTTAAGAAAGTTTACCTTAAAATTGAGCTTTTCCAATTCACATTTATTGCTGTTACTCAATTGCTTTGAGTCCTGTTACTATTATATGTATTTGTGTGTGTTGTATGTAGGTACCCACTATTAGCTTGTAGAATTGTTACTCTTTTGATATTATGTGTATTTCTTCTTTTTTTTCTGCTTTGTTCAATTTGTAATTTTGTGCACCTGTGTTATTTTTTTTATTTATCTCTCAGCGACAACTTGTCTGGAAGAGATCGCTGCCTAGCGATAAGACAGCCAATTGTGGCATATAGATTTAAGTAATTACTGTATAATTTTCTTTCCTGTGTACACAATAAAGAGTTATCTATCTATCTAACCATCCAATGGCTTATAGCGGCGACGGGCTCACCACCTGTCGCGCTGAGTGCAGTCACTGGGATTACGTATGTATGTTTATCTGGACTGGTATTTATGGCTGCACCCGCCACGTTCCAGAACAACGTGACCCTGGTGTCCAACTACATCGCCAACGAGGTGAGCTCCACCGTGATCAGGCGGCTGGTGCGGCGCGGCGAGAGCGCCAAGTACCTCACCGACGACGCCGTGCTCGCCTACGTCCGGCAACACAGGCTCTACGGGGCCTCCCCGGGAGTTACGTGAGTATTCTTATACAGGGTGTTTCTGTATCTAGTGCACACACATACATAAAACATCACGCCTGTAATCCCCGAAGGGGTAGGCAGAGTCCAAGGAGCACTGGCACTGCGTTCCTTAAGACCACATTTAGCCATGCGAAAATTGGGATTGGTCAGATGAAAAATCGTGAAAGTAGTAACAAGTGGGTAGCTCATCGCCTACACAATCACAGACCCAGTACCCAATACGCCCTTAGTCGCCTTTTACGAGATGCTAGGCAAGCAAAGCTGTTGGTACATACCGCGGGTGGTTGGTATCTAGTGTATTTATACTTTACACAGGGTGGTTTGGTTTTTCCACTACACTCTATCTATTTTGATCTGAGGCAATAGGTAAACAGAGAATTTGTGGTTATCAAACTTTATACCATCTGTTTCTTTTAATGTTAAGAAAAAAGAATGTCCTATTTATATTAGTAATGTCCGATATTCAGTTTCATCGTTAATAGTAGAATCGTTTAATTTTCTAAATCCCCTGATTTAAATATATACTTTTTTTATCCGTAGTTACTAATACTAAGTATAAATTGCGCAGAGATAATAACTAACAAGAAATCTTTCCCCGCACGCCTCCCGGATACAGTGAGTATAACATTATCAACGACTTACTAGCTAATTACGAGAAACGATCACCACAGGACGTTGTTATGGCTTCTCCCGAAGAAGCCAGCTTCAAAAACATACTAATCTCCATAAGAGACAAACCGTCGATCATAGATGAGACTATTACCGTCAAAAGAGCAAGAAAATCTAACTTCCTCATGCCAAATTCTCACACAGACTCAGTTAGCCCTCTAAAAGATAATATTAAACCGAAAATGGCATATGTGGACAAAGTACCAGCTAGCTACGTCCCAGGGAAAGCAGTGAAAATAGTCAGTGATGCGACACAACACACTATCGATGATGAGAAGGTAAGTTTCGGCGAATCCACCTATAGGTCGTTAGACAGTTATTTAGCTAAGGACGATGGTGAATTCGACATTTATAAGCGGAGAGTCAGCGAAAGTAACGTCGAACAAAATCTGAACATCGATAACGTTATTAAAAAACGTTGCTCGTCAACTATTAGGAAGTTGAGACCCGAAGATATAAAGAAGAGTAAGTCAGAAGTGAGTAAGCTTTGTGATAAAGTTAAAAGTATTAAGCTGAAAGATAATTCTGGTAGGAACTATAAAACTCGGAGCTGTAACGATATAGTAAGGTTGATTTTGACGAAGCATGGTATACATGTCATAAGCGACACAGAGGCCATAGTCTAAAGGTCCAATTTTGATTGGAGGGTCGTTCCCCTATAAATGTAGTCTTCTGAATGGTTGCTTTTGTAAGCAAATTGTGAAAATTAAAAAGAGAATCGACACGAATTGTTATTGAATTTGGAATAGTATTAAGACTGTCTTAAAAATATCTTCCATGGTTGAGAATTGAAATAAGATGACGTTAAAAATGTAATGTTCTTCTTAGATATTATTATGACTTCCATTTTCGTTAGGTACTTAGCTGTAAAAGTGTGTATCTGTAAAAACAGAAAAAAATTGTCGTTCAAATATTACAAGTAAATATCTAGTTGGTCTGAAACAAGTTTGGAGAATTTCAAAATTGATTCTTAAAATCAATAGGTAAAAAATAGTGAATGTTACTTGAGACTTAAACTTTTTGACGGATTTATCGATGCAATTGTTTTTAATAGTATACTATCATTATAGGAATTTATACCTTACCTATTATAGGTTATTATGAACTATTATATTTAGTATTAAGTCTAAATGTTCAAAAACTGTAGAACTTTAGATACATGTTAGCAAATAAAGGAATTTCAGTTTTGTCAATTAGGCATTAAAAATTGTGTAGCGAAATTTAAATTATAGTATTTTATCTTCAGCTTATAAGACTTACATAAGTATTAAAATATCAGATGTAATTGGACACGAATATAGTCTATGTTAATAATTCTTATTGTATGTTCGTAAAAAAAGGGAAAAAACAAAAATATTAAAAAAGTATTAAAGTATGTTTCTATTTCGATAGTCTCTATAAATATGATTATATGGTTATTTGTAATTAATATTTAATATTAAAATGTTAATAAAAAAACAAGTACCTAATACCTATATTAAAAAAAATTTGGTGGCAGTAGCGGTAATTTCTCGTTTTATATCATAAATAGTGTTAATCTTTAAAAGTAATGCGAAAAATAAAGAATAAAAAAAAAATTTAAAATTTCGAATTAAGAAACAGCTGTCACACTGTATTCAAAAATATTTTCTATGAAAAAGTAATAATGAATCAACAAAAAAAAATTACTTTGCTTTATTATTAAAGCGAACCAGTATTCAATTTTTTAAGTGGTGTATTTGGCTGACTATACGAAACTTAACGCTCAAAATATATTGATTATAGTATTAAATATTGATATTTGTTAAGGCTAATATTATATAATATTATATACTTATATGGCTGGAATTATTTTAAAGTTTTGGGATTGGATCAGAGTAAAAAGTATATTAAATTTGTGTGAAGAGAAACTTAACTTAACAGTTTATGATATTATATTAAGATTAGTAAGGATAACAGCGCGAACACTGGTGTTCGCAGACAAAAGATGTTTCTATTGTTTTTGTGTCTAGGTTATAATATAGTCAAAACTACATAGTTCTTAATGTTATTTAATTTGAGCTACCACTTAAATCTATTGATTGCTTTTAACAATGATTGGAATTTTAATAATAATAACTCTTATTTATTAATGTAACTAGACTCATTTGGTTAGTAAAAATTTTTGCTTATCCTATGTTAGTAATATTTAACTGTAATTACTTTACTAATTTTCAATCACATACTGGCAGTCCAGCCTACTGGATATTTAAGCACTGTAAGATTGCTTAAAATCATTTTATTCGGCCTCATAAAACATTAAAAAGCTCTTTAAAACGCTCTTTTTTAAATTATTGACTTGTAATCATTCTATAACGATCCAAAGCTCACGACACAGAAAGACTTATTGACCGACTCCAGAAAAAGGAGGGTCTCAGTTTGTTCGCGATTTTCTCGTGATTGGCCGAATGGATTTTGATGCGGTTTCTCTTTGCTTTTACTCTGTGTATTCAAGACTTTAAAATAGTCCACTTTGTTATACATTATGTATATGCAGTGCTAAAGAATTTCGAAATTAAACTTGAGATGTGATTGTTATTTACCACAAATAAAATTTGGGAATAGTGCAGGAAAATTATGATTTAAGTGTGCTTGGCCGTAGGCAATGCAAACTCTTGTGCTTCAGACATGGATTACTAACATTTCATGTTCATTGGTGTGAGCCTAATTAAATAAGCACTTTATGACACACAATATTACGATTGAAATTTGGTTGCAATTTTACAGCATGTAGCATTGAAGATCGGTTTCTTTTACTTGTCTAGGGCAATTAATTCTTGTTCATAAAGTGGCATAGTATAATTGGCATAGTTTCGGGTCAAAAACGTATATTGGCCGATTTTACCCCTGACGGTTTTGCCCCCCACTGACCATAAACAACATTCACTTTTCATGTAATGCAGACCCGGCACCAAAACATTGTTGATAACTAAATAAATATACACAGTTTCATGTTGATAACATTGCACTTATCTATTTGTCATAATATTATTCACATTTTAAACTTAGATTAAAAGTTTAAAATGTAATCAACACACCTAAAAACAATACTTATGTGATATATTCTTAACGCTCTTGCCTGCAGCCACAAGTGTCTGTTGACAGATTGATCCTATTGGCTACCTGCTGTGATCGACAAATGCGCGGCTAATTCAAAATAATAACGGAATTAGTTATAATGTACTGTTTTACCCCAGTATACGGTTTTGTACGGGTCTCCCCTAAATATTTCGTTCGTGCATACACACTCATATTAAACATTTTAAGTTTAGTTACGAAGTTCTCTAACAGCCTGTATATTATATTCCTGACCTGTATACCCTGTGATAGATTTTTCGAACCTTTTATTGAGAATTAGGCTTCATTTAAACGTTCTGCGAGACCTGATGCTTTTGTAGACCTGAATAAATTTTAGCTTTTTATAGCTTTAGATAGAAATGAAATAATCGTTTATTCTGCAATTAGATTTACAAGAAATACTTTTGCATGTCAATATTTATGTAGAGATACATGTTGTACTTCCGTTAAGGGAATCCCCTTCTATAAATATTAAGTATTACTGCTATTACAATTCATACAACATTTTAGTAGTTTATGTAACTGTCACATAATATAGGTTATTATAACACGAGCGTGGTTTTAAAAAACGAGCTTCGGCGAGTTTTTTTATATTATCACGCGAGTGTTGTAATACCGAGTTATGTGCAGTTACACACACTTTATCTACACTCATTATTCAAGTAAATAATAAAACATTATAACATGAGTGTAGATAAAATATTTAAATGAATTTTAATGTTGCATGAAAATATTTGACTTTATTCAGGCTAGTATTATAAGGTAACCCAAAATTTTATTAACGGGTGTTATTTAATAGGTTAGCAAACTATTCGAATTTTGGTTTGCAAAAAAAAACACAATTGATCAGCTAAAATAATTAATTGGTAATAACTTATGGGCAGCAGATATTTCTGATTTGTCAGCAAAATAACTAATGGAGCAGCAACTCAAATGTTTTCTCTGCTGCCAAATTGTTCATTATATGTTTGGATGACACAAATATTGTTTTAAGGGTCATAAAAAATAAGCTTAACCTAATATGAGGAGCTCGGTGGCGTAGTGGTGAGTGCGCTTTGGCTTCGATTCGAACTAAGCTACCTTCGCCATGGTCAGGCTGTGCATGGGTGACCAAGACTTTGTGATTTGGAGCTCCTCCGTGCTTCGGAGGGCACGTTAAGCCGTTGGTCCCGGTCGCATTTGTGACCGTTTCTACCCACCAACCCGCATTGGGCCAGCGTGGTGGTGTTACGGCCCATACTCTTCATGTGTTTCTCTATGAGGAAGGCCTGTCCCAGCAGTGGGATGTGTATAGGCTGATGACGAACCTAATATATATCAGAATACAGTTCCTAGGAATTAGATCTTTCATTGATCCTTTTCCAAGATTTTATACATTTGCAGCTCAGCTAATCTTTTTGTTGCCCAAATAATTATCTTGCTGCCCAATTAATTATTCTGCTGACCAAATAATTAAATGTCTGCAAAATTAATTACTGATTTTCATTTTGTTATAGTTTTCATAACATTATATTTATTATATTTATCTCCATTGAAAATTGAGAATTATATTTTATTCATATGTTATGTGTATGTAATCGTATAGGAATAAATGTATATTATCATAATTTTCTCTCATCCCTTCTTATATCTCCCCTTAGTAGGTATGTAAGAAGAAGTTGCTTTTAAATGTTATATACCGTGCCAATTTCGACCTTATCACGTTATAATTGGACCATATCTTAGGCATGTCAAGCTTATGATCCTACGTATAATTTATTTTAATACCTACTCATTATGCATTTCCCTTTGAATTGTTGTATTCTTTTAAGTATTTTTAATATTTGTCATTTGAAATGTGTATGTTCTTTTGCTGTAGATCTGTGAATGTTATTTTTACCCCATTTAATATCCTTGCATCGGTCCTTCCGTTTCTGGGCTATAGCGGTTATGATTGCACAATGTTAATAATGAGTCCTTTGTAAACAGATTTGTTAAAAACCCAATTGGTAACTAATGAACGGGTTGCATAATTTTTTAACTCCATATGAGTGTAGTAAAATGCCTTGAATGAATGAATAAGCCATTTGAATTTCAATCGGTATAATTTGAGGTAAAATGATTTCAATTCCATCCCATTTATACAAAGTGCAACAAATATGAGCTTGTTTAGTAAATTTGATACAAACGCGTGATTAATTTATAGAATTCTACCTAATAAGGTTTCATTTGTAATTTTCAATGGGCCTTATCTTACCCAATGTAAGCTATCGAGCTATCCAATAGACTCGCAAAGGAAACTCAACCGTAACGCGTAGTTCTGAAAGTCGTTTTCCAACTGATCATGCCCGCTATCCCTTCCCTGCTAATGTCTGTTACTGTGTGTAGGGAGGCGGCTGCGCGCTGTAGCTGAAGTGTTGCGCGCGCCGGGAAGGCTCCCCAGTCTAGTCGGCCGCGACTCCGGTAGATAGCCGTAGGGATAGTCCGTTCACACACACCGGATCGGAAAACGTTTAAGAGCTTTGAGTCATTGCAGTAAGGTTTATTTTTGCGTTCCACTTTTGTTGTTGGGAATGCTCGAGGGGATATCCGAACGCGCTTAGTGTGAAAAGATGCTCTTAGGATCTATAGGATAAGAAAAGTGTGCTCAGATACTCTCCGCGCCGGTCTGTGTGTACACATAGAGATAGTGGTGAAAGAGAATCCACTAGTCTTGACAAAGGCTTAAGGCTGCTTCTCCGCCAGAAGTAACACGGGCCGAAGAGAAAAGTAAAATTATTATGGTGATAAACGAATTTCTATTCTATGTCCCCGGAGACAAAATTGCTATAAAATCACTTTGCTTGTAAAAAAGGTAACATGTCTCCAATCCGTGCTAGGCCTACAGAGCTAACTGAGGCAGGGAAAAATAGACCAATAGCTTTTCGCCACGTGAAACGAAACAATCCAATTGGTCTATTTTAAGGCAACGCCGAACTTACTCCTCTAAGCTGTTCAAAGAAGTTAAAAAACTTCAACTAAAGAAAAGGTCAACTAAAGGAAAGGTTAAAAAACTTCAATAAAAGGATGCTTAAAGTTGGGGACTAAAAGATTGAGTCAGTCGTGACTTGAGAGGCGTGAAAAATAAGGCGAGTCCTATGAAGCCTTACAAGACTGAGTCCCTTTCATCACTAATTAGAACATTGAATTACTACGTAGGATTCTGAGGGAGTGAGTTATTTAAATAAAGTTTCCCATAAAACTATATCTTGACCGCGAACTTTCTCGAATTTATTTATTTTTTAGTCACAAAGTTTAAAAAAGAGGATGAAAGTGACCACATTTATCTACTGGCTCCACATTATGTAAGAAATACGATCCAGTTCAAGGGTTCTTATGTCAACGGAATAAGATAGTTTTTTGTTTAAACATTATTGTTTTTCGTCCATCAGAATCATTTGTAGTGATTCAATGTTGTCAAGCATGTTACCTACGTTAGATTAATATATATATAATTATGAATATAATTCATAATGAACTTGATTCATAAGCAAGTATAGCCATTGAGGGTAGTGCGTGTTTTTTTCTTGACGACCAAACATTTTATTGTGGTTTTTTAGTTTGATTACTAACACTTACACAATCATTGGTTTTATATGTTGAAGTTTATGACTGGTTGGTAGATTTTAATTAATTTCATGACAATAACAAAATCCTTTGTGCGCAGGAAAAAAATATGTGCTATTCTTGCTAACGATGCGGAGAAGTGAGTTTTTTCGTATAGTTTTGTATTCAAAGCGTGTGTTTCGAATAAATAATTTATATATTTCACTGACAGGTGCGCTCATATGCTTTGGATACGAAACAATACTTGCTTTTAAAAAGGTTTTATATATCGGTACGAATCTCAAAGAGCAATGAACTGTGTTATATAGATACTTATTTGTCGTTTAAGCGTTTTTTATTTTACCTAAGATTCTTGCCTATAGCTATAAGAATTTGATTTTTATAAGAAGCTGCCTTGATCTTTATTTGACCGCCTCTCTGGTCTAGTGGTTTACACCACCGGGTGTTGATCGAGAAGCTCGGGTTCGATTCCCCATGAGGGTAGAAGAATATTCAAGTTAGCTTCTTATAAAAATCAGTTCTATTAATATTGTATGCATTTATCTTTTAAACAGTACTTTATTTATGTACATACAACAAACAGAAGGAATGTCAACCAATTGTGCACTTTAACACAAATTCGATAAGGTTGAAATCAGTTTGAGAATTCGACAGTTTCGTTTAATTTCTGCTGTTGTGTGTACTAGTAAGTGTCAATGGATGTTTAGTTATTATGAGATATTTTTAATATTGTCTGTTTTTTAATATAAAATGACAAAGGAAAACGCGTTACGCTGCCTTTGAATGAAATTGGGATCAGGACAGAATAATAATGTAATATTTGGTTATGAGTAACATTTAAAATTCTTAATAGCTGTATATGTTTTATCCTTTTCCACGAGGAGAATATCAGTTTTTATTATTAATTTAACATGGATTTTATAGTACCTCAATTAAATCTAAGTAGACATATTTTTATAGGCAGTTTTGCTGGGAAATTGGCTTGTGATAATGTATAAGTTATAGTTCTAGTTGGTATTCGACTTGTGATATACAGCAAGTTATATTTTATATAAGGATAAAACTCGAGAGGTGTAAAAACTGTACATGGAAGAAAACTTAATGGAACTGCAGTGGAATACCGTTTTACCTCATTTGTTTTTCATAGTTTTATTTACAATACTAAAGCGTCGGCCACACCGCCAGCGAGCGGGCGAGCGAGCTAAGCGAGCGACGTTTCACCTAACACTGGTTTACACAGCGAACTACGTCAGCGATGCGAGCAAAGCTAACGAAATATAACGAGAGAAGCTCACTGAAATTGTTGGATATCTCGTTCACTTCGAGACGCGCTCGGTTCGCTAGCACATACATACAAAAAATCTCGACTATTATCCCCTAAGGGTTAGCCAGAGACTAGACAAAAGCAGTCATTGCCATAGTCCGCGCTTCACCAAGCAGTGACTAAACTCTGGCCACTCCGCGTGGCAGGTGGTGAGCCCGTCGCCGCTGTAAGTTATTAGATGTTTGTGCAGTTCTAAGTCCATTAGTCGCCTTTTGGATGGGTTGGTAGTATTCTTTTAATGATCCGCTACCACACGACGCTCGCTAGCACGCTAGCTAGATTTCGTTCGCCCGTTTGTTTCTTGGTGGAACTCCATAGTTAAGCTCGTCAATATTCCGTTAAGATTATATAGTTTCCTTCCCTCGCCTCGCTGGTTGGCGGTGTGGCCTCTGCTTTATTTTTTTTTTATGAAAATCCTATAAGTCACAAGCATGTTTGACTTTAAACGCTTTAGAGATTGTTTTATCTATGTATAGGTTGTTTTTCCACAGTTCAGCTTTTTATGAATGGGATATTTTTTTGATTATCTACTTGTAAGAACTCCCATATTTATTATTGAAGATATCTTTTTTTTTTCGAAATAATATATGTGTCAAGTTTAATAGGTGTCAAAAAAGTTAAATCTTCTAGGAGAAGAGTAAATTTTTATTCAGGTCGTTCCATAATGTTGAGTTTAACAAAGCTCGCTTATAGCTTATACTGCATCGAACGCTTGCTAAGCTTTCGTAGTTTCAGCGATTTTTCAATAAGCCATTGTATAAGTTCTAGTGATTCTTGTAATAATTTCGGCTTCGAGCTGCAGTAGCCTTTTCTCTCCTCAAAACATTGTAAATCCATTGTAATTCTGTCTTCATTTATAAATTCCTCATTTATTCCCCGATCCTGCATAAATTTCGAGCTCGAGAAAGTTGTGTATCTTTAGGATTCTTAATTTCTTAGAATAATATCTAATGCGAAGGTATTTCAAATAATCTGCTCTATATAGATTCTTCTTTCATCATGCATTTGAACTTGGAGTAAACTCCCCCAGACTCTTTGCTATCCCATAATATCAAGGTAAAGGGTGTCTGGTAAATCAAAATGGCGAACACACGTGTCTTACATGAAGTGGTAAGAATAGTGATTAAATAGAGGAAAAACTAAGTCGCGCTTTTTTTTAAATAAATTTGCCACACAGTTGCCTAAACTTATTTACCTACCCTCATAATTAATACCGTTGATAATCTTTTACATACCTTCAATTCTTATTTCAACCTTTCGTTAACAAGTACCTAGTCTATTGTGTTTAGGAATCTAAATAAAGATTTCTGGATTCTCCGGAATGGTTGTTATAATTGGTAGATGAAACGTTCGCTTTTCATTAGGACATGGTTGTATTTTTCCTCATTCATTAATTTGTTAACTTGAAACCTACTTAAAACTGTTATGACTATAAGTAGAATGACCTTCAGTCCAACTTTTTCACATTAGGACCTATGCTCATTGGGACACAAGTAGACTAGTACATAATTGTTAATGGTCGATTAAATAAGTATAGAAGGTAGCCCTGAGCCATTGGAATAAGAATTGTGATTTAATTGCGTTCTATTTTTTATTGAATTTATAAAGCGAATTTCTTGGTAGTATTTCATTATGAACTATTTTATAAGCATGAGATGTCCAGATATTTATTGGTTGGTTATAGTCCTTTCAACTTGGGGCCATTTAAGTAGTCATCATGCCTCATCCTTATCATTCATTCATAAAACCGTCTCAGAAGCGAATGCGCAGCGTATAGCGGTGTCTCATTATAGCGGACCTTGGTTATATTGTTGTCCTATTTTATTGGTTAAGTGCGTGCTCAATGTATTCTATAACATCATGGGAAGGAGTAAGTAATTAGTAACACGTGTTAAGTAATCCTTAACACGTGTTACTGATTGTACATTGAGCAATAAAAACTATTTTATTTTATACACTCACTGTAATATTTAGCTAGATTTTTTTACGGATTGGCAATTTGTAAAAAATTGTAATCTGATTCTTAGTAACAGCTAGTTGAGTAGTTTTTATATTTATATGATAAAAATACATTTGTCTTCAAAATGTAGCCTATACGATTATGTATGTTAAATTATTTTGTACGAATAGGAATTTATTTAATTTAGTAATAGTATCTCAGCGTGCAACGTTATATTGATTGGTTTGGTACTTATGTTAGCATTTCATATTATGTACAGGTATTATTATGGCCAAATTATAGATGCTCAGTGCCATAAATTGTTTAAGGCATATTTAATATGCCTATAAGTGTATTTTAGTTAAAATTATATGAGTTTTGTTTGATATTTTTATAACGAAATTAGTTCTTTCACTTTTTTATATAATTACAATGCTATAGAGTTTATGTAATATTGATATTTTATCGTTTTTATAACGTTAACTATATGAATTTACATAGATAACGCAAATATTACGATTTATATTGAAACCAAGCATGTTTACTTGTCTAGTGACGTCACAGCCGTAATTTTGAGACGGGAGATCCAAACTGATTGAAGGATACCAATTTTATTTTTGTAGCCATTTGGACGCACGCAGACTATTTAGCAGCGGCCAACCCCGACGTTTTGTCGGGGATTGAACACACGCAGTACATGCGTTTTCGTCATCTATGTAAATCCACACTCGACAGCAAATAAACCGGGCCACCACCTTGTTGGAACTCTGATTCGATTGTCTCACAAAGTGTAAAACTTACAACTATCAAAGATATACCTACAAAAAAATCATTTCATGTTGATGAAATGTTGACACAAATTTATGCAAAAGTACCGTCAATTCACATAATAATCAAGCAACAAATACGAAACAAACAATTTGCTCTGTTTGGACTTGAGTTCGCGATTAGCGTCCTTTTTTATATAATGAGGGTAGTCGGAGATTTCTTTAGTTGTTGTCCATCCTTTACTTGACTTTATTATTGTTTAAAAGAAATCGATTGATCGATCAAGGATTTGCAGGACTAAAACGACTCTTCATTGTAATTTTTTTAATAAACACTTTATCATCATAAAGTGCACTTTCTGTAAGTATAACTTTGATATTTGTATTTGATACTTTTTAAGAAAATCGAATCAAAGTTCTAAGGTAGAGTTGGCCCGGTTTATTTGCTGTCCAGTGTACCTATCTATGTTATCGATAAAGTTTATAATAGTTTATCTACAGACTTGGTATATACTAGCTAATGGACGATGGAAAAGGATATCTCTTAGGGAGAGAGCAATCTAGAAAGGGATAGCGAATATATTGGTTCCTTAAATGATTTTAGTTGACAGGTAATTGCTACAGTTCCTACCCACCAATCTGCTTTGGGCCAGCGTGGTGGTGTTACGGCCTATACTCATGCTTCTCCATATAACAAGGCACTTGCCCAGCAGTGGGACATATAGGGGCTGGTGACAAGTAATCCTAGAAATAATACGATATTTCACGACCTCCGTGGTCGAGTGGTCTGTACCCGTGGGCAAATCTTTGTGTGATTGGGAACGGCAATTGTTCTTCAGTCGTGGATTTTTATATTCTGTATTGTATATATTCTGAATATTTTTATGTATTTAACTTTTTAATCTAGGGTTCCATCAAGTATTTCGCTTCCCAAAATTGTTCCTTTAGCAAAATAGTTTGAGAACGGCGTCTAGTTGATATGTGTGAATGTCTGAAGAATTTATTTATTATTTTAAAAGTTAAAAATAAAACCTTTTGCAATGTATTAGCGCTCTCACGCTCTCGGGTCACTCATACGCTAGAATATACAAAGTCTATGCCTTGTTTGCTTAAAATCGCTTATCCATCAATGTTTTAAAGATATCCTCTAATATGTTGGGCCCATCTAACCATCTATGTAATTTATACAATGATATAGAGTATGTTGAAGGATATCTAACTTTGTTTATTAATAATAGACTAGAATAGAATTGATTATATTTTATCAGTCACGTTATCATACTATAAATTGATGGCGTCATATCCTTGATTTTAATATCGTGATAACAAAATTTACATTATTTAGACTGCTGGCCAACGTCACATTTCTATAAAATTTCTATCATTATTTTGTAGATTCAAATATAAAGTAAATAAAAAAAAGGCGTAATTTTTTATATATATTTACAACACTTATCGTATCACAGCACAGTCAGAATCATAAAAATGTTAAATTGTCTTTGGCATTTTCGGAACTGACGATAAAATGAATATATTTCGTTTTTATAAATATAGTAAATGCAAAATTTGTAATGAGAAGAAAAACCTATAAAATTGCAACGTTGCCAGCAATATTGAAAAATGAAAATACTCTGACAAAATAAAATCATCCTTATACTCTGCACAATACAGTGCAATATTCTTTAACATGCTATCAGTTGTATAGAAATAAGCGAAAGCGGTATGCTTAATAAATGTTTATTTGTTCACGATATCTTTTATTTCGTAACAATCCTTTGATATATAAAATACTAGAGATACAACATGAAGAGATTTCTGTATACCCTCAAAATAAATATATAAAAATTTCACTTACAGCTATTGTGCTAGGTTACTGTGAGCGTTCTTATGTAACGAGGTCTAATGCATTATTATGGTTTACCAAACAACACCAATGCCCGGTTCCTATATTGAATTCAAATCATTATTCCGGCGATGACAAGGGGTAAATTATTACCTCCTTTAAAATTTATATTAAAACAAGGAATATAATTGATTTAGAATGAACATTTTAATTTTGATTGACGATCAAGGGAGAATTTTCTTGAGGCATTAAATTAAAAAAAAAATCTTTACCTGTCCTTCAAAACGAATGGTGGTTAAATAGATATAGAAACCGCTCATTAGTTGTTTAAAATGTGACAATACAAAAATCTATTGTTTTGACCCACGGGACAAGTTACATGTTAATTAAAAAGCTACTTAAAGTTATTAATAACATAAGTGTGCTATAAAATATTGATATTTATGTACGGGAAATAAAGTTGGACTTGGTACTAAACATCTTGGTTATTCAACACTATTATATATACTTTCATATATAAATGTAAAATACAAAATGTGAATTTTATACGTAAAATTCACGACATGGTTGAATGGACTAGACTCCTTTGCCTTCTCATCTCCAGCACGAGCACTTCGGCATTTATCGTAAGTAAGGAGTAACTAATTTGACTAAATTATAATAATAAGTGACTAACAAACCGGCAGCATCAGTCTCTGCCTGTCAATCTAAATGAATTTCTAAAGGTTGTATTTAACATTCATACCAAACATTCATACAGCAGATAGATTGATGTACAATCAGGGTCAAATAGTTAGTAACACTCAGGGTGTTCCAATAAATAGACGCTACCAAAAAGTCCATAATATCGGCACAAATATAGTTACCATTTTGTTGTCAACAATATGGAAAGTCTTTTGTGTTGACAACATTATGGAAACTTTATTTGTACCGATATTATTGACGTTTTGGTAAGGTCTATATTTACCCTGAGTGCCACTAACTATTTGACGCTAACTGTTTAGTCAAAAATATCTCTTTCGGACATTTCAAAATTCCTCATATAAAACCAAAAGATTTTGAACTTTAACATTACAAAGAAAAAAATAGTGAGGAATGACGGTGGTAATCTGATGAGCTGTCTTTGCACACAACACTACACAACAGTATAGTTTCAATAAATAATTCCATAATAGATATCCAACCTTAAGTCAATGTAAATTGTACAGGTACTGGTTGACAGAGTTTAGATTTTTTTTTACATATGACAGGTAAGCTCTTGGCCTTCATCTCATCTGATGGTAAGTGACGATAAGGCTGAAGGTGGAAGCGAGCTTCACCTATAATCCTCAACAACTGAGGAACTTTAAATTTTTTTAACAATCATCTTTTCTACATCTTTCAGTGTGCTCCACGAGCTGGTCCCACCATCTCCTTACTTCCATCGGCAATGAAGTTGTACCATCTCCTTACTTCCATCGGCAATGAAGTTGTACCATCTCCTTACTTCCATCGGCAATGAAGTTGTACCGCTATGTGTAATCCGTACTTGGTTGATATTCCTTTTATACGTACTAAGCTCTGCGTCATCTTTTTTAATGCGCACAGCCATGGAATGGAATTCACTGCCAGCGTCTGTCTTCCCGAGCTCGTATAACCCGAATCAATTCAAGTCGCGAGTGAATAGGCTTTTTCTGGGTGAGCTCGCTCCATCGTCGACATCTTCTTTGCATTCGGCTAGATTGAAGTCAAGAGCAAACCCCTCTTAAATAATGTCTATTGTAAAAACAATGTCTATTGTTTTTTGCTTTTAAATAACTTTTATTTCTAGTTCATCGCGATTCACTTTCGTAAATATAGGGAGACCTGTAATTAGCTTTATTACTTATTAATATATTTTGTTATATAATTTAAGATACGCCGTTGGTTTTCTTAATAAATAAATAAATAAAAAAATCTTTGCGTCAATAGCACTGTTTGAAGAAAAAGAAGTGTATGGTAATATAGGAACTGTCTAACACTAAGGCCCGTATTACAGAACCAAACTCAAGCGTAGATTTCTGCTTGAGCGCAGTTAAAAAGGGATGGCGCTGTGTGGGATCAATAGCACCATCCCTCTCTAAGGCCCGTATTACGGAACTAAACTCAAGCGTCGATCTCTGCTTGAGCACTGTTAGAGAGGGATGGCGCTATTGACCCCACACAGCGCTATCCCTTTTTAACTGCGCTCAAGCAGAGATCTACGCTTGAGTTTGGTTCTGTAATACGGGCCTAACAGTGCTCAAGCAGAGATCTAGGCTTGAGTTTAGTTCCGTAATACGGACCTAAGTAAAGGACTTAAAAAAGTATAAAAGTATTCTATCAGTTAATCTAGCTCTCTTATTTCAAGCTCTGCTTAGTTTGAGGCTAGATGGCGCTGTGTGTTAGATGTCCTACAATTATTATTTTTTTTTTTTTTTTAAGTCTGCTTCGAGTTGGGCGGCTTAGGCTTGGGGGGGTCGGGGCACTGGCACCACGGGGTGGCGGCGTGGTCGCAGCGCAGCGCCACGTTGAGCACCGTGACCGGCAACGCGTCGATCGTCACGCTGTGCGTGCCCGACAGCGTGTACGCCACGTCGTGCAGCCCCGTCACGCGGTCCCGGCGACGAGTCACCTCGCGCTGGTTGAAGCATTTTCGCATGTCGCGCCTGCGATAGGATTTGTCGTGGACGTGTCTGGAAATGTAAAGATAACCATACTAATATTTTACGAACGTAACGTCAAAACTACTGAACCAATTTAACAGAAATTTGGTACAGATAGTCTAGAGCTTGAGAAAGGACATAGGCTACCTTTTATCTCGATATTCCCATGGGAACGGGTGCCATGCGCGTGAATGTTAGACAAATTAAATGACGCCTCCCAGAAAAAATATATTATAACATAGCCATGGCTGTTTTATAGCTATTATAGAATAGCCATCATTTCGTTGATAACAATAGTAGGTAATTCAAGGAAGTAAAACATTAATCTCAATGGACTTAAGATTAGTTCTATCTACTTTATCAAAATTCCTAGAAGTTTTAGAGTTTATACTAGATTTTATAACTTGAAATATTGCAACATGATTTTAAAAGCATAATGCCACGATTGTCCTTGAATATATTGTATAAGTACTATATTATTGTAAAGTGTTTTAGTATAGTCAAGCACAAAATATGTAAAACATTTTAGAGGTGCCAGAGTCAATCTTTATTTCCTTCTAATAACAGTCATTTACTGTCAAAAGTGGTTACAATAATATCGCTCATCCAAAAGAATAATGACATAATTACCAAAAAGTCGAAAATGAGTTTTTGATGCCATAACTTCATGTTTTGCACGTTTTATCCACGGTAAAAACGACAGAATTGTTGTTCCATTAGTTTCCGACAGAGAGAGTCACTGCCGTCATGGTGTTGGCCTATACTTCGAAAGGATACGCGGAAACATCGACAAAGTTTAAAAAATGTAGACAGATTTATAAAAATAAAACTAAAATTGAATATAATGTTGTTTAAATTCATGATTTTTTCCCATACCCAAACCTAATTTAATGTCATAATTGTAATGTAATGTACGTCTGGTTTGTTTTATTTCGTTTTTTCAAATAGTTATCTTAAGTTTTTTCGCAAACTTTTTATGTTATATTATTGGTAGTAAAGTAACACAACATAACTATTAAAATATATCAATAGAATGATTGGAAATACACAATATTTTCGATGTCAAACTTTTAAAACGCTCTCCTGAAAAATCGCAAAAACGCAATTACGTCAATATTCTTTTGGATGAGCGATATATTGTTGGAGGTGACTATACCTTTCAGATTTTCAGCAATGCGTAAATGATACCCTTGGTAGTGCAAGCATCTATAGAAACCTTTTTGTCAGTCAATTCACAATAGCCAGTGAGGTGGGATGTTAATAAGCTGGTAGATATAGCAACCTTGTACCTTCAGATAGGATGTATGCTTATTCATCTTTTATTTAAAGAGGTATTAAATAAGGGAAAACTGTAAGTTGCCTCTTTTCATTATTAAAAAAGGCCTAAGTGAATCGTTGGATATTTGCAAACATCAATTTAGATTCAATATATATTATAATGTGTAGGCCATTTATAAAAGACATTTCCCACATCATCAAATTATACAATCGAAGAGATGTTACTAAAACAGGCAGAGAAGTTTGACACCATCCTCCAACAAATGGGTATTTTGATAAATCTCATAACAACTCTCGTGTCTAGTAAGTCACAATGAACTCCCTCAAGATTGCAACCTGGAACCTGAATGGCCTGTCTTCCAACAAGGAGCAGGTTGAAATCCTATTAAAAACACACAACATAGACATCCTGTTAGTGTCAGAGACTCATTTTAAAGATAACAGTAGCATTAGAATACAGCAACTAACCACCCAGACGGCACAGCGCACGCTGGAGCGGCCATTGTTGTTAGATCAAGCATTAAACATCACAAACTACCACAATTTTAAAAATGGTGCCTTTAATGTAACCTCCATATACAGCCCCCCCAAACATAGAATAACGGAGGAACTTTACAATGAATTTTTTGATTCTCTAGGTTTATTTCTTATTTCTACCATCACCCGATCTGCTCATGGTCTACAGACCGATTACACAATAAATAAAAGAAAAAAAAAATTATAAAAGCATGAGTCATTGGTTTGATAATAAAACAGGAGAATAACTCTTACGATTATTGTATAATATTGGTATAAGCTAAAGGATGACTATGTTATTACTTGGTCATTTTAAGGTTTATACTAAATGACAAGGCACAAAAATACATTGTCATCTGGTTACTGTACACACAGTCTATTAAGAGAAATTCTACTTTTGTGTGTGTTGGTGAATTTTACAGTGAATGAAGATTTATCTACTTATCTATCTAAATCACAGAAACAAACACAATTTAAGTAATAAATATTTTTTTATTTATCATCATCACAACTAATTTCAGTCATCCGCATTTAGGAGTTTATCTTTTAAGATATCATGTGTGACCTTCATCTGTAGGTCACTGTTAGACTAGTTATCACAAGGTAAGCAAGTAGGAGTGGGAGCTGCTTTTTCATTACAGCAAATCCAGTTGAATTTATTACCTGCTTCTTTAAACAAACGCGCACTGCCAGCAGTCACCAATGTCAACAAACCAGTTAAATTTTTTAACTGCTTCATTCAACAAACATAAACTAGTTATTAATGTTAACTGCTTTTTTAACCAGTTAACAGTTACAAAATTGTCAATGACCCACCACTATAAGTAACTCTTAAGTAGTCTAGATATTAAAAACAAAATTACGTCAAAAAGCTGGACTTAGAAATTTTTGTTTTTCCAACTACATTAATAATAAATCAATAGTCAGGCACAGAAAATCCTATTATTAACTCCTTGGCGGGTAACACGATTCAATAGGTTTGCATACAAAAAATGTTTCTATTGTGTCTCGTGAAGTAATTAGTTAAGGAAATATGGACTAAGCCAAGCTATTGGGAAAACCCAAAGCAGCTTGCGATCAGTAAATCATGCAATACGAACTGGGAATAATAAAATTAAAATTTATTTCTTCACTCCTTTACATGATTATAAAACCCTAGAGGATTAGCATGAACACCAGTTCTCGCAAACAATAGATATTTCTATTATGACTGTGTTAGTGTGTTGTGTTATTGACAGATTAATCTAATATTACAACAAACACTATAATGACTAACATTTAAATATATTTAAGGAATCTATGGTGTAATTTACTTTATTTATTCAAAGATGTTGATACTAACTGTAAATTGATGTATTACAGCCAATAATTAAATAAATAATAATATTGTTGATCTTACCTGAATGTATTCTCGGGCCCAGTAGTTATATTCACAGGTCTTGACACTTTTAGGCCTGCATCCTTCAGCCTCACATAAAACTCATCATCTTCCAGTCCCCAGCCCCAGTAATTGTTCGACATACCACGGACTAACTCAAAATGCTCATTTTTTATCAATAATATCCCTCCAATGAATGTATCATAGTGGTATTTAGGATGGGTCTGTGGTGAAGATATGTGCATTGGCCCAGAGGCTGGATAATCATATTTCAAATCATCATTTATAGGCAACAAGTCAACATCGTGCATAGCTATATAATCAAAGTCATTTTTCGTAAATAAAAATCCCACATTTATCAACGATGCGCGATTAAAGCGATTATTGTCTTTCTGTTGCACTACAAATATGTGAAAAGGTATTTTCTGCTTATTTAAAAAGTTGTACATGTGCGGTACAAACTCTAGGAGCTCATCGAATCTATCTCTGAATGGTACGATTATAGCTAGCCGTTTTTTTGCCGGCTCTTTCGACGATATTTGGTATTTTATTGGTTTAGGTAACGCCGCTCTTTCTGTAGAGAAAAGATATAGAGGGTAAGCATTCATTATTAAACAACCAAATTAGGTCAAGATGCATCGATTTCTTACCTGATTGTATAGGTAAAGACGCCAAATAGCATCCCATGATGAATGTAATCCCTAAACAAATTCCGAGACATTTCGAAGCGCTTAATTTATAACCCATTAATTTTACACTTCCGAACATTCACTGTGTCAGCTTTCGGTACACCAAAACATAATTTTGTGTTTTTGTCACAGTTTCATTTTATGTTTTCACTTAGTTTCAGATTAATTCAGTAGTAAATAGTGATGTCTTCACTCACGTCGAGCATTCTTTCCTTGACAATTCGAAAGCGTCATCGGTCAGCTGCTAGATTTGACAAGTATTGACAACTGAATACCGTTTAAAAATATGGTTACGTTTTATCATAGTTTATTGGATATCAAGTTGTATCTAATCAGATTAGTGGAATATTTAGATTATTCAAAACTAGATTAAATATTGTGTAAAAACTAATAAGAACAACAAATGGATTATTTGTTGTTCTGATTAGTTTTTTATAAGCACAGTAGATGTATGGTGATATATTGCATAAATCAATATGACGCAAAATAAAAACGCCCTTTGGTCTTAGGTTAATATCAAAAACTCATAAAAATTATCAGAGAACCGGTTGATTCTTTAAAGGTAAAACGATGAAGTTTATAAAATTAATAATTGTGACTGCTAAAAACGCACAGCAATATTTACTGGGTACGATAAACAATAATAAAATTGTAAGTATTATTAAGTACTAACAATAGTTAGTTGACCTATATCAAAAGCAAATTTAGTACAAGGGTCCGAAATATACCAAGTTCAATAAATATAATTATGGCATTGCTGTAGAAATTCCATGTAAACATATAGGGATGAGGCTGTATGTCTAGTGGCTCCTGTGCCTGGATTGAGTTAATGGTCTCTTATGAGGTAAACTGTCAACGATTACATTATGGCGGGCTTAGAAAAAATGGTGGGCTTGCTGGTGGTGGATAAAACCAAGAATTTTCTACTGTATGATGGATACCAAACTCCTATACAATAGCATGAGGCAATGTTCTGTCTCGATCAGTAGGTGTTCCCTCTCAGTCTATCACTTTAACGAATGAGTTTATCATTTCGTAGTAAAGCTTTCTATTATTACTAATGACGTCACACAAAAATACACACAAATTTCTCAAATAAATACTCTTATTTAATATGTGATTTTTTACTCACCTGTGAAATGAAAAGGATATCACTCACTTACACAACATAAAACAACGCACGTTATCACCAGTTTTATAATTTTTTATTTAAAATATTGAATTACAAAAATTTTTAACAATTTTCAGCCTAGGTGTTAAAATGGCGTAAAAATGACAGGTGAGACAGAAACTATGTATAGAAAGAGAGGAAGAGGATATCCCACGGATAGCCTTCATTCATAAATAGTGATAGAATGAAAGGGAACACCTACTGATCGAGACAGAACATTGCTTCATGCTATTGTATAGGAGTTTGGCATCCATATAGAGTACAAAATTCTTGGATAAAACGTAGTGTATATATTTTCTTTGGTGGTGGAGCCATGGTGGAGCTGTCAAGATGGAAAACTGGGAAACACTGAGTGACTATAAGATTCTATGGTTAGAAATACAACTGTGATAATTATGTTGTATGCCGATCAGTTATCGTTATTAGTAGTCATTGTGAGGAAGCTACAGCCTATAACGAGGAACTTCCTATTGGTTTGAAGGAGAGAGCGGTGGTTCTCGAGGCGGCACTCATCATGGGGATGGGGGTTTCTTCTTTCCTTGTTTCTCAAAATGATTACCAATAGATGTCATACCAATGAATCATAGTAATCATTTTAGGGAAATCTGTCTTTTAAAAGTTATATCAACCGTTTTCGAGGTTTTAAGATTCGGGTAACAGAAATTTGAGATTTTATAGGTTACCAAGGTATCACCGTGCAAAATTTCATTGTAATCGGTCCAGCCATTTCGGAGATTAGCCCGTAGAAACAGATAAACAGACAGAGAAACAAAAATAAAAAAAAAAACATTTTTTGGTATTTTCCCTCTTTATAACATCCTCCTGAGGTTTTAAGCATTTTTTTTTCTATGTACAGACATTCAACCTCTTTAGTTTTATTATAGATACGTATAGATTATAATATCTGTAAACTCTGTTTACTTTATTTCAAAACCTGGGATTAACTTTACCCTAGGTTTTGTAATAAGGTGAACAGAGTTTTGGGGCAAATCAGAAAGAATTGGGGTATAAACTGGTGTTTTTCCAATTCGCAGCAACAAAAAGGCGGAGCTTACTGCCTTGCGCTTTACGACCCTTAAATATCTCTCGCTTTATCTTCTATGTGTTCGGCGATTTCAGAGCCTTTTTACTTGGAATTTCTTGAACGTTTTCGATTTGATCGAGACATGTTTGCCTAAGTCTTGCCCATCCTAAATCTCAATGCACTTCCGAATTATTAATGCTTGTCTAGGTGTAATAACATTGCTGTGTGTAATGTATTTTCATTTGTCCCAAATATGGAGACGCCAATTAAAAAAGCAATCGATACCAACAAAGAACTTGTTTAACTCAAATAATGTTGGTATTGTAAATGAATCCGGGCTAAATTGCTTCTACACACGCGACAGTCGCCTCGAATACTAATAGGGGGTAATTATTGTAATAAGAAGGTGCTTTTTTATTGTTCAATGGTAACATTATCTCTTGTATTAGGACTGCGTTATTATTCATAATTAGGCTATTGTTTGACGCTTATGGATCGTTATGTATTTATTAATAAGTATTGTAATGGCTCAATCTTTGCCCATGAAAGAAGGCTGTCGTATATTCAAATGTTTGGCAAACTACCATACACTGACAAACCTTAATGATTTTGAAGTTTATGTCTTAGAAGTTAAGATTTAAATCTAAAGAAAATTTGGCAAAAGCTGTCCTTCGAGCAGGATATCTTTAGCAGATGACTTATTTTTCAATAAACTTACTCCGTATAAAGAAAATTTACAAATAATCTAGCTTCCTCCACATGTCCTCAGCCTATATACGTCCCAATTCTAGGCACAGGTCTTCCTCATGGAAAAACACATGATGAGAAGTCAAAAAAGGAGGTGGTTTGTCATGACAAACCACCTCCTTGTTTAGGTATATGCTTTTTCAAAATCAAAATATATTTGATAAGATTTCGCGAAGCCTTCGCTAATTAAAAATACTTTTGATCGCAATGTTAAAATCTCATACACTTTCCATATATATCGATAGCGATGGATTGGTTTATTACACGAGTATTGGAAACCATTTCTGTTTTTCTAATAACTTTTCCAAATTAATATTTGCTAGTAAGTGTAAAACAACAGTGTGAGTACAAGGGAAGCAGGAATGGCGTTCACGTAGAGAAAAACTCGCATATTTTTTAAATTATTTATTATAAATCAAAATTAATAAAAAAAACACCCACTTTCATGAAAGAGTAATCAACATTTAAAGAACAAAACGGTTATCTTTGACCAAATATTAGTACGAAGGATTAAAAAAAAACTATGGGTAATGCCGCTCAGATGAATATAAAGCCTTCTTCAATTTAAAAATTAATAGTAAAGTCTTCTATGTCAAATCAACTTCAACTAGTATAACATAAAAAAAATTAAAAATAATTATTAAAAACCTCCTTATTCCACTTAAAAATACATTAAAATTTATGTTACATTACACAGTTTGCAAGGGCGGACTTATCTCTGAAAGACATCTCTTCCAGTCAACCCATGAATGTTAGTTATACTGTTAAGCAGGTGACTATCAAAATTCAAAATAAGAAAATAAATAATTTGTTTCCCTACAATTAAGTACTATATACATATACATACCTACACCAAATATACATACGTTTATAATAAAAATAATAATAATATATAACTAAAATAATAGGTTGGGGAAAAAGTTTCTTCGCATTTTTTAAGAAAATTCAAAACATTTTTTAATATAGTTTATTTACATTTAACTAAAGTATGTAGGTACCATTTTGTTCGATAACTTTTTGCCATCTTGTAGGTAGGGACATGATCCCATTGCTATAGAAATTTTGGGACTTCTGGTCAAAATACCGCGACAAGTGGTTTTGGCAGTCCTCTCGTGATGTTAACCTGACACTGCCTAAAGAATTCTGAAGAGACCGAAACAGGTGGAAATCCGAAGGTGCAAGGTCAGGACTATACGGCGGATGCATTAACACCTCCCAGCCAAACTCTCTTAATTTTTGCTGAGTGGCTAAAGATGTGTGAGGTCTAGCGTTATCATGATGAAAAACCACACCCCTTCTGTTGATTAATTCCGGCCGCTTTCTCTCAACTTCTTGCTTTAATCTCATCAGTTGTTCGCAGTAGAGTTCAAAATCGATGGTCCTGCCTGGTGGTAACAGCTCATAATGAATAATGCCCTTCCAATCCCACCACACACACAGCATCACCTTGTTGCGAGTTAACCCGGGTTTCGCCACAGTCTGTGAAGCCTGACCGGCCTTTGACCACGACCTTTTTCGCACGTTCTTGTCGTACGTGATCCACTTTTCATCACCAAAAATGGTTCGGTTTCATTACGTCGTAATAAAGAATCACAAATGAGTACACGGTTCATTAGGTTTCTTTCAGTGAGCTCGTGAGGTACCCAAATGTCGAGCTTTTTTGTGTACCCAGCTTTTTTCAAATGCGCCAAAACTGTTTTGTGGTCAATTCCCAGTTCTTCAGCTACAGACATGCCGATCTTGCTCCACTTTTTCAAAAATGGCATCCATTTTATTTGTAATAGGGCGACCAGAGCGACGTGCATCTTTGACATCAAAATTTCCGGATTGAAAACGCTTAAACCAAATTTGTGCTACTTTCACAGACACTGCACTAGGTCCATAAACATCGCAAATTTTTTTCGCGGCTTGCGTTGCATTTTTACCTATTTTGTAGTAAAATTTTAAAATGTATCGAATTTCTTCATTAGATTCACTCATTTTGGCGGTACGAAAAACAAATGAAAATCACACATTTTCCTTATTTGAATTTGGAATTATGTTCTTTAAAATTTAAACTTTCAATGATACCAAAACCAGCCAGATACAAATAGTATAGCCAAAGAGATTTTATTACAAGTTTATACATACTATAATGCGAAAAGACTTTTTCCCCAACCTAATATGTATGAAATGATAAACTTGCAAATATTATAAAGAGACTTGTGATAAATAGTGCTTCTTAAGTCTGGTCTTAAAGCACGTGATAGACGGACTATCTTGAATTACAGTTGGGAGACTGTTCCAAAGCAGTGCAGCACGAGTGGAGGAGAAAGTTGGTGTTGCCCTTAGGAAGCTCTAGAGTTTTAGTGAAACATGGGCGTCTAGAACGTGTGGGAGGTGGACACAGCCGGAATCGGGAAATGAGGGACGGGGGGGCCTTAGGATCGTTTAGGATTTTGTATAGAGAGGAAAGGACTTGCACATTACGGCGGTCACGAATCGCAAACCATTTGAGTTCAGTGCGAGAAGCGATACGTGATCGTACTTGAGCAGACCATAAATGAACCGAATGGCCAGGTCCTGCAGTCGCTCAAGCTTGTTGAGCAATTCTTCAGTTACATCAGTTTAATAAAAAAAGGGTTACTATACAGTTCAGGAATATTTGGACGATAAAAATGCGTGGACAGATTGACACGTCTTTATGATACATATTGTGTTGACTCGTAATGTGGGATGTTGCCAGTCGCTTTTAATTAATTAGTTTTTATCTTAATTGCTTAGCGAATTTCAACATCGTTCATTGTTTTAAGTGCTTATATATTCTTCCTGATTATAATGCTTAAAATCTATGTTCATAATCCACCCACTTGATTGTACTAGCGTAACATTTATAAAAAACAAAAGAATTGTAAAAAAATGTGAAAAAAAGAGCAACCCTCGAGTTTCTGGCTCGCTCTTCTCGGGGATGACTGCGTTCCGAGCGAGTGGTAGATTCACTTATTCATAAATTGACGTTTTTAAGTGTTTGTATATCAAGCCTATAAAAAAAAAGATATTTTTGATTTGATTTGACTTCCAAATAACAAATATCAGCGTTAGTCGAGAATAAGGAGAAGGAGAGATTGCGCTAGCATAATTTTGGTTTTGAAAGGGAGAAAGTACTCTCTCAAGAGGAGAGAGTGATATCAGTAATACATACGCCTGCTGACATCGTTGACCTGAGGCATCCAAGACATGGTGCAATCCATGATTACACCTAAATTTTAGATCACGTGATCACATGATTATTAGAGGCAAGATAAATTGTAAAAATTCAAATTACATTTGGGACACATACCTAAATCATAAATGTATCTAGCTGGTGAGGCAGCTGGCTGATGCAGTGATTGTTGAGGTTCAAACCGGTTCAGCGGTGGTCCTTTGACATTTATTTAGTATATCTAAAAAAAAATGTAGGTTATTTCTCATATGAGCAAAATTACCCCAAACGGTCAATTGGAAATTAATTTGAAATAATAAAAAAAGTAATGCACAATTGTTGAAAGTTTATTGGATTATCACAAAAATAATAGTTGTATTGTTGGAAAAGTAAAAATAATAATTAATTAAGCATTAAGTTTTTTTGGACTTACCGATAAAAACACCGAATAAAAAAATTAGATCAGCGTGACCGAAAACAAAAAACGCACTTCATGGTCACAAGAGATGAACTGACTGGCTGCTTGCTTCTCTGCCTGCTAGAAGCCCTCAAAAGGGTACTTCACGGGACGTGGCATGTTGATACGTTCTATTTTGACAGAGTTACAGTGGTGAGCGCCATTACCCAATGAGCGCCGCCGTTCCCCCTATTATGAAAAATACTTAAACAGAAAGAGCATAAAAGCTGCTTTCACCAGTGTTATGATTATTTCAATACTTAAGCCCAATAGCGCGAACAAGTGTTAGTACCTAACCCAGGTTTGCCCATATATTTGCCCCAGGGTTAGGTGCTAACTATAAACTGCGCAAGTGGGCCTTAATAGATCATTTAACTAGATTTTAATAGTTTTTTAAGGGTAAACCTTATTTATTGTAAAACGCAGAATTAAGGAATACCTAGTGGTAAAAAAGTTACACAGATTGTACCTTCTATTAGTCTGTTTATAAAAATTTTCTTTTTAAACGTTGTCATCAGTAGTATGACTGTTTATAAAATTTTATGAATCAAGTATAACGTATTAATTACTTCAGGTCTAAACACAGCTTGTGTACGATCCGGCTATTTTTATAGAATTTTAATTGATTTACGAGAAATGATCTTTAAGATCTTTATCAAGCTATTACTCACCCACTGCTGCACAACGGTTGTCACAAACTCCCATTGCCCTCTATTCTCTTAGAAAACAAGTATTTATATTTTGTTCAAAAACATGGAACATCTAGAGAAATGAATCTGACAACCCTAGAAAGCTCGGGACAGTACAAAATAAACGTTTAAACAGCTAATTTGCATAGTTTCGTGATGGAAATATAACTGGAAAGTTGGGCGCAGTTTCGTAAAGAATTTGTCAAGTCAAACACAGATGTGTTTGATGGCCCTTAATAAGTGCTGGTCAGTTTATCGGTAATATCAACGTGATATTTAATTAACAATCAATTTCCGCAGTAAGTATTTACAAACATTTAGCTTTATGTGCACGACCTCAATAGCGGCTTCTCTTAAGATATTAATTTAGCCACGTTATCTTCCCGACGCCATCTCGATGTTCCCGATAGCGGAACCGAAAACCAAACATAATTACAACACAAATTTTTAAACATTATCTAAATAAAAGTGCAATGAATAAAAATTAATACCAATTATATACGAGCCGTGGTCACGACACCAAATGTCAACAATAAATATCAATTTAACTACGAACGATCACTTTGGGCGTAGTTTGCAGAAACAATTAATTATCTAAACTTTTTATAACCACCTAATTACATGGTTTGGCTGAACGAACGAGCGCTCGGGCCGGCGGCCATTAAAAAAAACAAACACGTTCCGTTCCACGCGGCAATACATCAACGTCCTTTGTTAAAAGATAAGTCCACTAAATACTTACTTTCAGTGGTTGAGTTACGTCTTAGTTATAAGTAATTAAGAATAAGTAGTTAGAACTGGTATTGTGGCATTTCTTTGTTTATTTTTCAAAGTGTAATTGACGGTTTCGGAGCGCTGGAGAGTAATTAAAGGAATTAACAAACAGAAATAAGTTGGGGATGGCGGGTTATTTATATGTGGCCTAAGGCGGCTGTTATAATGAGCCTTTGTTAGGTGAAACTGTGTAGGCTCGGCTGAGGTTCATTAATTTGTTTGTTAGCGGTCAGCCTCTGGGATAAGCTGTTTCAGCTGCTCGCATCCTTCAAATGTTGATGGGTCGCGCTCGGTAACGCACAAGTGAGATCTCTAGTGTTATGGCGAGCTCGTAATGTGAGCAGTTCGCTCTTAAAACGATATTTTTACCACTAGGACAAGGGACCAGGCAGGAAATCTTCAACCTAGTTTTAATCTCGATTTTGTCATTTTTTTACATAATTATGAGACATAGTAGAATTGTCAAAATCGAGTTTTAAATCTCGATTTTTTCCTTTAAGTGAGCCTTAGATTTTAATTATCATAATTAAGTTTAAATTAAAATTTACTAAATAATATATTTTTATAATTTTACGTAATACGATAATATTCTATTATAAGAATAGAAACGATATAACATTTTTCATTTATTTTTTATGGAGTAATTTTTAACAGTATAGGATAAAACAAATGATTTCACGGTTGAGTGCACTGAGGTTAAACGCTCTAAGACACTTTCAATTATATCTAGACCTATCAACACACACGATTTTCTTGATTTAAGGGTTTTATGTTTAATAAGCGGTCATTTTAATTAACTTTGACTTAAACTACTTGATATTAGAAATTTATTTATACAGTGCGCTTTTTCATACATCTTTTTTTATTCGCTGTTACTTACCCGCTACTTCGTCCGCGGTTACTGGTTTTTGAACTATCCCACGAAAATCCTTTAATTTTCTGGAATAAAAAGTATCTAAGATGTTCACCAGGGATGTAAAGTATCACCATGCAAAATTTCATTGAAATCGGTCCAGCCATATCGGAGATTAGCCCGTAGATACAAACAGACAGAAACAAAAAATATTTTTTTTTTGCTACTTTCCCTCTTTTTACACCCCCTGACTTGATTTTAAGCATTTTTTTTCTATGTACAGACATTTGACCTCTACAGTTTTATTATATGTATAGATAGATTAACTCGACATTTACGGTCGAGCTAGATGACCGCAATACCCCAATGTACGCTACTTGTCACGAATATGCTGCAGGAACAAGGCTCTGAAATTGTTGACCTCCTCAACCTATATACCCCACAGCTTGGCACAGGTCTTCTTCATGGAGAAACACATGAGGAGTATGGGCTGTAACACCACCACGCTGGCCCTATGTTGGTTGGTGACCGGGACCAACGGCGGAAGGGTCTTCCGAAGCTCACAGGAGTTCGAGATCAGTGTTTTGGTCACCTATCTAAGGCCTGATTATGGCCAAGGTTGCTTTGTTTTCGATATCAAAAGATTAAGCGTATTAATCACTACAAATTAAAAAAATATTAATATAAAAGATATAATACTTAACTAGAGAACCTCGGTGGCGTTATTGATAACGTAAGCTATTTTCGCCGTGGTCACTTCTTGGATGGGTAACCAAAGCTTTGTGATTTCAAGCTGTTTTCATGTTTCATTTCCTGAAAGAGATTCCGGACTATAAAAGTTACAAGAAAAGACACCTCAAAGTAGTATTTACCTTTATACAATCTGTGTTTAAGATCAAATAGTGCATAAAATGTTCCATACTAAAACTAGTTCTGAAACTTGCCAATAGATGGCACTGCACGGAACGTTTACGCGCGGTGCAATGCATTAGTAATAAGAGGTCATTCATAAAGTTGTTACTGATTTTAAAACAATTTTTTTGGTTGTATTTTGAACCTTATGAAACCCCATTACTACAGAGTAACCACCCATACAATCTGTGCCTCAAAGGTATCAGAATATTCTAGGCAACTTCAGCCACTAATCGTCTAAGCCTGTTTAATAGCCAATTGAACCGTATAAAAATAAGTCCGACCAAGGTATATAGTACGGGAAAGTATCCCGTCAAACTGCAGCAAAAAGCAGCGCTCCTTTGCCACCCTTGTGAAAAAAAAGCACTCACCGCGATCATAATTTAATACAACATGAAACGCAATGGCTAATTATGTAGTTATTACGTCGCATGTTTTTGCTTAACTATTATTAACGTAAAATTGTCAATTTCAAGGGAAAATGACAAGTAATATATTAGGTCCTTACATATGAAATTGGCGTTTTGTATGGAGATTTTGGGGAACTCTGCATTTTCCATACTAACATTTTTTCAGTTTTCTTCACAACGACAAATCTAAAGATAATAATATTTGGCATGTATCATTAGACAAGCTTTAGCTATATGTGTGATATCACACTTTATAAAAATTATTTATCGTTTTTAAGTGAATGCAAAAATAAATGATGTATTCGGGAGGGACTTAAAAAGTGTTGTCTCCGTGTCCAATTTTAACACAATTAAACTAACAAACTATCAAAACAAATCAAAAGAGCTCAAAAATATAGTCTATTTTTAGACGAGGTAATTATTTTTTAGGAATACTCTGAATTTTAATAGTTACAGGCAAAATACTAAGAGAGAAAAAAAACACCAATTTCATAGGTAAGAACCCAATATTTAAAGTTACATAGATACTGTCGTCATTGTAGGAGACGACTATAGTATATACATCTTTATTGAGGTAATAATTCATGTTTTTCAACTTAGGTTTCCAACAATATTCATAGACAATTGTTTAAGACATGTTGTTTTAATAAACTTCCCATAAAGCATGTTTTTATAAGGTTGACAGCATAATTATTAAAGTATTCCTGTGTAATAGGTGGCCAATTTATATACACGTATTTAACTACTACAATACATTGAACAGCAAAGAAAAAGGGTCGGTTAGAAAATCTTATATGAAAAATTGTTCGTTTTTAAATTGTGTTATTTCCCTCCCTTGAGTTTCTGTGATGTTTATCTACTTTTGGGCCATTTGCATGTCCTAATGTCTTAAATTTGACCTAGAAGCTAGAAGCTAAGCAGTATCATGACGTCACACGATATTCCATGCTCACTAGCGGAATCTACTGAGTAAAAATTTTGAGTCGATTTGGCGGACCTAATAAAATTCTCCATTCATAAAGCTAGGTCAACTGTCAAGTACTGTTGAAGATATTGGAGATTTTCTAACCGACCCCTTTTCTTTGCTATTCAGTGGAGTTTCTGTGAAAAAACGATATGCCAATTGACAATACCATGCCAATTATTACTGAAGAAACTACAAATACGTTGCCGGCCTTTCAGGGAAGAGGTTGCTCTCTCGTAGGACTGGGATAAAGTAAAGATTACCTATACATTTTGATAAGACATTTAAACATCATTAAGTATTTCATGGCGCTAGTATTATAATTGATTTATATTTGGTATGGTGGTAGAAGATCTAGGCGAACGTTTCTCGATCAAATAAAGGCCGTTCTTGAGAAGGGCCAAAGTTTCCAAAATCGCGGAGCATGTATGAGGACTGTAATAAGAGTTGATGAAGCGAAAGCAAAGATCGTAAGTGGAAAGATTTAATCTCTGCCTACCCCTGTGGGAAAAATTGACTTTATTTATGTATGTGTATATATTTATTTATTTATTTAAGCTTTCGTGCATTACAGAAAATTTTACACATGGCGGACTTAACGACTAATGTCGCTCTCTAACAGTCAACCATCAGGCAAAGCAGAGATCTGGTGGCGGCTTAATTAACATTAACACATACATAAATTTAATAATAAATTATATTGTATAACATACATACATATGCAATATATAATTACATAAATAATTATACATAATATATACATAATTATATTATAAGATGATGATTCATTACGTAGGAACAGACAAACTAGCATTATACATGTTTGAGAAGGGAGGATGGAACCCTTGCAGAGTTTCTTGCCTGTATCTTCTCTAGACAATTTATTTTGTTTTGACTTGTCAAAAGTGTATTTGATGATACCAATTTGATTAAATGACTTTGAGTTGAGTTGAGAAGTATTCTCGAAGATTAGATTTAAACATAACCTTAGAGGGAGCAGTTCTAATGGTCAAAGGTAAAGAATTCCAAAGTTCAATCGCCAGACCAGAGAATGAGTCATCAATAAAGCCAGAGTGTTGAGAAGGCACAGGGAGAGTCAGCAATCTAGAGGATAGGAGATTTCGGTTGCTGACCTCGGTATGAAATTGGAATTTAGACTTTAGATAGCCGGGAGAACTGGGATCAAATAAAATATATGGTGCACCCTTATAATTTATGTATAGCCAATGGGATATTTTTCTAGTTCCACAGGATGAAATGGACTGAAAAATACCTAGGTAATGGAATGGTAGAATTGTATGTAGAGTAGAATAAAAAAAAGAACTGGATTTTGTGGTATGAAAGGGAAAATCTAATTATGGGATGAACAACACATTGAAAAGACCGCTCAGAGAATTTTGCCCTTATATAATTTAAAGAGCAGAAATCAACAAAATATTGTCATGCTTCTAAAGGCTTATTAATTGCTGATATGTTTAAAAGCCCATATAGAACGGAGGATGAAAGCAAATGCCAACAAATCGAAAGCGAACCCAATGATGCTATTTTTAAAGAATCCATTAAAACATTACGAAACAGACCTTACAAAAGCATCGATAACTAAAATTAATTAAATAAAACATAAGTGTTAACCAATTTCTCCGCATAAACTAAACAACGAAAGTAATCGCAGTAAAATCAGTAAACTTCCTCATTAAAAGCGGTCAGAAGCAAAAACAGCAATTACAAAATATTAAATTAATCTTTGAGCGCTTTAAAACGCTGCTCGTAAATGGGTTCGACAAAATGGCGGCGGTGTATCGATGTCGATAATTACTGCTCGGTTATAATATCGATAAATTTTATTGGATAATTCGGATCTTATGTAGTATGTTTAATGGACATTCATGTTATTTAGATATACTTTGGATTCTTAGTTAATGCAAAAAATGTATAGGTAACAAAATGGTGACATATTTTTTGTTTAGTTTTTTTATGAACCTCTACGTAATGTTCATCAGTTAAAAAGCGCTAAAATATTACTCAAAGAATAAATTTCTGTTTTATTCCTCCACCAAACTTCTAATAAAGAAGTCCAATTTGTTGTTTTGTAAGTTTCCATACAATAGGCTTTTTTATTTTCACGAAATTGTCGCTACGTTTGAAATATCAATGCAATGCTAATGTTCAGGCCCTTCAATAGATGTTCAACGGATGAAAAAGAAAATCTAATTTCACGTAAACTTTAATTCCTAAGTTAGTTTTTAGAAAAATATATTGAAACCAAGCATCTGAAAAGGCCAATAAATACCACCAAAATCGCCCGCCATGATGCGTATCGTTGACATAACATTTTTCTAACACGAGGCAAACGCGTTGGAGTCATTCTGCCGTATCTGTCAGAGATACGTCCGTAATTAGTTAACGAAACACAAACCAGAAGGTTAATGGCGTCTACACTGCTTTGTTATCCGCGCTATTAAGATAAGGCTTCGGACAGTTAATTTTATAGGACCCTGGTGTGAGGCGATTAGTGAAGGTTATCAGGGCTTTGATGTTTATGGGGTTTTTGTTTCTGTCCAAAGACAATGTTGTTTTACATTTGTTCAGTCATACTTAGATTTTTTTTAACCAAAAATAAACATAATTTACATTTAAAATCATTACCTCCATCCTCGAAGGGGTAAGTAAAGGTGTTTGTTTACGCACATGTCTCATATAATATCTTAAGTCCTCACGTCCACGACAACGTTGCCATGGACAGGGTACAGTATGCAACAAGATATTCACAATTAACAGCAATATTTACGATTTAATTTATTCCAACTCAGTGGTTCTCTTTGATCTGGCGAACTTTTGCACAAGTAGCGCAGCTTTTTCCACTCGGCTATCGATGCCTTAAATATTACTGTATGAAGTTAATAATATGTACCTAATATTAGATTTTGTACTATATTTTTGCGAATAAATGATTTGCTTTGTATAAAGTAGGATGTTTTGAGCCAGAAAGAAATTGACGTTGATATGTTAAAAGACCACACCTAGTGCAACAATCGCGGAAGGGAACGTTTCCCATAAAAGTCTACGTACTTTGCATAGTAGTGAAGTTAATTAATTAGGTTCATAATTATCGATAAAGCACGGGGGGCTCCGCTAATGTGCGACCGCCCGCGTCGCCCACACACCGCCATTGTTCGACAATGACATTTTTATGATCGATTCCCGTAGTGAGGTGCGTGATTTTGATTGCGGTATCGATAAAGCGCGTAATTTTTATAATGGTGGACATCTTGATTTGAATCTAGGTAAACGTGGAATTATTTATGTTTCTAAAAAGGATAGATTTAAATGAAGGTGTTTTTTTGTTGATGTAATTTCGATTTTTCACACAAATAAAAATAGGTTCGTGATTTTTATCTAAACTCTGTCTATATTTTTATATTTCTGTGTTACATGGATGGTAATTTTATGAGAAGTAGAAAAAGCGTGAAAGAACAATAAGTAAAAACTCATCCTATTAATACATTATTGCTATCATAGAGATGGGGTAGATACTAGTAGATAGAGTTGTTGACATAAAGTTAAGTACCTACTTACATTTTGTTGCTGCAATAATGCTGAAGAAAAAAGTTATTTTCAAGTTGTTTGAGACTATCGCCATCATCAGGCGAAGTCCAGTTGGGACCCATAAGGCGGCTCTTGGAAATCCTCACAAATTCAGTAATATAAAAAACAACTATAAACTTATGTCAGGTGCAAAATAAAAATATAAAATAAAAATTACATTTATGATGATTTTTTTGTTTATGCTGTGTTTTACCATCGGCATGTTTTGGCTTAAAGAAGAAGCCAGAAGAAGCTGGCTATAAACACAAGGGTTCCTTCCTCAGTTTAAGATATTAAGATATAATACACCCTAATAATATATTTCACTTTCACTTATACTATAATTATATATATAACTATATAATTATAATTTTCACTTATCAATAAAAAAAACCATACATATAATCACGACTGTTATCCTCTAAGGGTTAGTCCGAGACTAGGCAAAAGCACCTCAAAAGCAGTCCATTGCCATAGTCCGCGCTTCATTATACTTCAATACTTTAAAACCAAGACGTATTTTAGTCTCTCACGCAGCATTTACTCACTTAATTTACCCTTTATCCGTAGCCCAAGGCGGTACAACTTTAAGTAAATACCGCGGATTTGTTCGCTGTGAACCGGGAAAAAGCCTCATAATCAGAAGTTACGTAAATACCTTTTACGGAGGTATGATAGTCACGCCACCGGTAAATTGGATGTTGGTAAAACATAGGCTTAAAGCCCTTAGATGTTTATTTTTCCTACGAGGTTCGGATCTGAGTGTGAATAACGGTGCGTTTACATTGGTGAAATTTTAATAATGGTTTGAAAATCAACTTATTATGTAATGTGTTTTACATACGAGTAGATAAAAACGTTCACGGTTTTTCCCCTTAGTTCTAGACTTAGTCTAGACAGATTACTTCTTGCCTTTGTAATAAGTTAAAATTTTACATTTTCTGTTAATTTTAGTATTATTTAGTAATTATTGTTGAAAAAATGCATGTACAGCTGAGTTATACGGTAGAGTTTTATTTCAGTTGTAATTTAACAAAAAAATGAGATGTTTTATGTGTTAGAAATTATTGAAGAATGGTATGTAAACGGAAAATATTGACGACCAAGGCATTCTATTTCAGAAAGACCTGCCGCCTTAATCTGTAACGTAATATTGACAAATATATTAGGTTGGGGAAAAAGTCCTTTCGCATTATAGTATGTATAAACTTGTAATAAAATCTCTTTGGCTATACTATTTGTATCTGGTAATAAATTTTAAAGAACATAATTCCAAATTCAAATTAGGAAAATGTGTGATTTTCATTTGTTTTTCATACCGCCAAGATGAGTGAATCTAATGAAGAAATTCGATACATTTTAAAATTTTACTACAAAAAAGGTAAAAATGCAACGCAAGCTGTGAAAAAAATTTGCGATGTTTATGGACACTTGTCGCGGTATTTTGACCAGAAGTGCCAAAATTTCTATAGCAATGGGATCATGTCCCTACCTACAAGATGGCAAAAAGTTATCGAAGAAAATGGTACCTACATACTTTAGTTAAATGTAAATAAACTATATTAAATTTTCTTAAAAGATGCGATGAAACTTTTTCCCCAACCTATTACATTGACTTAATGTCGCATAAAATTTCATGTCCTTGGATAGTTTAAAAAACAGTGTTCGAAATGACAGAAATCTAATTCAATCAATAGTATTCGTACTCCCACACCGAGAAAATAAACAGGGGGGAACTATATTTATTCCAACTCAGTGACACAGGCTTGAACCAGTAACCACTTAAACTTGCACTTGATGCGCAGTTTTCCAACTCTACTATTGCTCTCTCAAACTACCTTATTCAAAATTCCACAATCCACAAATAAGTGTTACACTTCGCTCGTTTTCCACTCCTGCGCATCCTATGTAAATACTTACATGAAATAACAGATCGTTATGCGAACTTGGCAGCCGAGTCATACATTATCTCGCTGTAGTCGTGAGCTTTCGTCAGTCGATTTGAATGTCTAACCATAGACCTATAAACGGTTTGTTTTTATAGCTCGCTATTAGATGCTATGAAATCTCGCGCCATTAACAAGCTAGTTGACCCATTTTTTTATTGGGCCCAAAATGATTAATGTTCGCTTGCACTGTACCCGATGCAAAGCATAAACTAGCTAGTTACTTATGACTTAAATATATCAAAAACTAGATTTTACCCGCGAATTCGTCCGCGTAGAACAGCTTTGAGATAGTGTGATGGTATGTGACATATAGCCTTCTTCAATAAATAGACAATTCAAAACTGAAATATTTTTTCAAATTGGAACAGTAGCCTCAATTGGTGGAATTGAAAATTAACTCCTACTCTATTATTAGAAGCAAAGTTCGTAGTGGCGTAAATGTACTGGAACTACCACTAAGAGCATTTAAAAACATATCAAGAATGTATTGATCTCTGAAGGATATTATTGTATTAATGATTATTTAGAAGATGAAACTGTTTGGTCTTAAATATTAATATATTTTATATTGTTTTCACTCAGTTATGTAATGGAAGATGTTACAGTCTGGAAATGTCTGTGTATGATGTTGACATTAACAATTTCTTTGTTTTCTTGACAATGCATACTGTAAAATCTTTCAAAAACAATCATTGTATTGTAAAGGGAGGAAACAACTTGCTGAGTTTCTTGCCCGTTCTTCTCAGAACAAGCCTCCTGGTAGCTAGTGAACGGTTGGCATAATTTGACATTCATAAGAGTATGTAAATACCTAAACTGAATAAATTATTTGACTTTGAAATTGGTCCTTAATTGTTCTGGGAGCCGTTATTTAATTTTTGTTACATTCACCCGCATGGCTACCGTTCCCATGGGAATATCAGGTTAAAAGGTAGGTAGCTTATTCCTTCTCAAGCTCTAGACAATCTGTGTACCAAATTTCGGTTAAATTGGTTCAGTAGTTTTGCTGTAAAAGCGAGACATACAGACAGAGTTATTTTCGCATTTAGAATATTAGTATGGATTTTGTTTGAAATAAAAAGTTGTTTTGGATTTTCTATAGTAGCGTACGTAACGGATGGTTAGCCCCCTATTATGTGGGACGAAATTACTGGGGTGTGGGGAGCGGTGGCGTAGTGGTTAGTACGCTTTGACTTTCAATCGAAAACAAAGCTACCTTTGCCATGATCAGGCTATGGATGGGTGACCAAAAAAATTGTGATCTGGAACTCCTCCGTGCTTCGGATGCAAGTTAAGTCCCGTTAACTATGTGGTGGTGGTGGTGTTTCGGCCCATACTCCTCAGTTTCACCATAAGGAAGGCTAGTGCTCAGCAGTGGGACATATATATGAGGATGAGGGTGTGTAATACACGCATGATAACATTTATGTATGTAAGTAAGTGTACCTATATCTTCTATTCAGTCAGTAGTTGCATATATTGGGTCCTTACCTATGAAATTGGTGTTTTTATTCTGTCTTAGCAATTTGTCCGTAACTATTAAGATTCAGAGTATTCCTAAAAAATAATTACCTCGTCTAAAAATAGACTTTATTTTTGAGCTCTTTTAATTTGTTTCGATAATTTGTTGTAAGTTTAATTGTGTTAAAATTGGACACGGAGACAACTCTTTTTAAGTGCCTCCCGAATACATCATTTTATTTGCATTCTCTTAAAAACGATAAATAATTTTTATGAAGTGTGATATTACACATATTACTAAAGCTTGTCTAATGATAGATGCCAAATATTATTATCTTTGGATTTGTCGTTGCGAAGAAAACTGAAAAAAATTTAGTATGCAAAATGCAGACTTCCCCAAAATCTCCATACAAAACGACAATTTCATAGGTGAGGACCTAATATTATCAGGTTTTTTTATCATAACGTTCTTTATTATAAATTATGAGGAAAATTCAAATAAGACAACAAATATCACCACGAAGGTGTTGCCCTCCTCAAAGGGGAAGGCAGTAGTGTCAACAACCCTGCCACCATTCACGGATAGATGTTGCACGCCGCTATATAAAATCTCTGTAGTCAGAAAGAAATAAGACTTAAATATTGGGTCCTTACCTATGAAATTGGAGTTTTTAATCTGTCTTAGCAATTTGTCCGTAACTATTAAGTTTCAGAAAATTCTTATAAAATAAATGCCTCTTCTAAAAATATACCATATATTTGAGCTCGTATTATTTAATTTGATAATTTTTTGTAAGTTTAATTGTGTTAAAATTAGACACAAAGACAATTATTTTTAACTGCCTCCCGAATACATCATTTGATTTGCATTAACATAAAAACGACGAATAATTCTTATCAAGCGTGTTCACACACATATTGCTAAAGCCTGTCTAATGATAGATGCCAAATATTATTATCTTTGGATTTGTCGTTGTGAAGAAAACTGAAAAAAATTTAGTATGGAAAATGCAGACTTCCCCAAAATCTCCATACAAAACGACAATTTCATAGGTAAGGACCTAATAATTCACGTCTCTTCGGGGTTATATTTTTTAAAATAAGGCACCAAGGTTCAGTAAATACTGACCTATAGATAATGACATAGCGATGATTTATGATCTGTCCACCGCCACAGATAATAATAGCGTTTGACATTAAATTTCGTGTTTCCCAATGAGATTGATGCCCGCCATGCCACATGCCGCCAATTCGCGCAGTAATATTTTACTTGACCAATCAATTGTGCATGGTCTCAATAATTATATACCAAATTTCAATAACTGCTTGTTCCTTCAGACTTAATATAATATATAATATCTTCAAACATATCAACCTATCAACTAGCCCCATTTTAAGCAACTAATGCTGCTTGTGTTACGGACACTAGATGACGGATAAATATATTTAATAGATAAATACATACAAATATCCCGAATATATATAAACATCCAAGACTGGAGAACAAATGCCTGAAAATTCATCAACCAAACATTTGCACCCACCGGGGATCGAACCCAGAACCTCTTGAGATGGCGACGCCTTGAGACCGGCATACAGACCACTCGACCACGGAGGTTGTCAAAGACTTGAAACCAGGGCCGTAAAATAATATTAAAAAAAGGATAAGGCATACAAATTATAAATAAATAAATATCCTCAGACATTCACACCTATCAACTAGTCCCATTTTTAGCAACTAAATGCTGCTTGTGTTACGGATACTAGATGATGGACAAATATATTTAATAGATGAATACAAATAACTATTCAGAATATATATAATGCTATACATATAAAATGAACATCCAAGACTGGAGAACAATTTTCTGAAAATTCATCACCTAAACACTTGCCTCCACTAAGGAACGAACCCAGGAACTCTCGAGATGCCCTGAGACCGGCGTACAGACCACTCGACCACGGGGGTCGTCGACCAAATGTTTTTTACATATCTCCTTTTTTGTCTTATGTTTAAAAAAGAAACTTCTGAGAAAGTAACTTACCACATAAAGTAAACAAATTCAAAGTAGGTATACAATTTATATAAAACTCTTTCCTATTTAATACAATAAGACAAAAAGTGTCTTTACTGATATGGTGTTCCTGGTAGATATTGCTTTCTGTTTTACGTGCTTTTGCTTTTATGTAGGAAGAAGAAGAAGTCATAAAGAAAGCCAGAAAAAAACAGCTAATAATAAAATATGAATTAAAATGGAAATATGATAATGACTTACTACGATTGTGCTACGTGCTACGATTTTGTAGCAAAAAAAAAGAAAGATTTTTGCAAGAAACCCCACTTTAAATTCCATAATTTTAAAAACTCCTTCGTATTTGTTATATGAGTTCTCCAATAACTGTATGTATTGAACTATAACACACATAAAAAGTATTTTTTTTATGCTGACAGCTGACAAAGAAATAAAGGCATTGTTTAAATTCGGCAAAATACAGCTAGATACTATAAAAACTAAAGAATTTAAAAGGTAAAGTTAAATGCAGGCATTCGTATTTTAAATAAAATGTCGATTGAAAATATGAATCTACATATTTTTGAAGAATACTCTACCCTTTTTGAATGCAAAGACTATAAATTGAAAAAAAATGTCAAAAAGAGTATTAATTAGTAATATAAAAATTCTTGATTATTAATTCTTCTGAAAATACACCAAAACTGGGATCTTATATTAAAAAAATAAAAAATCAATTGTTTAATCATGTAATGCATTACTGAAAAGAATTCATACCGAGGGAGAAACATTCTTCCTTGAAACAAAGAAGCTTAAGTTGAGAAAAAAGTGTGAAGATTATTAATAAAAAAATGATAACAACAAATATTATGCTAGTAGGCAAATAAATGACGGCTCATAAAAAAATCTATATTGTTATTAATTTGACGTGCCAAAGAAATATGAGCTTGTGACAATGCTCATATTTCTTTGGCATCAGTCCCATCAGAAAAAAGCCAAAAAAATTATATATAATATGTAATCTTTTTTAGAAAAATGCCTTGCTCCTTACTAATACAGACAAAAAATTTTTGATTTTAAATCATTCGTGAAAACGCTATCATTATTTTAATCTATACATATAATAAAACTGTGGACTGTGGTCTGTACGTAGAAAAAAATGCTTGAAACCGAGTCAGGGGGATGTAAAAAGAGGGAAAATACAAAAAAATGATTTTTTTTTTCATTTTTTGCTTCTCTGTCTGAATGTCTGTTTGCACGCTAATCTCCTAAAAGGCTGGACCGATTTTAATGAAATTTTGCATGGTAAAGAATTTATAATTTTTTCTCATCCACATCTTAGATACTTTTTATTCCGGAAAATTTAAGGGTTCCCGTGGGATACCGTTGAAAAACCGTGGACGAAGTCGCGGGCTACAGCTGTTACAAACAAATAAGTTTTGAAACCTATTATTTTTTTAAATACAGTGGCTAGACAATTAATATACTAATGCTTACCTACTCGTTGTTACGTTGACAAAATAGACAGACCCAAGTAGTTAATTTGATCTTCACACATTCTTTTTTGGAAATAAATAAATTTAATAACATTTACGTTGCTCTTTTAATCTTTAAAATAAACGCAAATATTTCTCAACATTAATTTAATTTTATATAACTAACATTAATTTCAATAATTCAACTCTACTCGGATCATAGAGTGCAAGAAATGAACAATATGACGTTATATACCTAATCGAAATGTATCCAAGAACAGTTGAGTTTAGTGGACCATTTATAATGGTAGTGGAATCGATTAATCTCACTACAAACAACTGTCAAAATGTACCTATTAAATTATTCAGATTGTATACGTAAGCGCCTACCATCTTTACTCTAAAGACGCAAAACTCAAATTCAAATTAAATTTAAAAATGTAAACAATAAGCCAGACCACATTAGGTTCAATATAAAATAAAGAATTATAAACAAAATTAAAAGTAGACGAAAGCGAAATAAATTGTTTCCGTGACTGTTGTCCTTATGGAAGCTTTCTCATGGTAACAAATATGAGGAGTATGGGCCGTAACACCAATGGATTTTTGTGACTGGACGAAAACTTATGTTTCTGATATTCGTTGGTAGTAGATTGAGTATTTCATTTAAAAAAAAATTTGTATTCGTTAGGAATTTTTTTTTATGGTAATTAACAAATACCATTGTTATTAGTGGTAGGAATTTGCGGGTAAAAAAGAAGATTAGTATAGTCCTTAATTTATTTTATCATCTACTACTCTTGAAATACTCGATAATGCGCACACAAAAAAATACGAGTACATTACAGAGACAACTGTAGGCAAAGGTGAACTACTTATATTAGGTAACAATTTTTTTTTAATAAATTTTCCTTAATTCCTCTACTAGTTGACCCCGCACTTTTTGACTGTTCCTAATTACTTTGATTTTGTTTAATTATTACCTACATACTTATATTTCTATGTAGCTACAATCATTTTTACGTACCTATGTAAAGTTACAAAGTAAAGTTGAGTTAGATAACATCAGTAGATAGGTAAGTTATTGTTGCAGCTGTTGACGTCGTTACTTTTAATACGAACACTTATACATCTGTCAATTAACTATCATTAAATAAAGTTATATTTTGTAAATATTATATCTAATTCGAAAAATGAACAGTACCTGAATACCTATTTAGTATGAATTATGATCACCTACCTATCTCAACAGGGTATAGGTATGCACACAAAATCTAAAATTTTCAATTACATAATGCAAAACAAAAATTATTCAATCTAGGTAAAATAACACGCGTAATAAAATACCCCGCAGTTGGTAATATTCAATATTTTCAAACAAAAATTAATCACAATCGATCGTTTACATTAACCCGTAGCAATTTTAATTAAAAAATCAAACTATTTACCAAACACTGTTTAGTTTATAATAGCGTAAAATTTGCGTGAAATTCAAATCTTATCGCATTACATTAAAATTTTACTCAACGTGGAAACCATTCCGCAACCGACCACAGTAGTATTGGCACCGCCAATTATTGAATACGGCGTACGTCCGTGCGTATCATTTGATTTTATACGAGGAATCTCTGCAAAATGTACTTTATATCGCGACATTAACACTAATAAATAATAAAGCATTCGACTTAATTAAAAAGTGTTGGTCTCGCAGCGTCCGCGCCAAAACGACCAGCCAGACGCTAACCAACCCAATAGCGCCTTAATTGAATCATAACCAGCGGAATACAAAAGCACAACGTGCCATCGACGACGACAAATCCCCCGTAACATTCCATCTGGCCGGTTAAATCACAAGCTCTTAACTCAAACCGCCCACTCGGAAACCGTTCGGAATTCAAATAACACCTCAACACGCCTTTCGTCCAATCGCGACGCAGATATCAAAATAAAGAGTTGACGCCACGAGATGCGTCGACACCCATAGGAATGCGGGAACCAATCAGAGCTTAGGAGTCCATGTTTGTTATTTTTTTTCTCGTTGAACGGGCGTCTGCAGAGTGCAGAGGGCTCATTCGGCCGCGCGCCTCCTCGGCGTACGTATCGCGCGCTCGCGTCACGAAAATGGATTGTGCTCTGTGTAACATGTGCTTCTGAGATTTGGTGATATTTTTTTGTGACGGACCCGTTGTGTGCAAAAGCATGATGCCTCTCGCACCGACCCCTGTGGTGGCGGTGCCATCGAAGCCGAAGATCGGATTCAGTATAGACAGTATAGTGGGTGGTTCGGAGCGGCCGAAGCAGGCGTCGCCGCCGCTGGCGAGTCCTGGCTCTCCTTCTCCAGTGGCTTCTCCTAGAAGTCCGTCGCCTCGTCCGTTATTACGGCCCAGTGCTCTGCCCGCTGTGTTTCCGACTCCTGAGCTGAAGAGGCTTCCTTACTTAGACGCTCAGAGTCACCACCATCAGTTCCTTGCGCACTTCCAAGGGGCGGCACTGGCGGCGGCTCTCGCTCACCAGCAGCAAGGGTTCGGAGCCCCCCTCACGCCTCACCCGCCCCCGCACCCCGCCGCGCCGGTGCCACGAGAGTCTTATCAACTATACCCGTGGCTGATCAATAGGCATGGAAGGATATTCCCTCACAGGTTTCCTGGAGGTAAGTTTTTATTGTCTCAAGCTTTAAATTATTAAGTAAACTCGTTATAAAACAGACAAAATTATGTAAAAAGCACTATGTAATAAATTAGGTAATATGATAACAAAAATGTAAAATAATAATATCATCATAATAAAAATCAGAACACATTATTCTAAGTGTCATCATCGTTATGATGAATTCGCTTATTAAGCGATTAATTTGTAACATAATTTATGACTGACGCCTTTAATGACTCAATATAATCTCAGAATATTTTAGGTTTGATATGCATGAGACCAAATTAATAGGAATTTTAATTTGGTGAATGCCGCGCGGTAGATCCAATATTTTGATTCGCGATTCGCTACGCTTTGAATATGTATTATAATTTAATTGACGTTTACCAAATTTAAAATGATACTCTGTTAAGCTGATGAGTAACATTAAAATATTTGACAGCTTAATTAGCTCCTAAGCAGTCGTGAGAACATTTGGTCCACGCCTCTATCCTGCTATTCAAAATGAAATGACAAGATTCATTTCATTTATTCATTCAATAAGGATTTTAATGCTTTTTGGAACGCCTCTATTTTTTTATCCACATGGGTTCTGTTTTCTTTTAATCAAAGAATATTTTCATTTAACGACCCTGAAGTTTACTTTCAATTTACATTAACACTTATTAACATTATCAGCAAGCAGAAATGTGATATTATCATTATGCCTTTTCATTGGTTGAGATTTAATTTTATTGTTATTGCTTCTGAACGTTTTTATAGAGCCCGTTTTTTGTTGATTTACAATTTGAAATTTTGTCTAAGGGACTAATAAATCTTTAAAAACACTGCCTCATAAAAATGTAATTAGTTTTGAAATGTATTTGACCCATGTCTATGACAATAAAAGAAATTAAGTGTGTTTATATAAGAACTACCGTACGAGTATAGAACATTCAATAAGCCAATTTTGACGTCTAAGATCGACAATTGTCGAAAAATTCGATAGATTTGACAGATAACTCTAAGTAGTGAAAAGGACGGATGCTTTTGTCGATCAAATATGGCAACAGTCGATGTTAGTTCTTCTTGCAAATATTACATTGTAATTTACGTGCCGAAAAACAATTTCTTTCTGAGTAAGATGTCGTAACCCAGGTTCATAATTTTAGTTATTTAATAATTGAACTCAAATTCCTATAGATAAACTGCCGTGTTATTATTTCAAAGCTGATAATGGAGCAAAAATATCCAATTAAGAAGGCCATTATATATTTCTGCACCTAGACTAAATAATGATAATAAGTAGGTTTGTATATCCTGTTTTACCATCTACACTCTATGGTATATTCTTTTTTTGACCATAACCTTTATAGGTACTAATTAGGCCTCTCCGGTTGTAATTACGTCTTGAGGTTGATTGAATGTAGGTACCCATAACGGCAGACATTCATTTTTTTTCTGCTGCGTTAAGGAACATGTCTATAACATGTCCTTCGGTAATTAAATTTGAGTTAGTTTTGAATATTTTAACATAATTTTACTTAGCTAGTCAAGGTGCACAAAATGAGACACAATAGAAAGATCTATTGTTTGCGAAGACCAGTGTTCGCGGTGCCCCCCAAGAGGTTAATTCAATTTCTGTTTATTAATAAAAAAGAGAAGTTTTGGATGGTGTTTGTTAATTACTTACTCGTATTTATGTCTCAAAACATGATAGCGGAAGCCGATTTAGGAAAACAGCGCTTAAGAATTAGATAGCCGTTTCAATACAAGTCTGTACCACTGACTGAATTAGTACAGTTAGTTACAATTATCGCTTAACTTACACCATGCCCGGTGCATGACTATTGGTTCACCCCTGTTATATGGTTTTACCCCCTTCCTAAGATTTAGGCGTGATGAAAATGAAATAGTTCAATGATATTTTTATATGTTACGGAGAGAAATGAAAGTGGATAGCTCTGAGAAGTATAGTATTCATAAGACCTGTTGTTATGTATGGATCGGAATGTTGGGCTATGAAAAATATGGATGAAAATAGATTGCATGTGGCCGAAATGCGTATGTTAAGATGGATGTGTGGAGTGACGAAGATTGATAGAGTGAAGAATGAGTATATCAGGGGATGCCTGAAAGTTGCTCCAGTGATAGAGAAGTTGAGAGAAAAGCGGCTGTCGTGGTGTGGGCATGTTTTGAGGAGAGAGAATGAGCATGTAACGAGAAGAGTTATGAATATGAGAGTGGATGGTAATGCAGGGAGAGGAAGACCAAAGAAGAGATGGATAGATTGTGTGAATGAGGACATGGCTAGATTGGGAGTGAATGTTGATATGGCGTGTGATAGGGGAGAGTGGAGGAGAAAGACTCGTTGCGCCGACCCCAAATGAAATTGGGAAAAGGGCAGGATAATGATGATGAGCTCTGAGAAGTATAATAATTAAATTAATATAAACGGAAAAGTATATCTAGAATAAGAAGATAACTTAAATAAACAAAATATAAACATTATAAAACAAACTACATAGGCCAGGTCCACAGTTCGCAACATGATGTAGAAATTGAGTGAAGACAGACAGTTATCAGTTAAAACAACACAATGTAACGCTAACTGATAGTACATAATACCGAATCAGGAAATGCTTTATATGATGTTATGTGTCTAGTACTTACTACATTGATTTTCCATATTTCAAAACAGCATTGTATAATCTAATCATTATGCTATCTACTATTATTAGCTCTACCTACCCCTCCGGGGATAGGTTATGTTATGTCACAACAAATATATAGGAATTTAAGAAGTCGGTTTTTATATCACACTAAATAGTCATAAGCCGCCTCAAATAAATTTTATTTTTAAGTTATCATAAATTAGGACTCAATGCTTTTGTATTCGGCGGGCTCTGCTCTATGTGAAAAATTTTTACCGACTATGAATGTGACTGTACCTATGTCTTGATCTCAACCAAGTTTTAGCTTATGTCTGGATAATTGATAGATGTTTTAGAAGCTTTATAAATTTTAATTCATCCATCAGTGGATGTCCACTTGCAATCCCTTCGGGGATATACCTCCGGGATGACATGAGTTATGTTAGATATTAAAATTTTCTTTTAGTTTTTTTGTTTTGTACAAAATCTTGTGTTTGAATTCTGTATACATTTTCAAACAGCCCATAGATAAAATAACCTCAAAACAAACTACAGATAACAAAAACAATTTGGTATTTTTTAATGTCAAAACAAGTTGCGTTGAAACCCAAATCATTATAATTAATGAATACGATAATTACCGCTGAAGCTTAGATAACGCATTTATAATTAAGATGACCTTTGAATCTAGAATCTTGCTCTTTTTATCTGTATTATTAAATAATAAGATAATTGTTTGTTTGTAATAAGTAATAGGCTCCCCATTACTTACATACACACGACCATACAATCACATTTTCTCCTCAGTGAGGCAAGAAGAAATTACAAATTTCTGCTTTCGATCTTGGCATACATATTTCGCAAACATCTCCCAATTAAATAAATAATAAATTAATAAATATCTTCAGACATTCACACCTATCAACCAGCCCCATTTTCAGCAACTAATGCTGCTTGCGTTACGGATACTAGATGACGGATGAAAATATTAAATAGATAAATACATATAAATATCCAGGATACATACAATTCATATTATAACATTCAAGACTGGAGAACAAATGCCTGTATTCATCACACAAACAATTGCCGAATCGAACCCAGAACCTATTCAGGTTATTTATATGTATTTATCTATTAAATATATTTATCCGTCATTATTATTATTAATTATATGAAATTACCTCTAGGTAATTGTGTAGTTATAAATATTCCTATTCCTATGTATTGGAAACATCGTTAAAACACAAATCATCCTGTAACTCTATAATTAAGATTAACAGATATCTAGAATGATACAAGCACATGTTCGAATGTGTCGTTGAAGTGTTTTATGATAAAATTAAGTGTTTTACCAAAAAAAGTTTGGCTTATCTTAAAACACGGGTATATGTGATAAAACTGCCGTTATGTTCTGTGAAAGAAGTTTTTATGAAACTGAGTTATCTATGGAATAGATAAAGTTTTACAAATACCCTTATACGTAATACAAAATCTTTACTCGGATTAAATCAATAAACACAATGAAGATGGTTTTATTTTTAAACTAGCTGTTGCCCGCGACTTTGTCCGCGGTTGGTTTTTTTAAGTATCCCACGGGAACCCTTAAATTTTCCGGAATGAAAAGTATCTAAGAAGTTGACCAGGGATATAAAGTATCACCATGCAAAATTTTATTACAATCGGTCCAGCCATTTCGGAGATTAGCCCGTACAAACATACAGAGAAACAAAAAATTTTTTTTTCTTGTACAGACATTCGACCTCTACAGTTTTAATATATGAATAGATTTATCTTATAAATCTTTGTAACAGGGGGCCAGCTTATTGCTATGCACCGCACATAGAGTAGGTACCTATAAACGATATTCATAATAAATAAATATAAATTAATATCCTCAGACATTCACACCTATCAACTAGCCCCATTTTAAGCAACTAATGCTGCGTGTGTTACGGACTCTAGATGACGGATAAATTTATTTTATAGATAGAAAAGAAAGAAAAAAAGAAAAAAAAATATTCGTCAACAGACACTTTACAAGAAATAACAATAACAAGTATATAAAATCTTAGTAAACATATGGTGACTGCAGACGATTTGCCAGTTCAGCATAATGCCAGGCTTGCAAGCCTGGCGCTGGTTTAACTGGCACCTTTGGTGGTTACAACAAACAAACCAACAACTAAATATAAATATTCAGAAAATATACAATACTCATATGAACATCTTAGACTGGAGAACAAATGTCTGTATTCATCACACAAACACCCAACCGGGGATCGAACTCAGCGAGATGGCGATCCCTTGAGAACGGCGTACAGACCACGGAGGTCGTCAACATATAATATTCTGAAACTACAAAAGTGTTATTAAAAGTCAATGTTAACAAGTATTTTAAATATGATTAATGACAATAATTGTGGCCATTTTCTCGACAATTGGCTTAATTTTTTCCAAACCATTATCTTTAGAAAGCGGTGCTTTCAATCGATTGATCAATGAGGATTTAAAGTTAATCCTTCTATTTGTCAAGGTATTTTTTCTGTAAAGTTTGGGTATTGTTTTTCAAACAATACTCATCGAACTAGCCCTTTACCGTTACGGTTTACAAGTCGGGTCCTTAAAAGAAAAGGATTTAACCACGGAAGTGAAAAATAAGGTGTTTAGATCTATAGATTTTATTTGACGGCGCGTGTTACCAATTTATTGTAAAATAATTAACAACTTTTTTTAATACCACAATTTTGTAGTGTTAAGAGTTTTCTTTGCACGTTTGTTGTCTTATTTAAAATGCGAAAAGGCGAATATAAATGTTATTAAGGGGACAAATTGGTAATGGCTTACCCAAGGTGGTGGTATTATGGGCGAAACTAGAGGTAAATGAATTTTTTATTTATTTTGGACAGCATATCAACTTGCCTTTTTGAGAGAGCATTATGTAGAGCAAAGATTTTTGCTTTTTAAATTCCATGGTTGGATTCAGATTATACTTTCTGATCAGGATTTTTTCCAAAAATTTTTCCTTTTTTTCTTGTATCAGAGGGTGTGCTTATTTGGTCCCAGCTAATATTGCGACCGATTCTACCCCACCCACTATCTCATTTGATTTGAGTTAGTCCCTTTCTACTTAAAAAAGCGTTCATTAGAATTTATATTCAGACGACCTCCGTAGTCGAGTGGTCAGTATGACGGTCTCAAGGCGTCGCCATCTCGAGAGGTTCTGGGTTCGATCTCCGGTGGAGGCAAATGTTTGTGTGTATTTATTACAGGTATTCGTTCTCCACTCTTGGGTGTTAACATAAGTATGGTTTATGTTGTAATTATTTACATGAAATTATCTATTAAATATATTAAACAGATAGATAGGATATTATATAGGGAACCGTGTGCCCAGCAATGGGACGTCTACAAGCTAATGATGAATAAAAAGGTATCGTCAAGCATGTACTGTAATAAAATTAGATGAAACGAAAGAATATGTATTGGCGAGTGCGCACGCTTGGCACTTGCCGCACACTCCAAACCTCTACAACGCGCAAACGCGTAGACACGTCGCAAGCACTTGCGGCAATACTCTTTGATTGGTGACTAAAAACCGACGAACATGGATCGGCCGCAAGCGCTTGCAGCAAATCACAAACCACGAAAAACTCTATCCACACGTTTGAATTGGCTATGGCTTCTTGAGGTTTGGCAAGCGAGTGGACTCAGCATAAGGTTCATAGCAAGTGGAAAGAAATAATTCCGGCCAATCGCTATTAGAAAATAGTTGATTGTTGAGGAATCTGATGTAAAATTGTTTTTCTCGAAACTAAAAACACAGTAAATTAAAACTGATTGGATATTTACATTCGAATACATATCTTAACCTAAATAATGGTGCCTGATAGCCTCTGAACCCCATACAATGTCGCTATCTTACCCATTAGTCGTAATTAAACATTGTGATAACATAATTACCGTGATAGTACAGATATCACAATAATTTATATCATATTCTGCAATATTGTTGCATTTAAAACATTCTGATTGCATATAATTGCAGTGACATTGATTGCCCGTTGAAGATTGAGTAAGGTATTTAATTAGAGTAAAATGTGTGGATTTTTATTTATTTAACTAGCTGTTGCCCACGACTTCGTCCGCGCTTACTATGATTATTTAACTATCCCACGGGAACCCTTTAATTTTCTCTCAAAGTCTTGGCCCGATCGGTTTAAAATTGACGAAGTTACATAAAAATTTTCATCCCCTATTTTATCCCCTTGGGGCTAGAATTAATCAAAATCCTTTCTTAGCGGATGCCTACGTCATAACATCTACCTGCATGCCAAATTTCAGCCCGATCCGTCCAGTGGTTTGGGCTTTGCGTTGATAGATCACTATGTCAGTCAGTCACCATTGGGTTATATATATATATAGATTATAGAATTGTTGGATACTGGCCATATATAATCAGTCTACATTTGACCACTGCATTTATAGGCCTCCACGATATGCGTCATTTCACCCTGTCTTCGGCTTCGCATCCAGCATCTGCCAGCATATAAGGGGTCTACTCAGGTCCTTAAATCAGATCCAACATCGGGGCAGTCAAGTGGATCCCTATAAATCGCCTCCTAGATCGCGTGTAGGCAAATCTTTACGATTTTTAGAGTAGCAGCCGATTATAGGGCTGATTAATTCCCACCACTACTGCTCCGATATTGCCTCTAGACCCTATATTAAAAAAGAGGTGCCTATACAGTATAATATACTTATGATAGTATTGTCTACAATAAAAAAAAAACCAGTGAAACATTTTTTTGATTAAATTTTAAAGTAATAATACAAATATATAGCTTTATTTACTTGCGTAAGCTTGAGTAAGTATTTCAGTTTTCAAACGGAAAATAATATTTATCTTCACTAAAATGTTTACCTATTCGCGGTCATAATTATAGAGATTGTAAAAAATCATATCATTGAATTTTTTAAGGCAGTGATAGCAGTTAGGAAAACATCTAACTATAATATTATATTATGTTTATTTAAATCCGCTCCTGTATAACCGACTTTAAAGATACGCATTTAAATACACTGTCTAGTACATGGCGAGACCTTATCGGCTGTTACATTAACTTTACCTAAATACATGTGTAATTTGGGTGACAATTATAAAAAATGGGTGGTAATAAATAGATGTAGATGTCACTTATAATATTAGGTCCTTACCTATGAAATTGGTGTTTTGTATGGAGATTTTGGGGATGTCTGCATTTTACATACTAACATTTTATCAGTTTTCTTCACAACGACAAGTCCAGAGATAATAATATTTGGTATATATCATTAGACAAGCAAGCAGCAATATGTGTGTGAACACGCTTGATAAAAATTATCCATCGTTTTTATGTTAATGCAAATCAAATGATGTATTCGGGAAGCAGTTAAAAATTATTGTCTTTGTGTCTAATTTTAACACAATTAAACTTAAAAAAAATTATCAAAATAAATAATACGAGCTCAAATATATGGTCTATTTTTAGAAGAGGCAATTATTTTATAAGAATGTTCTGAAACTTAATAGTTACGGACAAATTGCTAAGACAGAATAAAAACACCAATTTCATAGGTAAGGACCCAATACTTTGGCGTTAAATGCGAGTGTTCATTATGTTTATTGATTGGCCTCTTTAGAAATACGTGCGATACATTATGTTTTGTTGAATACTTGTTAAAAACAAATGAGTTGACTTTTAATTAATCACTAAGCAAGAATAAACTTCCATTTTCTATTAACGGGGACAAAGGAGTATTTTAGTACAATAACTGTATCAAAATCTTGCCCTTACATCATTGCTACTGTTTGCGAGCGTTCCCCTTACTTTCGCGCCATCGTCAATGTCAACAAAAAAACGAACCAATTCCACCCCTGTACAATAATATTCGTCAAATAACTGAATCCCCATATCTCTTTCAATTAACAAGCCCTTATATAATAACAATATTTTTATGAACTGCCTACTATAAAGTACAATTTTAATTAAAACGGCTTAAAAAGTGTCCTTTACGCCGTAAAAAGTCGCGCCCGAAAAAAAAAAGTATATTCATACAAAAGGTTTTAAGCTGTGACAAAGAACCTTTATGTGCGGAGCAGGGACGGACGCCGGCGATTATCAACCGACACCATTGTTGTTCGAAATTTGATTGTTTTGTAGTGACGTAACGGTGTCGATAGTATTTAAATCTAATTACACTAATGGCGCCTTGCAGGAAATTTTAATCAAGATTTAAACCTAGATCTAGTAATTTTCTGACATTTTATCCTTAATATAGTTGTCAAAAATTACAAAATCTAGTTTTAACTAGATTTTAAAACATTTTTTCTTTTAGCCCATAGTAAAAATGTCAAAAAATACTTAATCTAGTTTCTAAGAGTAAAAGCCTTAAGAGAATAACGCAAATGAGATTATTAGTTTACAAATGAAATACCTCATTTTAGTCTCAATAAGAATTAAGAGCGGGTGGATTGATTTGGTTGATTAGGAGTTTGAAAATTTTGTAAGTTCAATAAAGGTAAAAAGTTGAGAAAATATAACGAGGTTGAAAGAAGAATTGCAAAAGTACTCCTAGTTTTATTTTATTATCATAAAAACTTAAAACTATATTACACGGTGCTTTGTGTAACAGAAACCGAATTCCAAAGTTCAACACTTATATTACATACAGTTCTTAAAAAATATTTATAAAATTGCACATGATACATTGCATAATTTTATCCAATTATATTGATATTCAATTATTGTATTTAATGCTAATAAATCTAATAACACCAAGAATGTCTATTTAAACGTTTTTGTGCTGTCTTTTTATCCTTTTAAGCTGTATGTACCACTTAATAGGGACGTAAATACTTGCAATAACTGTCCATAAATTGTGTCATTATTATTTCACATGTATGTTACGGCCAATTAAATTACTGCATATTTATCGATGCGGTCACCACACTAGTGTGTCGCCTCGTTAACCACGTTGGTAGCTCTGAACGTCAAATCTGTCGTTACGCGCCTTTTTTTCTTAATTACCACGATTGTGGCGGACTGTTTTTTACAATATTTTTCTAAAATGGATTGAATAGCTTATAATTGGATGTAATTTGAGTATACTTTGTTGTAGAGCGATGGTGTGGGACGATTAACTGGCGTTTTAGAAGCAACAATTTATATGGCTGTTATGTTGGTAGAACTGGACGGGTCAGCCATTTTGTGCGTAGCGATCGGTAGTTAGACAAATGATTTACAATGTCGAGCCGAGAGTTGAGTGCTGGTCGGATATTATGATTAATTATGTCTTGTTCTTGTTTGGCTGGATAACGTTCACTGGCTACTTAGCTTCGGAACACTTAATTTTGTATGCTTTGTTATAACACGCTGAGTCATAACAGTTTTGACATAATATGCGAACAAAAGAGAACATTATTTTTTAAATTAGAATGATCATCCGATTTTTATGACAAAACCATCAGCAAATAATAAACGAGTTTAAAAAGGCGCAGATTTACAATTTTACGGTTCATACACAAAAGGCAGCGGTAGCCGAGTTGGGATGGACGGGGCACTGGAACTACTCGATCGAGAGATCGCGGGACTCGCGGGTCCGATCCCGCCGCGTGTACCACTGAGTTTAAATATAACTTATGTACAGTTCATTGTGAATATGCTTGCCTCACATTGTGCCCGGTGCATGGCAACAGGCTCGCTAACTGGAGCATATCTGAAGAAATTTCGGTGTTAACAGCTCTGCCTACACCTTCGGGAAAGGAGACGTGATGATATGTTAAATAATCTAAATTAAGAACTGTAAGGGTTGTGTTATGGGATCTATGATAACATATATACATATATAAAGTCACGCCTTTTCCCGACAGGGGTTGGCAGAGATTACATCCTTCCACGTGCTACGATCCCTGCATATTTCGCTTCATCAACTCTCATTAGTCCTCATACATGATCGGCGATTGATAACGGATACATAGATAATTATATATATGCTACAAATATTAACACAAGCACGGCAGTACTCATCATCCGAAGTAGCCAAGGCATCAGGCAACGGATTTCCTCCAATTAATATAACTTCAAGTGCATTGTCCAGGGGTTCCTCAGACCAAGAGAGGAATCGTAACTTCGAGTATTTATTCTTGTTTGTTTTATAATTTACATTGACAGCTAACTGGCAATCGAAGTGAGTAGGAAGGAATTAACGTAACCTTGTCAATATGGCGCAGGCAGTGGGCCGGTTTGTCAGAAATAGATAATAAAATTATTATAATTAATTATATAAGCAAATAAGATTATTATAAGTGAATTAATTATTAGTAAATTCTTGTATTAGGCAGTTAGTTTTAATGCTTTTACCGTGGCTTGTTTTATGTTTTTAGTGTATTTGGCACTTTATTACAGTAAAAAACAGGATACGAAAGATTTGAAATTTATACACTTATACTTATCTACTATATCGTTAAATAGTAATAAATCAAAATTAATAATATGTCACGTGCCAGTAAAATATTAAATTTGGAAATAAGTAAGATAGAGGACGATAATGCTGTTCATTAAAATACAAGTGTTCAAGTGGTAATATAAAATTAGGCAAGTATAATAAAAAAAACTAATTTGCCTTAATCTGCCATAAAAATCATGTAAGCCCATTAATCATAGTGTTTAAAATCATATTAATTAAAGTCTGTGGAATTTGAGAATTTCATCGATATCGAATTTTCCGTTGAGGCTCCTAACTACATCTTAGAGTTATCCTATAACCGTTGTAGAAGCAATATAAGTAGCGTAGCGTGGCATCCACTTCCACATCCCGGAAATCCTGGGATCTGTTGTCCCTCTCGCGTTGAGCGCTTTGAGAGAGTTTCCCCGGTAACAGAACCCTAAGGGAATGGCTAACAAAGAGAAATTCTACAATGGTAGCTCTCTTCTAAGGACTAGAGGGCGTATCAAAGTTCTAGACCTCCCCAGAATATCCGTATGCATCGGGCTTGCAGAATAACTCTGCAAGCCGACCGCCGGCTCTGCGAGCTGATTTTTAACAAAAAACTCCTGAACGTAACACGTTAACGTGTGTGTCAACACCTCTGCCTGCGAAGATACGCGAAGAGGCGCGATAATACGATAGCTTCTTGAATATTCTTGATAGATTTTTGTCATTTAATTTTCAGAAACTAAATTTACAAATAACGTGGTTAAAATAGAGGTACGTACAGTCAATTGAAGAATTGATAATTGAGTTGTCGAGTAATAAGTACCTAACTATGTCTTATGGACCATTGATATAAAAACGTTGGACTTTAATTTAATAAGACATTTAATTGGGCTATTTAACACAATGTGTAGCAACAGGAAATATTTTTTATTACGTAATAAATCTTCAGAAGTGTTAGAGTAACATCCATTCAATTAAGTTCCCAGTACAATGGCTCTGAGAGCTTCCAGCGTCTTATGGTGTGAAATATTTTTAACTTATAGATTGATTGATGTGTCTATTCCAGTTATGGTGTCACGGCCAATCTTTGTATCGCTTTATTGTGCCAGCAAACGTATTAAATTTAATTATATTACTAGTGATGTTCAAGACGTTGAAGTATCGATAGCAGTTGACATTGTGTTGGTGTGATAAGAGTTCTGCCATGATGACGCATTAGTTCGTAGCGTCGATAATGTCTTGTTATTCTCTTAATCTGTGTGGTAGAGCAAAATCGTTAAGTCTATTTTTGTAATTAGACAATAGATAGATTACGAATAAGTAGGTGGAACTTTTAGTCGAGCTCGTATTTCAAGAATGACGTATTCATAAGAAGACCTTTTAAAAACTACAATATATGAAGTACAAGAACAATACATGGAGTACTCTAAAAGTGTGCCAAAAATAATTAATAAATACCGTTCGTAGATAAGAAATCTTTAAAGCGTCAGTATAAAATTATTTCCTGATATTCATTATTTATACATTTTATAATTATCGTATGGGTACTCCTCACGCGAACGCACATCACTAACTATGTCTCAATCTCGAGAGGTTATTTTAATTGATGACGAGTGATTTCAATTCAGCATTCGTGAATAATCGAGTTAACTATCGAATTGACTATAAGTCGATCGACGATCGTTCATTAGTTGACTATGGAATTTATCGATGTGACCCTGAAGCGAGAGTTGTAGGTATATTGTATTTTTTATTGTTTGGTAGTATCTCGTCAGTACTTTTGCTATTTAAAAAAATAATTAAAATTCACAATGACTTAACAAATTACCATATAAAAAAAAACAAGTTTAGTCGGCCCATAAGGTACCTATTTTAGGCCTCTTTTGAAGGAGCCTATGTCTTATTTCTTAGGGAGTATGTGTGTTGGAAGGGAACTCCATGCTCTGGATGTGTGGCCAACGGCTTAACGTGCCTTCCGAAGCACAATGGAGTTTGAGATTACAAAGTTTTGGCCACCCATCCAAGGCCTGACCAAGGTGAAGGTAGCTTTTTTTCGATATCGAAAGCCAAAGCGTTTTAATCACAACGCCACCGAGCTCCTGTCATTGGAGATCATTAATATCAAAAACTTCACAAACAACATGTAAGATTTTTTTAAGTTTCATCAACGTGGGCGAGTTATCAATGTGTTATTTGGTTGTAATTATCAGTGTTCTAGTCATAAAATGGTGGATTTACGACCGTTATGACACTGCAGCCGACCCGCGATAATGTTACGGCAATTCTTATGAAATTTTACCACAGTGTAATATTAGGTCCTTACCTATGAAACTGGTGTTTTGTATGGAGATTTTGGGGAATTCTGCATTTTCCATACTAACATTTTTTCAGTTTTCTTCACAACGACAAATCCAGAGATAATAATATTTGGCATGTATCATTAGACAAGCTTTATTAATATGTGTAATATCACACTTCATAAAAATTATTAATCGTTTTTAAGTGAATGCAAATAAAATGATGTATTCGGGAGGCACTTAAAAAGAGTTGTCTCCGTGTCCAATTTTAACACAATTAAACTTACAACAAATTATCAAAACAAATCAAAAGAGCTCAAAAATATAGTCAATTTTTAGACGAGGTAATTATTTTTTAGGAATACTCTGAATCTTAATAGTTAAAGACAAAATACTAAGAGAGAAAAAAAACACCAATTTCATAGGTAAGGACCCAATATTAAATAATATATTTTTATGACATGTTTAATACTTACAATGTGGGGGTTTGAAAGCAAATATCTTTATTGCAATACCAAGTTTAATATTTGATACAGATCTTAATGTAGTTGATACAGATCGACCGCCTCTCTGGTTTCTAGTGGTTGAGATCATGGGGTGTTTTGATCGGGAGGTCCGTAATCCGATTCTCCACGCGGGCAGGAGATTTTCTGCTCGATTTGGTTGGTGGCAGGGCTTCTGAGCCCGCCTGGCTAACTACCACCATCTTACTTAAATCTCTCGCCATAATAACAATGTCATAGCATTGTTGTGTTCCGGCAATCAGAGGTAAGATAGCCAGTTCCTCAGTTGTGGAGGAATACAGGTGAAGCTCGCTTCCACCTTCGGCCTTATGGTCACTTACCATCAGGTGAGATGAATGCCAAGTGCCCTTCATAAGCCCCTTTCTACGAGTGGTCAAAACCAATTTTTTTAAATGGATATGCGTGATTTATCTCAAGCCGTCGCCGCCGTACATTCGTCGCTTTTCGTCGAGCGACATAAAGCAAAATCACTCGTACACACCAAAATAGAATCAAGAAAAAATAATTTAATAACACAAACTACCTGTAACGTTAATTCTGAAGTACCCAAACATTAGGTTTATTTAAAACGCGAAAATAACTTACAAAAAAAGCAATCGTTACCGCTTATGGCTGTGTTCAGACTCATTGGCTTTTAGCACGCGAAATGCGTATTAACGTTGACATAAGCACGGTAATAATTAAATAGTCATTATTAACGCGGGTAAGACCGAGTTGTTTTGAATAAGGAGTAGGGATCTGGTATTTTTTCTTGCTCCGTACAGAAGATCTTTTCTTCTTCCTGCTTTTTTCTTTCCTCGATATATCCATTCTTTCCATGGAAGCGTGTTGGAGCTTGCTCATTCAATTTTCCAAGCAGTTCCCAGGGCTATTAAGACACTAGGAAGGGGAATAACATAATCTATACATATAATAGAACTGTACAGATCGAATGTCTGTAATAGAAAAAGAAATTTATTTATTTATTAAGGAAACATACAGCTTTTTTATTTTACATAAAAACAATTAATTAAGAATAGTACAATAGCATCTCAAGTCTCCACAGCTAACTTATACAAAAAATTGTTGAAAAGTAGAATAGTAGAGTAGTTGAATAGTAGAAATGCTTAATATCAAGTCAGGGAAATTGAAAATAGGGAAAATACCAAAAGTATTTTTTAAATCTTTTCTTTCTCTGTTTGTACGGGCTAATCTTCGAAATTACTGGACCGCCAAAGAAATTATGCATGGCGATACCTTATATCCCTGGTCAACATCTTAGATACTTTATTCCGGAAATTAAGGGTTCCCCTGGTTATAAAACCAGTAACCGTGGACGAAGTAGCTGGCAACAGGTAGTATAACATAATAACATTTCGCCTGATTTGTAAGTCCACATGTAACAGGAGTCGAACCTGTTGCCATGCACCGGGCACAGTGTGGGGCCAGAGATATGTCTCAGTCGGATTGATCAACCTCTTCACGCATAGTGCCTTCCACACACATCATCAACCTCCCCTAATGCATTCCACTGTTCTCATCCAGATCAGATCCAGATCAGAGTCTTTCATCCCAATCGAGTTGTAACGAGGCGATCAGTATTAGCGACTCTTTACTGTTATTGCGCTGTTCACTGGCCTTTTTCTCTTTGTTTCTGTTTTTAAACTAAACTCAACTCACTTCACACTTCACTCACTTCTCACTCTTTTCTGTCTTAACTTGTCTCTTTTTCATTGTTATTGGTCTCCAATTTTCATTCCTATCAGAGTCAGCGTTTGTAGCGGTTGTCTCGACTCAATAAATTTATATATTTATGTTAATTGTTGATGATAAAATTATAATATAAATTTTAGTTCATAAAACATTTACGTTATATATTCAAATAACTTTTCCATAGCACTATTTTGTGCCTTTTGAATTCTATATAAATCACCACCTCACCACGTCAAAGAGCGCTGCCTCGAAGTGGAATCTCCGTAGTTATATAACTTACAACTAGCGACCTGGCTTCGGTCGGGTTACCCCCGTTTTACCTCCTTAGGGGTGGAGTTTCATTTCATGAGGAACCTACCTGCGAAATCACAAGTTTATAGGTGTTATAGTTTCTGAGATTTCGGGATTTTTCAGACAGCGGTATTTCGCTTTACCTTTGACCGTTATCCAACATCTGACTCTGTTAGATAATTGTTGTAAATGCTAAAATACTCGTTATTAGTATTTCTTGTAGCAGCTGGTATTATTATAATAACATTAGTGAATGCCAGGCCACCCGTAGTTAATTTATGCCCGGTTGAGGTTAACCTGACAGTTATTCAGATACGTGAAGTGTTTACGTATTGACTTTTTCTTTTTTAAACCCTCTCCCAGACAGAAGCGGCCTATGCTCGCGGCTAGGGTCGCGGCCTGTAACATGAACGTTTTTGTCACTGAAATGATACCAAGATATTCGAACAACTGGCCGCCACCATGGCCGCGAGCTTAGGCCGCGTCTGTCCGGTAAATAGCTACTTTTCATTTAATGTTTTTAACATGAAAATGTTTATGTGTAGATGAGGATTTAATTTTGATAGAAATAAAAAAAACTTAGAGCATAATAATAGTTGTGCCACACGTATTTATTTGGATAAGCTGCAGTGATATCTGAGTCAGATAAAACAGCCCTTTTACTGAGTTTGAATGTAAGGAACATTCTTGTTATTTTCTGCAAGCATAAAATAAAAATGTGTGCGTATCTCAGAGTAAACAGAACTGGAGTAGCCTTTGTCTAACATTCCCCTCTGCCAAATGCACAAGCATCGGATGCTTGCACGTTTAATAAAACTAGTTGAGCCGCCATTTTGACAGCCATAACATTGTAAACGTTGCGCCGAACAGAGCTCCCGCAAAATGCCTGCCTGTGCTGTTTTTTGTTGTAAAAATAAATAGAAAACATCGAGTAAGCTAAAAGATGGTGTCAACTTTTATTTGTAATTATAATTTTTAAGATTTCATGATTATTTACTTCATTATTTCATGTTTTAGAATTTTACAATTTCAAATTTCGAACGCTAGTCTCGTGGGGAGTGCGGCTGTGACGTTGTCAAAACGCACACCCCACGTGACTATTTTAAGCGTGTGTGTGCGTGAAATTTAAATTTGTGTGTCGAATTATGCATGTGTGCAATTGTAAAAACGGCTGGCTTTGAGTGTAGTGGTAACCTCACCCCCCGCAAGAAATGACAGAAAAAAATGTTTGAGAAATTGACTAATGGCTACTCCAGTTCTGTTTACTCTGAGGTGCGTATATAAATAAAAATAAATATATGCTCTGAAAGTGTACCTATAGAGCACCTACGTCCGCGCTCTAGATGCAATACCTACAGCTGTCCTATACCACAATTTATGGTTGAGCGCACCTGCAATTTAAACTCTTTCATTACTTCATATTTCTTAGTAAACGTGAACGTTTGATAGATTATCCTAAGGACAGGGTTGGTTCTTATCGAGTTTAAAAAAATATTGGTAAATATTCAGATGCGCTCACTGCGAATCGAATTGGAAATGAAGTAGAGAAATGGTGACAATTTATAAATGTTGAGATGTGTGATAGTACATATATTATATATCTCAATAAATAATATCACCTATATTTACTTCTTCGGGTATAGAGGCGTGATGATGTCTGTGAGGTTTATTTGACTTTGTATAACAATAAATTAACAATGCAACAACGTACATTATCTACTTAAATACATTTTATATCAAATTATTCGTACTTGGAAGAATTGTAGATGAAAAAAAAATTAAGTAACTTTTTTTAGAATGTTATTTATTATGATTGCACTTGCCTTTATTTCTAATTCTATATTATTCTAAATTAGAAACGTACTTACATGAGTATTTATAATAATATCTCTATCATCATACAATTTACATCTATAAAACGCAGTTTTTTTATAAAAGTATAATTTATGATAGGTAAGTACTATTCTTTACTCTTTCTGTTTCTGCATTTCTTGTTGTTTTAATTTAATTACATGTTCAACATTATTTAAATTTTACTGATTAGGTTTTTTCGACAATATGCAACGACATTTGTTTTTTCTTTTGTTTACAGATTATTTCTTTAGTTCGTTGGTTTGTTAGGAATATTGTTTGCCTTAAAGTGGGCGCATGGCAACAGGAACGCCACTTATTCTTGGGTCCTTACCTATGAAATTGGTGTTTTTATTCTGTCTTAGCAATTTGTCCTTAACTATTAAGTTTCAGAACATTCTTATAAAATAATTGCCTCTTCTAAAAATAGACCATATATTTGAGCACGTATTATTTAATTTGACAATTTTTTGTAAGTTTAATTGTGTTAAAATTAGACACAAAGACAATTATTTTTAACTGTCTCCCGAATACATCATTTGATTTGCATTAACATAAAAACGATGAATAATTTTTATCAAGCGTGTTCACACACATATTGCTAAAGCTTGTCTAATGATACACGCCAAATATTATTATCTCTGGATTTGTCGTTGTGAAGAAAACTGATAAAATGTTAGTATGTAAAATGCAGACATCCCCAAAATCTCCATACAAAACACCAATTTCATAGGTAAGGACCTAATATATGGGTACTCAAACATACCAGGCGACTTGTTGGTATTATTACCTCTGCCCACCCCTTCAGGGATAGAGGCCTGATGATATTTTGCTTATGTATTTTGTTGAAAAACATTTGACAACCCTATTGGTCGAGAGACCGTTTAGCCGGTAATCTTGGCTTAATTCAATTTTAATAGTTGCTTGCGCACGGTTATACGCACAACACTTTTTCACTTAATGTTTTATGGAAATGTTGGTAAGAACATTAGTCCCTTTTATATTAATTGCAATCATTAGTGGTTGAATATTGAGTTTTATTGGTTTTATCAGGTTATGGGAGTCATGTCATTTGCTTTATATTGGTCCGATGCATAGCAACAAATTTGCCGTTATTTATGAATACATACATATTAGGTCCCTTACCTATGAAATTGGTCTATTGTATGGAGATTTTGGGGATGTCTGCATTTTACATACTAACATTTTATCAGTTTTCTTCACAACGACAAATCCAGAGATAATAATATTTGGCATGTATCATTAGACAAGCTTTAGAAATATGTGTGTGAACACGCTTGATAAAAATTATTCATCGTTTTTATGTTAATGCAAATCAAATGATGTATTCGGGAGGCAGTTAAATATAATTGTCTTTGTGTCTAATTTAAACACAATTAAACTTACAAAAAATTATTAAATTATATAATACGAGCTCAAATTTATGGTGTATTTTTAGAAGAGGCAATTATTTTATAAGAATGTTCTGAAACTTATTAGTTACCGACAAATTGCTAAGACAGAATAAAAACACCAATTTCATAGGTAAGGACCCAATATAAAAGGTCACGCCTATTCCCCGTGGGGGTACGGGGTAAGAGGCAGAGATTACTTCTTGCCACGATCCTCTCATATTTCCTTCTCTTCATCCAGTTTCATACATTAAAATACTCGGCGATTTCGGGTACTGACGTTCATTTGTTTCACAATCATATGTTTAACTAGTTTTCACGGTGCCCATCATGACTCCTGTATGATATTAAGCTGGGGTTTGGCGACTTACCGATGCACTCCTTCAACCGCCACGTACGATGAGGGCCGGGCTAAGTAACGCGATGGTTCGTCTGTGCACTAGGAGGAGTATGTAGCCAGCAAAGGTATCACACACAGGCTCCACAGGTTGCTAGTCCACGCTAACTTCCAAGGGGAAAGAGTCTCAGAACTAGATGATGATTTCGGTTATTAAGTTATAGAGGATGATTTAGAGCGAGGTACTCACGTCGATCGTTGGTTTCGAACCGTTAGAACGTAGTTTTAAATAGAGGGCACCACAGGCGCACGTAGTGTTGCCATGCCCAAAATCAGTGTTGGCTTCTGGAGCTACTCAATAAGCGCCTCACCCAGACACGAAAAATATACATCTTCCAAAGGTGTTGTTGTAATTGAAAATAAAATAAATGGAACAATATATATCTGTTCCAGTATGGAACAACTCCTATATCTCATCATGGTTATAGACGAAAGAGAACTAATTGCTCAAGTAGGAATACCAAATAATTGAGTGCTTAGAAAACAACATTATTTGTATACGTTAGTTATATAATCATCAAACGCCTACACTAGTCCACTGTAAGGAGCTCGGTGGCGTAGTGACTAGTAGGCTTTGGCTTTCGATCCAAGACAAAGCTACCTTCGCCATGGTCAGGCCGTGGATGGGTGACCAAAACATTGTGATCTCGAGCTTCTCCGTGCTTCGGAAGGCACGTTAAGCCGTTGGTCCCGGTCGTTTCTACACACCAACCCGCATTGGGTCAGAGTGGTGGTGTTATGGTCCATACTCCTCATGTGTTTCTCCACTAGGAAGGCCTGTGCCCAACAGTGCAAGTGGGACGTATATAGGCTGAGGACGCGCCCACTGCTGGACATAGGTCGCCCATAATGTGCGCCATTTCACCCTGTCTTCGCCCTGTATCAAAGCTATATACGGAATCAACTGTAGGTACTTATATTTTGTTCTATGAAGGGGGAATCTACTGTGGGTGTCAACACACTGTCTTCCCCTTCGGAAATAAAGATATTGACGTTTTTATGAAATAGCTGTTGCCCGCAACTTGGCCGCGGTTACTAATTTTTAACTATCCCACGAAAACCCCTTAATTTTCCGGAATTAAGAGTATCTAAGATGTTGACCAGGGATATAAGGAATTACCATGCAAAATTTCATTGAAATCGGTCCAGCCATTTCGGAGATTAGCTCGTATAAACATACGAACAGACAGAGAAACAAAAATTTTTTTTTTGTTTTTTTGGTATTTTCCCTCTTTTTACACCTTTTTTTTCTATGTACAGATACTTGACCTCCACAGTTTTAATAAATGTACCTATAGATTGTTTACGGTCAATATTATCAGTATAATGTCATATTCTTTTACTAGCGACACGCCCCGGCTTCGTTACTTCCTTTTTACCCCCTTCGGGATTAAATTTTGTAAAATCTGTTCTTAGCGGATATCTAGACTCTATAAAGAACCTACCTGCCAAATTTTAAGCTTGTAGGTGTTATGGTTTCCGAGATTTCGCGATATCAGTGAGTAGTATTCCGCTTTTTTATAATTATATAGATTTGGTACATCTCGATGACCTCGAGTAAACTCAGCTAAAATATTCTCAATCACTTACATAATAAGGGTCGTTTTCCTTTCTCAGCAATACATCCTGCATTTAACACTCTTATGTACTCGCCGTTTCTCATCAGATAGAGGCACGGGTATTCAAAATGGCCGCCAGCCAATTAAGAACTCTTAGTACTCATTAGCGGGCTCTTATTATCTTCTTGTAAGGTATTCAATGGTCGAAGCTATATTTATAACGTGTAACCGCTGAATTTGAATAAAACTTATATAATGTTGCAGTCAAAGCTCTTTGACCAGTCAAAAGTTCTTTTGACTGAAAATGGTAGGTTGAGGTTTTTTTATGACCCTTAAAAATATTGTTTTTAAGGGTCATAAAAAATAACCTTAACCTAACACAAAATTATGAATATAGTCATGCATAACGCGTTCGTAACTGCATTTCTAACCATAAATTTTCAGTCAAAACCACTTTTGAAAAATCTGTTCAGTCAAAAGTACTTTTGACTGATTTTGCTAGTCAAAAGTACTTTTGACTGGTTATAGAGTTTTGACTGCAACATATACAGTCCATTGTGAATATCGCTTGCCTCACATTGTCCCGGTACATAGCAGCAGGCTCGCCACATGTTACATGGAGACCTAACATATTTTGCGAAGTTAGAGCGAGACGGGACGTTACTTTCCGAATTGAATTCGTGAACCGACCGTTTAGGATAAGGCGGTAGTTCTACGAGCTGCGCCCTGTCCACTGTCATAAGGCTATCAATGTGATCTACGTAGATGACCTTAGTATAAGTTACCATATCAAGCTGCTCCTCCTTGTTCCAGGCCCCGACATCCCCGGGTTCCTGCTGCAGCCGTTCCGGAAGCCCAAGAGGATCCGGACAGCGTTCTCGCCGTCCCAGCTCCTCAAGCTGGAGCACGCCTTTGAGAAGAACCATTACGTGGTAGGAGCGGAGAGGAAACAGCTCGCGCAAGCTCTTAGTCTGACGGAGACACAGGTACGTCCTTGAAGATAGTATCTGACAGAACAATAGAGTAGTTACTATATTAGATAAAAGAGAATTGACATGTGGCCGCGTGGATGGTAGTGCAGGGAGAGGAAAACTAAACAAAAGATGGTTACATTGTGTGAACGAAGACTATATATATACTAGCTAGTCAGTTTTTTCATCAAGTTGACCTGTAGGCTAAATGGACCAATGGCGAAAACGTACGATGTCATGATACGACAGCTTGTCCAATAGTCGAATTTTCAAATACAACTAAAGTCAAATAATCATAGACAATTTAACCACAACACGGTGTTGGGATAATAAAATGGCGGCTATAGCACAGCTGATGTATATTGCTTCGAATTTTCATCGTAAACTTAACAATTTGTTGAGCTGACGTCGCACATTTTGGCGTTTCCACTGACGCTATTGGTCTAAATTTTAACTATTGAGTTAACTATTTCTGCAGATCAAAACACTCTAAGAGTGAGTGTGTGACAGAATGAAGTGGAAGAGATGCCCCAACTCCAACAAAATAATGGAAATAAAAGTAAACTAATTGTAAGGAATTAAAAGGCAGCAGGTTCCTTTTAGATTTTTATATTCCACACATTAGATTTTACAATTTTACCAGATTACCATGACAACTCAAACAATATTTTTTCATTAGACAATAGACAAAAATTTAAACTTAAAAGTAAATTATAACGTTTTGTTCGTAGAGGTAAAACAAACTAATATTTCTTTTTAAAAATGGTTGATTCCCAACACCAATGAAGAAAAGATTCATTCAGAATTAGGAACGACGTTTTCCCTGACAAATAACACTATGTGACCTTCCGATCGGACGATCGTGAACTGTTTGGAGGATCCGCTCCATTTTGTTGGTGAACGACAGTGCCATCTTTTGTCTTCGGTTTTCCCGACAACAACCAGTTTTTCAAAACTAAATGACTAAGTACGTTACGAAAAATGAAAATAAAATATTTGTCAAATATGCGTAACCTCTCGGAGGCCATATTAGAAAGATACATTGCTCGCGAACGCCGGCGATCGCTTGGCCTTCAAGGAGTTAAAATCATAAAACTACTAGAGGTTCTAAGAGGAACTTATCAAGGTGTCATCCTCCCTATACTTAAGCAATTGTCTTTATACAAAACAAACTGTCGTCATTCTAATCGATTAAATTACACCCATAATTCAATCTTCATATCAATACAGTTTACCGGTCTTAAGTAATAACCGACATTGCTGAAATAATGAAACCACAAGAAATATATCAGTGTTGTGTTGTGTCTAATTGTTTGAAACTGAGGCAAAAAAATGTTTAATTATTGGATCATTAGGCGCGTGGCGTGTGGCGTACGGTCGGCATACTCGTGCCTAATGGGCTGGAAAATACTTGCACTCTTGCACACAATCGATTTAGAACTCTTTGGTTTTTAAAACTGCATTCGAAAATGCGAAAAGAGGTTGGAATTATGAATCTTCTATGACGCGTTCGAATTTAAAAAGTCCGTCGTCTGTCCTCAGCCTATATACGTCCCACTGTTGCACAAGCCTTCTTAATGGAGAAACACATGACATGGGCCATAATACCACCACACTGGCCCAATGCAAGTTGGTGGTAACTCTGTCTGTCTCGCTTTCACGTCAAAACTACTGAACCAATTTAACCAAAATTTGGTACACGGATAGACTTGAGCCTAAGAAGGACATAGGCTATCTTTTATCCCGATATTCCGATGGGAATTGGTGTCATGCGGGTGAATGTTAAAAATTTAAATAACGCCTCCCAGAAAAATTAAGTACAAATCGACGCCACTGATGGGCACAGGCCCTCCTCATGGATATACACATGAGGAGTATAGGCCGTAACATCACCATGCTGGCCCAATGCGGGTTGGTGAAGTTGGTGAGTAGGAGTACTCCTGTTCCAATTTGAAAAATTTTTCGCTGATGAATAGCCTATTTACTGAGGAAGATTATATAGGCTATATACCATCACACTATCTTAAAGTAACAATTCTACGCGAACGAGGTCGCGGGCAATAGCTAGTATATAATAAGTAAAAGTTATGTGTTCCCGTATTGTTTTGTGCACCAAAAATAATCTTCAAAACAAGTTCTCGTCTAATTTTACTACGTTATTCATTACCCAATTTGGCCATTTGTCTCTTTGTTTGTCCGGTTGTTTTTGTACCTCAATTTTGTTTACTACCAAATCCAATGCGTTTTTTTGTAATCACGTCACTGAGCTTCTCCCGTCTTGATTTGCGCACTGTACAATGGCCGGGTGTGGTCAGCTAATGACGGCCTAGTTTCTCATAGTTAAAGACCTTGCGAGCTCCGGCGAAAGTCGGGGTTTTTTCGATAAGCGTTATCATTCGCATTCAATGTTGCAACACTAGCGTTTACTAAGGCGTGGAAGGGGGTAGTGTATTTTACAGAAAGTTAAGATCCCGTGTTATTCCGGGACACAAAAAGAATGTACCAACTGCTTCTCTTGTCCAGCATGTAGTACAAGACGACTGAGGGCGTATATGGGTCTGGGTCTGTGATTGTGTAGGCGATGAGCTAGCCGCTTGTTACTATTCTTTCATGATTTTTTCAGCTGACCAAACCCAAGGAACACAGTGCTCCTTGGACTCTGCCTACCCCATCGGGGATTACAGGCGTGATTGTATGTATGTATGTTAAGGTCAAAGATTGCGGACCTTAAGTACGGCAGGGCAGTTGTTGATCCGACGGTCGTTGGTGTGAGAAGGTTTTCCAGTCGCGGCCGCATACAATTGATTATCTAAACCTCTTTTGAAGAAGCGAATATTTGCCAGATCTGTATCTGATACACCATCGGTAAAAAGGCGTGATATGTATGTTTTATATCAATGTGAACCTCTTTGTTAGGACATATAGACCACCGTAAATACATGACTGTGAGAGCAACGTTGGTATAGCCTCTATATATATATATATATAGACGACCTCCGTGGCCGAGTGGTCTGTACGCTGGTCTCAAGGCGTCGCCATCTCGAGAGGTCCTGGGTTGAATGATGAATTTTCAGACATTTTTTCTCCAGTCTTGGATGTTCATTATATATGTATTATATTATGTATATTCTAAATAATTATGTGTATTTATCTATTAAATATATTTGTCCGTCATCTAGTATCCGTAACACAAGCAGCATTTAGTTGCTTAAAATGGGACTAGTTGATAGATGTGAATGTCCGAGGATATTTATTTATTATTTATTTATATATTGCAATTCACTTAGGTGACTAAATCATTCGACTTTAGACTCTATATTTAGGCATTCAGAGCGAAGATTAAAATGCAACAACTATTGAACGTCATGACCTGACGACGATCTGGTGTATGCCGCAGGAAGTCGCTAGTTGCGGGCAACGCTGGATTTGTTGTTGTAGACATACTCGAAGGCCCGTGTCCAGCAATGGACATCTCTAGGCTGATTAATGATGAAGTTAATTTCATCTTTTCCTCTTATTTCAAATTAAAAATTACTTTTTTTAGTACCGTATTCGGTTAAAGGGACAAGGTCAGAAGGCCACCACTTAGTTTAACGTCAGAGGGACCATATCGCCGTAATAATAATAACCAACATTGGTATTTTAGACAATCGACTATACAGGTCATTAGAAGCCGCAATAATTGGAACGCGTTGCGCGAGTTCGCGCACTCCTGGCACTCCATTAGGCACGCTTTCGATTGATCGGGTATCAGCAGAAGAGCAGCCCGACGCGAAGTCCTGTGACTGTCGCTGTCATGCCCCAGAGGGGGGAGAGGTGGCAACAATAGGGAAGGAAATAGAATTTGTAGGGAACATAGAACAAGCGCGGTGTGGGAAAGAGCATTCGCAAGTACCCCGCGCTCTCCCGTCATTCGGTCTGTATGCCCTAAGGCAGGTAAGACCATGGGTTGGAAGTGGGTCCATATGCAGGTCATTAAAGGTGACCTTAGTAAAAAGTCATGGTAAAAAATTATAACAGTCATAATTATCGCCAGTACTTGTTATTATAATTTTATAACCCTTTTATCGTTTAAAATCGGCGGCTTAGAACAAGAGCTAAAAGTTTGCGTAACAATCTCGTCACGGTATTTGGGCAAACAATAAAGAAAATCATTATACTTAATAGCCCACTGAGAACAAATTATACTTGCGCCTGCGCAATTAGATAACATTACCATATGATATCTGTACATTAGTATCGTGTGATATAATTAATTTGGATGTAAAAAGAAGTGAAATAAAACAATGTTATGTAAAAAGTTTAAGCTATGTGGATGAGGAGCTCAGTCTTGTCGTAGTTTGTCCACTTTCGATATTGAAAACAAAGCTATTTTGCCATGGATGGGTGACCAAAAATTTGTGATTCAGAATTTTATAAAACCGGAGTTCACTAAGTTTACACTGATCTTCCAGTGTTATATCACCTTTCTGTTAATAACATTATTTGCAACTCTTATATTATAACTGGTAGGTCGGTATTATAGCCAATTGCCCTTAGGTGAAGACTGTTTTTTCCTGGCATGTTATCTACCAAACAAATTTTTACCTTCTTGTTAGATTTATTCAACATCAATACTATAAACAAACAAATAATAGGTCTTTACCTACGAAATTGCGTTTTTTTTTCTCTAAGTATTTAGTCAGTAACTACTTAGAGAAAAAAAAACGCAATTTCGTTTCAGAGTTTAGTTTCAGAGTATTCCTAAAAATAATCATCTCTAAAAATATATAATATTTTTGAGCTCTTTTTCTCTTCTTTTTGAGCTTTTTTGATATTTTTGAATAATATTTTTGAGCTCTTTTGATTTGTTTTGATAATTTGTTGTAAGTTTAATTGTGTTAAAATTGAACACAGAGACAACTCTTTTTAAGTGCCTCCCGAATATATCATTTGATTTGCATTCACTTAAAAACGGTAAATAGTTTTTATGAAGAGTGATATCACACATATTTCTAAAGCTTGTCTAATGATACATGCCATATATTATTATCTATGGATTTGTACTCGTAGTTGTGAAGAAAACTGAAAAAATGTTAGTAAGGAATGCAGAGTTCCCAAAATCTCCATTTAAAACGGCAATTTCATAGGTAAAGACCTATTAATTATCAATACAAATAAGTCCTAATAAGCATTTCAAGAAGATTATCAAGAAAATTAATTCAAAAAGACGATAATTAAATCAGTTAACAGTTTATACCGGCATGGACGAGCGGTTTAACAAGAGCGTAGTTAACTTAACTATTGGACCGATACTAACTTACGTTAAGTTATTGATCACAGTTATGTTACAGAGTACAATTTTTATTGGTAAAAACAGATTTTTTGCTGTTGTGTCATTTAACGTTCATATCAATTAATGTCTGCATTTTTATTACACATTGAATCTATGGACTGGTTATAAACTTCATATTCAATAGTCATTTAATCATAATTAAGTGAAATTTATACTCATGATCTATCAACGATGTTTTTTGTTGCCTCACAATATTTAATTTTTGATTGAATTAAGCGAGACAGGGTGGGACCCGAACAAGCTCAAGTCAAACTAAACAAATAGAAAGTCACATATTATATTTGGTAGAAAAGGTTTATAGAGTTGCTTTTAATGCCCTAAACCAGTTACAAAATCTTAAAAATAAAAGAATTTATATTCGATTTCTACGTTATTAAATACACAGATAAGTAAAGTATTTTATAGATCAAACTTTAGGGCAATCACCATCTTGGGTGGACGCTTTTTTCATACAAAATCATTGTTTCTCTAAGAAATAACTGCCCCGACACCCCTCAAAAAACGACACGTTACCTCCGGTTACTATATGCTCCTTGATTAAATAATATTGACGATGAAAAAGGATTCAAAGAGGCCAGTACCATAGAAAACAAAGAGTTTCTAACACAAAAAGACGGTACAAAACCTCTAGTGTTGAAAAGGAGATCGGTTCCACTCTTTAGATATTAAAGAGATCAATAAGCGATAATTTCATTAGATCCTTACGCTTCTCAATCATACTCGCAGCGTCCCCCAGAGCGAGAAGTGTTAACACTGGCGCCCTGGGGCCCCGCCCACCCCTTTTGGGGGTTTGGGGGGATCGTTTAGCGCCTGCGTACACCGAGATGGGATGATGTGGATTTTTACGAGAATCTCGTGCTATAGATACCTATACGTCTGGAAGTCTGAAACGGATACGTAGGTACTTAGGTTAAAGTTACCTACTGTAAGTATCTACTGAATGTAAGTAAAACACTTTTCATTAATGTATTTGATAGATAAACGACTCAAATTGATAGAACTAGATTTGGATTTTTAAAAGACGGTTATTAATTACATACATACTTCTAAAGTTTTGGATTATTATTATATTTTACAGATCTATAGTCATTATTTTATATTATTATGTCTCTGAATTATAATAATAATATCTTCAAACATTCACACCTATCAACTAGCCCCATTTTAATTAACTAATGCTGCTTGCTTGTGTTACGGAAACTAGATGATGGATTAATATATTTAATAGATAACAAAATATATATCCCGAATATATATATACACATCTAGGACTGGAGAACAAATGCCACCAACTCTCGAGATGGCGACGCCTTGAGACCGGCATACAGACCACTCGATCACGGAGGTCGTCTATATGAGTCTAAATAAGAGTGGGAATTCTCAATTTTCTTTTCGTCAGTGCTATTTAGTTTTTTTTTTTATAAAATGATTTTTATGGCTTTTATCTTAACCTTAACTTTAAACCTTAACCATAGGTTAGTTTTAATCATCATCATTATCATCATGGCGGCCTTTAAGTGATCCAATCTTTGACATAGGCCTCTTCCCTCTTCTTCCATTCTTGGCGATCTTGTGCCCGACTCATCCAGTCTCGACCTCCGTGTCGTCGAATGTCATCCACCCAGCGGTGCGGTGGTCTTCCGCGTCCTCTAGTGTTCGCTCTGGGTCTCCATTCAAGAACTCGTCTTGTCCAGCGCTCATGTCCATTCTCGCAATGTGCCCCGCCCATGTCCACTTTTTCTTCGCTATTGTGACCATGACATCTTTAGCTTTGGTTTTATTTCTGATCCAATCGTTGCGTTTCCGATCTCGCAGGGTGATTCCCAGCATTGCTCTCTCCATGCCGGTTTGCGCGACTTGGAACTTCTCAGCGGATTTGTGGATGGCGGACTTGTGGCGGATGTGTAAGAGTCATGGTTTCCGTGCCGTAAGTTAACAACGGCACGACACACTGTTCGAACACTTTGACCTTGAGATGTAGAGGTATTTTTCCACACATCCACTTTAATATACATCATTATTTATTCGAAAATCTGCAACACAGGAAACAGTGAAGAAATTGCAAACAAGTAAGGACAGAGACTGGCGATTGGCGCCCATGCCTGTTTTTTTTTAGGTGAAATTCTCCCTTTCTGGAAAGGCAAAGGGAACTAAGCCCATACAACCACTTATTTTTATGTGCTCAGTACTTGCATTGAAATGCAAGTGTAATAAATTTCGATGATTTTTCGGAGAGAATATATCATCGTTTTTCACACTACTTCCACAGGTTATTTCCATGATCCTTCACATTTCTCGTCAACACAGACACTCATCACCCAAAACTACACTGATTTTACGCAACAACATCCACTCCGAAACAATATTACAATCACTGAAATTAAAATCTTGCCCGCCATAGTTGAATGGCGCCAAAAACCTCCGCCCATGTCTGTTTTACATTTCAGAATACAGATAATATATCGAGTAGTCAAACGGGTTATGGTGTACAGCCAATCTTGCATTATTAACTAAATTACCTGCAGATGGCTCGTCCATACGAGCATCATTAATGTGAAATGTTTACAATGTGTAATTCGATTATTGGAACACAATTTCGTGAAGTTTTTTGGTTTTATTACACTTTTTTTTCAAGTTTTATCGTTATTAGTTATTTGTAATGTTGCCTTTACCCCATCGACTACCACTATTTAATTTTAAAATATTTACGGCTTTGGACTATAAAGTCACGTTCTTGAAATAAAATTTTCAATAAAGTGCTGTGAGCAGGCAAATAAATTTACATTTATTTTTAAGTCAATATTTAAACTCTCTGAACTAATTATATAATGCCTCTGACTTTAGAGCGTTTTAGTTAATGTCCATCGATTTAATTTTTTAAAATAATAATATGAAAAAAGGTATTAGACAACGGACAAAAACCGTCTTGGGAAATTGATCGTAGTATTTTAATATTTATCAACGGGTTAATGACCTTTAATTATGGTCGGAAGTAGGTAATAAACTTCCCGCTACATAACCTTTTTCGTATGAAAGTTAAACAAAACGGACGTAGCAGCAATCATGAAATAACATTAATGCATATCAAAATTCTGTGCTTTCGTTGAATCAATAAAGTTTTAAAACAACAGAATAAAAAAAAGCATTTTAAGACAATAAAAACCTCACGTTCTTTTCTATTGGTATGTACGTAAAGTCAACATATTGTTAGACTGGCACAAACTTACTCCATAATTTACTATCCGATTCTATGACATACCTCTTTTGACGGGGACAAAATCTTGTAAGATAATGCAGGTAATCTGCATAATAATAATGTAATAGAGATATAATATGTTATAGAGATATAATATACATTATGTAGAGTCATTTCTAGAAAACAATCGAAAAACAATACAGGAATATTGAAAGTAGCGTCAGTACTACGCACATTTATATTGAAATAATGAGGGATGAATAAGAATGTTCAAAGGCCTTATTTTCTAGTCAGTTTATTCACCTGCAAACACAAATTCCCGTACAGTCAATAGCATGAACATGTATACACTTGACAGAAAATGACTTATTGTAAGGAAGTAAAGACGTTTATTTTTCGAAATTGTACTTATGTTCGTGCTCGTGACTGTACATACATTAAGTAACAAATGACAAGCGGAACTGTGCTACGCAGCCCGTAGTCTACGCCCGTAGCGATAAATAAGATTGTTCTAATACTCCAGTCGCCATCTAACGACAAGTAAATAATTCAATAATTTAAATATATAGCTTGAAAGCAGGTACTAATTAATAAATACCATAAACGCTAGCACATTTTTAATGTATTTTTTAAAATATTCTATTCATCATAAACTATAAAAAAATCGTTAAATATTGTCGTTTCAGAATCTTTTCGGCGGTAAAATGTATAAAAAATAACAATTTACAAACTGTAATTAGAAAAATAAAACTACAATATTAAATAAATGACGCAAATAACGTTATTATGTTTATACACGATATAGAGTAGCAAATTAATCCGTAAATTACTTTATAAATTATTTATAAGCAAAGTAAAAACAAACACTGATTTCATAATTAACACAAAATTATAGCATCATTTGTGACATTATTTTCATATTCCATGTTTAAAAACAATAAAAATGTTGCCAGGCACAAAATTACTTGCCATGCCTGAAAGCTATAAAATTAAGCTTGTAGACATAAATGTCTATGGAAACCATACGTACGTCCGGTTTTTCCTACCGGAAATCGACATTGCGTTTGACATTTTTTATTGGCTTTTAGATACGTTTTATGCGATTATTATTTTCGGCTATTGCATACTTTCATGTTTCCGTTCATTGTTTAGTTCCCTATTATATGGGTAATGTAAATGGTTTGTTAAATTACTTTTTGTTTTATATAAACTGCTGTGCTTTGGGTGGTCGTAAATTGGCGCCAGTAGTACGGACAGCGTGTCAGATAACCGAAAATTGTCAATTTTCATTTATAATTTTTGTACTATTTATATTTAACTATTGATACTTCGACAGTTTTGTATAGTCTGATGTGTGTTGACTGTAAAACACACTTGGGAAGACTTGGGAGGTCTAAAATGGTTACATTAGCAATTCCTATTATGAATTACATTGAAGACATAATATAGTCATTTTGTCCTTCATGTTCAGGACAGATTATAAAACTGGAGGCAGAGATTGGAGAACTTTGGCCGGAAAATTAGCAAATCCAAAACCAAATACATGTTGATTTCGGTGGTCTTTCAAATCCTTGGCCTGTTGCGCTTGATGGAGAGAATTTTCCAGTCTGTTCAGAATTTCGGATCTCTACTTCAGCAGGATGGAGATGTTGACTGAGACGTCAAGCGAAGGATTAGCTCAGTATGAATGAAATTAGAGAATGTTGAGGTGGATGTGTGGTGTGACGATAATTGATAGAGTGAGGGGAAGTCTAAAAGTTTCCGCGATTGCTGATAATCTGAGTGAAAAACGCCTTTCTTGGTACGGACATGTAATGAGCAGACAGAAGATCATGTCACCAGGAAAGTTATGGATTTGAAAGTGGTAGGATGGAGAGAGGAAGACCAAAGTAAAGATGGATGGATTGTGTGAAGAATGATATGATGAGGATGGAAGTGAGTGTTGATAGCAGAGAGTGAAATAAGAAGACATGTTGCGACCCCAAATAGAATTGGAACAGGACAGGAAAAAAGAAACTGAAAATTTTATTTTCAGCTATTAACCAATTTCAGAGTTTCCTATATGAAATATGATAAGACATAATTTTATTAAATGTAAAAGAGTTGTGCTTTTAGCAATATTGCTAAACGAAGCCTTTTTAGACCACCTGAGATAAAATGTATGCCTATATTTAATTTTATGCTACCCGTGTGCAGTTATCTTAACTCTTGTTTTAATTTTTAATCTTAATAAAGTTGTTTCTTTAATCAGCGGACACCAGCTTAATTTAATTAACTCTATCGTGTTTTAACTTGATATTTTAATTAGTTTCTTAATTATTAATACTGCAGCTTGCGTATTTTCAGTTTTTACGGCAATTATAACTGGCTCATATACCAAAATAGCGTGAAATATTAAGAATACTGTATGAATATTATTATTTCGTTATTTCCCCAATTATGATGTGAAATGTAACACAAGATGTCCCAGTATAGATTTTATAGTTTTTTTTTAATATGGCAGGTAAGCTCTTGCCCTTCATCTCACCGATGGTAAGTGACGATGAGGCCGAAGGTGGAAGCGAGCTTCACCTGAGGAACTGGCTATCTTACCTCTGATTGTCGGAACAAACACAACAATGCTTATAACATTGTTAATATGGCGACAAATTTAGGTAAGACAGTGATAGCTAGCCAGGCGGGCTTAGAAGCCCTACTACCAACCAAACTAAGCAGAAAAACACCTGCCCCCGTCGGGAATCGAGCCCCGGACCGATCTACACCCGATGGTGTCAACCACTATACCAGAGAGGCGGTTATAGATTCAGGGTGCCTGTCAAACTATTGCGTTTATACAAATATAAAATATTTACATTTTATGTTTGTGGTAGCTTATAAATAAATGAGACATCAAAACTGCACTTAAAAATTAAACAAGCGAATTGTCTATGGTGTCTGCTTTACCCGATGTAAGCCATCTCTCGATTCGATAGCTCATTCGTGCGATAAATGCGGCAACAGCCGATTCCTTACATAATTACTCGCTTTTCTCTATCTAGGACTAGTGTAGTTTAATTCTAGAGGTGTTAAGTCCTGACTAAGGCATGTTAAGACTTGATTGTATCGAGCCTACAAAGCCATTTGGTCCCGGATGTGGAAAATGCACGCTTACAGTGTTTCCGTTGCGCATTAAACGAGGATTTAATTCAATGTGATGTGTTGCCAGCTATATGCTGCGGTGTATCATAGACAAAGACTAACTTATCTATGGTGGTTGGTTTTTGACAAAGGCATAAGTGAGCATACAGTTTTTTAGAGTATAACTTTTTTTTTTACGTCTGACTATTATGCTTTTAGCCTAATGCTGTATAGAGTTTTCACCCTTTGGAGGGCACCGCGAGCACCGGTGCTCGCAAACCGTTCACGTTTCTATTGTTGTTCGTTTTCTGCTCCTTGACTAGTTAAGTATTTTTTTGTAAGAACAGAACTGATCTAGCCTTATAAAAAAAAATTGGCACCAGTTTTATATTTTATTACTTCTTAAAAATTTTGTTACCTAAAATAAAATTACCCTTCATGTGTTTCTTCATTTAAGAAGGCTGTTACGAGTAAAAACCATAAAATATATAATTCTAGTTTAAGCTCTATGTTGTAAAAAGTAAAAATTTTCTTAGGTTCTTAATTTTAATTTAAATATTATTTCTCAATCGGTTTAAAATTCGAACACATACGGCCTAGCAATATTAGTGTGCAAAGCTAACGTTTCATAACAGTTAAAATGCCATTACCCAAAATAATATTACCAAAAGTATTATAAACAGTGTTATTACTAAAGATTACACTCAAAATGGCCACCCGTAATTTTCTAAAGCAAACATTAATCAAGAAACTCTACCAAGTAATATAAATTACCCAACCCGTTACCAATTATATCTGACAAAGGCGTCCATTATTAACATCCAATTGATCTTTCGTAACTACGATTAAATGTCAGCCTGGTCTATTACCATCTCCCTCGCGCTTAATACAACACGCTGTCTCCGTCCCCCTCTAAAGCAATTCGGCGAAAGCCGCTTGGGGAAAGCACGTAACGCGTAAAAATTGCAAATTCCTAACAACCCCAATTTGTCGCGTAATAACGTTTCTCTCTCGCTCATCTGCCGTCCCTCTCACACGCTAATGGATCGACAATAAAGTAATATACAGATAAATAGCTTTCCGCTTAAATTTTGGCCCAATTCACGCTCTACCCCTTAATTGCGTATCTCCCCTCGCTGCTTCTATCCCTCTCGCACTCAGCGGGTTTGTCATGCGTCTCGCTCGCGCGTTAATCCGTAGGGGAGCGGGTATAATCGCGTACATAAGTACTTAATCGCATTTCGGGGTATGTTGCGAATGGGCCTCTATTTATTTAGTACGGGTAGCATTATGATGTGCAGATCTCCCCTTACCCTATTAAAACGATTGTTTGCGGAGACTTATGACTTTTATTATTCGACCAGCGGCACTTGAGCCATTGTTACGGGCTATTCGTTTCAAATGGGGGCTCTTTGTCCCTGGCTGGTTACTGGCAGATGCATTTTTGTCTCCGTGTAGGGTTTTAACGTTATTGTCATTTGAATTTGGAACATTAAATTTGCATCAGAACACGATAATTGGGCGTCCGTTTGTTCAGCACTTGTATTGTTCTTGTGTTCGTAGATTGTAGATAGTTTAATTATTTTATTATTCAGTTTATGCGCATTGTGAATATATACAGATGTTCCACCCTTGTTGGTTTTAAGGGTTGTGGGGACCTGACAAAACCTTATCTTTTGTATCTCTTTGCGACACATTGTTTAAGAATTTATTTAACACCAAGGAAATCACTGAAATATTTTTCTGTGTTTACAGAGATTAATAATATACAATATACAGATTAATAAATAATAATGATGACTTTAATAGTATTAATATTTCTGACGCTCAAACCAAACAACTTAGCCCATAACAAGTATTTGAGATCACAAAATTTTGATCACCAATCCAAGGTCTGACCATGATACTTTCGCCATTATTTCAATATCGAAAGCGAACACTACGCCAAGCTCCTCAACAAATCGAAAATAAAGTAATTTTGGCGCTAAGAATTCTATGTATTACAATAATTTTATTATACAGTCGAGTACAAAAACATGTATACACATTTGGTGACAATCTTTATGTCCTTCTAATAAGAGTCATTTACTGCCAAAAGTGGTTACATAGTTTTGGAGTCGACTGTATAAACCTCAGCTAACATAACTCTAACCTCTAACTCCATCGAGATTACAACTTCAAAAGCTCAAATTACGTGAAACAAACCACTGGTCCCTCGGGACCATGACCATCATTCAAATTTGGTGTTATTGAGAAAGTAATAAAGTTCAGTTTTGTTTAACGTGTGTGGGAGGGTTTCTATATTGATGTCTCGAGGGAGAAGACATGGTCTGTGGTTATATTGGAAATGTCATGCTTTATGTCTTTCTTATTTATTTTTTTGTAATGTGTTTGACGTGACTAGTTATGATTTAAGATTGGGTATCTGCTTGTATTAATGTTTTTAGTGCTTTATTGACTTGTAATGATTTTTAACGTGATTCAATGACAAGAAAGGGAAAGAGACTAGTCAGTTTTTAAGTAGTCACTTAATTTTAACAAAATTACTTATTAATTGTGCCTAAAAATGCATACATAATATGAAAAGAATATAATGTAATTTTAATAAAAAGTATTCTTGGGAATTAAAATATAGGAAGCGAAAAATCATAGCTACTGGAGATCGGCGATATCTACCTGCTATAGAACTATATAAAAATAATAGGTATGACTATTTTAATATTTTTTTAAGAATTTAAAAAACCCATTTTCAAAATTATCAAATCCAAAATGGCCGCTGCACCGTTCCAAATACAATTCCCTAGCATTCCACATTATCCGACCATAAAAAATTAGTAGCTTCAACATTGTAAACACTTTTATTGCTCAGTGTACATTTAAACACATTACTTCACACATTTACAGCGCGCAATCGTTTTGCATACGACTGTACGTATGTATTTAACTCTAATAAATCTGAAATTTATTACCGAAGCACCGTAGATGGAATTATGCGATTTCAAACTTTGTGTCTTAGCAGTAAGAGATATCTTCTTATGATGAGCTAGAGACGAGTGTCATTTAGTTAAATGCTGTGTTACGGATACCTTTGTGTCTCTTAACAACTCTGTTTACAGATAACATTGTATGTAAAGGTTTTACGAGTACGCTACTAAGGTTTTCTGTTTAGCTCTGAGTTGCAAATTACTAGCACTATGCAGCCCGTATGTTAACACGTTTCTTGTGAGATTTCTTAGGTGTTGTTTTTTATGTACTATAAATATTAACTTGTCTAGGAGTACCATCCTGACGTATGCAAGGCCAGAAGTATGCTTGCGTTTTTGTATAAGTATATGTTACCGGATGTTAAATCTAGGAGTTGTATAAGGATTAATATATATGAATGGAAAAACAAATATATATTACAAATAAATACATAAGTATATGACATACCAGCGTAAGTACTTAGCATTTATAATAAAATTTCACAAGCATGTTTTAAAGTCATGAAATTTCTAGAAATTATTGAAAAACTGATATTCCTGACAAGAAGGAACTCCGTCATTGTTTAAATATAATTCCTAGGAAATGTATAATCTGATGGATATTAGTGTAAGGTAAATTTTTTGTGACCCTTACAAACGTGTCAATAATTTTGTTTTTGTCTAAATTGAGTTTTCATTACAAATACTTTTTAAGGGTCGTGGTATGGACATATTTTGAGAAGAGAGAATGAGCATGTAACGAGGTGAGTTATGAATATGAGAGTGGATGGTTATGCAGGGAGAGGAAGACCGAAGACGAGATGGATAGATTGTGTGAATGAGGACATGGCTAGAATGGGAGTGAATGTTGATATGGCGTGTGATAGGGGAGAGTGGAGGAGAAAGACTTGTTGCGCCGACCCGAAATGAAATTGAGAAAAGGCCAGGCTAATGATGGTGATGATGAAAGGAGCCTTAACATAATATCTATCTAAATAGATTATTCATTTCCTAGGAATTATATAAGGTCCTTACCTATGAAATTGGTGTTTTGTATGGAGATTTTGGGGATGTCTGCATTTTACATACTAACATTTAACAGTTTTTTTCACAACGACAAATCCAGAGATAATAATATTTGGCATGTATCATTAGACAAGCTTTAGCAATATGTGTGTGAACACGCTTGATAAAAATTATTCATCGTTTTTATGTTAATGCAAATCAAATGATGTATTTGGGAGGCAGTTAATAATTGTCTTTGTGTCTTATTTTAACACAATTAAAAACAAAAAATCAAAAAATTATCAAATTAAATAATACGAGCTCAAATATATGGTCTATTTTAAGAAGAGGCAATTATTTTATAAGAATGTTCGGAAACTTAATAGTTACGGACAAATTGCTAAGACAGAATAAAAACACCAATTTCATAGGTAAGGACCCAATATTTAAACAATGACGGAGTTCCTTCCTGTCAGGAATATCAGTTTTTCAATAATTTCTAGAAATTTCTTGACTTTAAAACATGCTTGTGAAATTTTATTGTAAAAGCTAAGTACTTACGCTGGTAAGTCATATACATATGTATTTATTTGTAATATATATTTGTTTTTCCATTTCCGCATCACACTGTCTCTTTCTGCCACGCGCCATTACTCCCCAAAGGGCGTAGGTTAAATGTTGATTGATATTTGATGTTCATTCCTCACTAATGTACCATGACGTAATGTAATTTTGATACCCCTACCTCTGAAGTGGAAAGCAGCCAATAGGGAGGGTTTATTAAATTTAAATAATAATAATCGGAATAAGTGTTGAAAGAACGCAACACGCAGTTAATCATCACTCATTATTATTATAGGGTGATGGGAATTGTTACCACTATTAAAGTGGCAACTTTAAATTATTATTTTTTTTGTAAATTTTTACTATACAAGGACGGCAAAGGGAATGAATCCTATAACATCCTATATCATGTCTTTCGTAATTATATCTTCAGTTATTTGTCTACCATCGACCATTTGGCCCCAAACTCTCCCAGGATACATTGAAATGTATCACACTTGCATTTCAATGCAAATTAAGACTTAATACTACTAAAGACTAGACTACACACAATGTACACAACTGAAGGACTCTGTATACATGGCCATGAACAATAACCAAATAAAACTTATGTTTTCATTTCAAAAAATTCGGTCTCGCAAAAGTATTAAATTAAATGTTTTAAAAGCAAAGCAATGAAATTAGTACACTAATACATAACATATTATTACGCCTCATTCCCCGAAGGGGTAAGCAGAGATGCGAGGTGTTACTAAATCAGTATTAGAAACAATTTTCAAGAGCAAAAATGTTTACTTTTACAATAAAAATTTTATGCAAAATTGGCATAACCACAGCTGTGAAACGGATTATTAAAAAAAGCAATAACAAAATGGCGATTTAACTTACTACGATTGGTTGCCAATAATTTCAACCATTTTCCATTATTGTGAATGTATTGCTTTTAAAACATCAATTGAATATGTAAGTCGTAACTTATTGGCATGAAATTACAATCGTAATACACACGAATAAATTACATTTTACTTGTTTCTGATAAAGTCAACCGTATAGAGAAATACAGTTAGTTAACTTCAAATTGAATTAAGTTTTATGGATGAAGTACCTAAATATCCAATAGAAATCTAACTTCTTTATAAAAATTTTATGGCTAACGATAAAAAGAAATAAATTTTGTAATTTATCGCAGAATTTTTATATTGGCGAGACAATTGGGTGTATTGGAATAAATTTACCCCATTTGAACAAAAACAACTCCCTCCTTTTAATTTTTTTTAAATACACAGACGATAGCTGATTAAGCCATAAAAATAAATAGATTCTTTTTTTACAATTAAATAACGTGTGTATTTTAAGTTTTTACTACCACGATACCTCATTAATTTGCTAGAAGCACAGATACAGATGTTAAGATGAACAATGAATTAAGTTAACTTTTTACTGAACAAGACCAAGTTTTTAAGTATTTAATCCTATATTGTTGTCAAAGCCTAACAAAATAAAATAGTAATTTTATATTCCGAAGACGCCTTAATAGTAGCTTCGTTAGCCACCGCTATTTTTAAACAAGCTCTCTAGCCAGCTAACGATTTCATCTACGAGTATATTCAATTTCGTTGCAATGTTTTTAAACCATTGACATCCAACCTATTTATTTCTTAGCACCATATATCTCCAACCCTGGCTGTATACGATCTGAATAGATTTCGCAAGCCATTAACTTTCTGACAAATTGTCTTTTCAAAATGGCGGGCGGGTTTTTTGCGCGGGAAACTATACTAGGAAAGTTTTTCGACATTTTCTTTCAATAGCTGGTGATATATGATTGAGATAGGGTAGTCTATTGTTACACCCCTTTATTCTCTGGGTTCATCGGCTGTAAATGTTCTTTATATCCTGTTAGTTATTGCAATATGATTTTGATTTTATTATAGACAGATCCCAGACACCCCAGACCTACGTGATTTTAGCAAAGCTGAAATTTGAGGATTATTAGTATATTGTTTTGTTAAGAGGTATGCAAATTCACTAGCTTGACAGTGGGGCAGTTTTTCAGGTTGCCCGAAGTTAATCATACCAAAATATTAACCGGGACGTCAGGGATCTTGGTCTATTAGCTTCATACCACGCTAACAATACTACGTTTTTTAAAATACAGTTAAATATAACCGCGTAGTTAAAAATATAATATTTTCTGTCAACATTTTTAAGTTGCTAAACTTGTAATCAATTATTATTTCATTGTCCTTTGCATTAGTAGACTTTTTTTACTTCCCCGTGGGTTGACTACAAGATAATATGAAAATAGAGTAATTCGTGTAGGCCTCCGGGCTAAACTGTGAGTAGGTACGTTAGAACTGGATATGATGTGGCTGACTGTTCCTCCATGCAAGGAGATAAGAATATATACTTAGATCTTATGATCTTCTTTACTTGATCATTAACTACTTGTATAAAATAAAATCAAGCAATGTCAAGACTAGGGCTTTTATGGAAGCATAGCTATTAGTTTTTTGGATATTTATAGTCAAGTTTCTCCTTTTTTTATTATTAACACGAAGCAAATGAAAGCCCCGTGGCCAGTCTCCCCTTTCGGGTGTACTTACAGGCAGGAGATTTTTTTTTCTATGTACAGGCATTTGACCTGTACTTTTTTATTAATTATGTAAAAGTGACTCTCAAAAGTGTATACAAATTTTTTCACGTGACTGTACTAAGTAGGAAGGTTCTATTTCGAAAATAAAAAATTTAACTCAATATTTTCTTTTGTTCTAGGTGAAAGTTTGGTTTCAAAATAGAAGAACGAAGCACAAAAGGATGCAGCAAGAAGAAGAAGCTAAGACGGGCACTAAGTCCTCCTCCAACTCCAAGCCCGACGATAGTCAATTCAACAACTCTTACGAGGAAGAAGACGAAGAACTAATTGATATGGACATGGACGAACTAAGTGAGAGTGACAACGAAACGTGAACGTTAAGGTGTATTGTAAATACTAATGTGTAATTTAGTTATTAATTTAAGTAATTAATTTATTTATGTTGAAATGTCTAGGTGGCGAGTTCGGTTCTTCATTTGACTTTGTTTTTTATTAGTCTTATGCAATCATAGTATGGAACGACCCATAGACAATTGAAAATGGTTTGAATGCGAAAAAATGTGTTTTAAAACGTATTTGGCTTTGGTCGCTTAACAAAAGTTGGAGTTTAATGATCATAGATTGGTTTTCATTTTCTCTTTTTCAGTCAAAAATATCAATTGAAATATAAATTTTCTAAAATCACACAATACCAAAGCTTAACTTTACCCATCGACTCCAAACTCGACTATTTCTATAAAAACCTTGTTAATTCACACCAATTTGTAAACCACATTTTGGGACGGCGAAACGTGTCATTAATTTATCGGAACGATTCAAAATGGCGCCTCGTTAGCATCATAAGTTATTAGATAACGAAATTGCCCGCGTTATAATAGTTTAGGGGCTAAATTAATTAAAAACGGCTCTCGATACATTCCTGCAGTGATGTGGGTATAATTAGACATTTAGATCTCGAAAGCTGATATGTTCGTTTCTAAACGGACCCTGTCAACAATGAGGAGTACCGATATATGTTTACGTGAGGGTAAGAGCGAGACACGCGCTATTTATAAGCTTTGTGGCTCTATTATTAAGAGCTGCGTCCAGAGAGTACTATCATGAACTCAAATCGACTCCGGTAATTGCCGGCGACGGCCCAAAATTGTTTTTAATCTGTGGACGATTGTTCTCTATGGCTATTTGTCTATGGTCAAATTTTATGATTAAGATCTGTGGTGAGATTGGGGTCTTCACGCGAGCTTTGTACATACATTCTCCTTTGTTATTGCCCATTATACGTTAGTAGCTATTTGTAAGCAGGAATAGAACCTCATTTCGACTATAATATATAGCTACTTACTTTTCCTGCGTTATTTCTGTTTTATATTGTCTTTTGTTTAGCTTGTTAACACTAATTACCTTTTGTAAAGACGGTTTAGCATGGCATTTAAAAAGGTCGTTTCGTCCATAGATATGTGGGTATAAATAGTGAAAAATAATGTGAGTTTGTACAGTTCAATCAGTCCATTCGTTATTTTATAGACTTGTCGGCATAAAGTTGTAGTGAAGCGAATATTGTATAGCAGTTATATGTACCGTTGTCGACTTTCGCTCAAACATTGTTCGCGACAATTTTTATTCAATGTTTCCCTTGAGTTCGAAGAATAGGTAATGTACTTATTCGTCGCAGTAAAGATCGATTTACGACTGAAAACAGCCTGGCTCGGATTCTTGCGGCAATTAGGGATGTCCAACGCAAGAGATTATATAGGTCCCAAGACAAGCTTTTCGATAATTAATTGCTATATTGCTAAATTAGATTAGACATAAGAATTCACAAATCTTTCGAACGTGAATGTCAAATCCTATCTATACATTGTTATATAATCTTATTTATACATGATTATGAATGTCAAGAGCGTTTTACAGAATTTCGTAAAAACGTAAACTACGTTATCCGTTCCAGGTCTTGTTCTACAAGAAACTCAGCAAGGTTAACATTAGCATGGTTTAAAAAAAAATCATAAAGTACAACCTCATTGAAGTTTAAGAAAAGAAAAGATAATATAAGAAAAATTCTGTCGTTTACCACATTTTCCATTACAAACATTATACATGTAATCTAAGATTATAAAATCGAAAAAATACGTTAGTTGAAGGGTTGAAACATTAGGTGGAGGTGTAAATGATTCACCAAAATAATTTTAATTCTGGCAACCCTAACGACTGGTCCTTTAATGCGCGATTATAGGGCTAATTTGTATTTGCCTTTCCGTCTTTTGTTCGATTGATTTACGATTATGAGTATCGAGTTCTCGCCGTATCGATTTACGAATCGTTTTAATACGTATTTAGTTATTATTCTTCTGGTAATGCCGTGTTTTCCGAACGCTTTTGGCAAAGACAAATGAGAACACGAAACGATAAAAATCTAAAAAATATGTACGTCATTTGAATATAATGCTTATTTTAAAGCCGAATCTGAATTCCGTGGGATTTTAATTGATGCAGTCCCTGTTTTACTCTTAGGAAATGAAAGGGACAAAATTTTAAAACATGGACCTACTCGGTTGATGACCATAACTGATGCTGTCCTTGTTTTCCTTTAAGGAAATGAAAATGACAACATCAGTTTTAATTTAAACCGTGTTAAGTAAATGTTTAAGAATAAGGCGGCGCGATTCAAAATATATGTAATACGAGTATGAGGACAAAATTTATGTCTACTCCATGAGTGTAACTAAAGATTGTATCTACGTGGTTTATTATATTAAAAACATTATACATGTTCATTAGTTACTCAATTGACGATTGTTTAACGAACTAAGCGACAGCGAAATACCCTTATAAAATTTTATGTATATATAGTTATAAAATTCCCTAAATTTCAATCCAGTTCAGTTTTGATATTATAATGCATGATACACAGTTTTTAGCATGATATATAACAAAGTCATAACATGTTAGCTAATCTGAACGCAGTTTTAGATATCAAACAAAATTGCTAATTTTTACAAACTAGCAAAATTTATTCCTAGAATAGTAATAATTTTATAATCACGAGAATTTGATACCTTTATTAATTTTGACCAATATGGCTAATAAACCACGTAATTGTACAAATCTGTTTCAAAAAAATAATCGGTCATTTTTCGGAAATGGATTCGATAGGCACCAACTCGTATTAAAGTGTTAAGAAATAGCTTTTTAGAGAACTTGTAATAAAACAGTGAGAACTAATAAGCATAAATCCAGCCATAACCCGACCCTAGATTCCATTTTCAGCTTAATTAACTCGGAATCGATTTAATTATCGATTTTCTTCATTAACTGTATTCGATTAGCGACCATGTCGATATTTTACGATGTATTCTTTGTGATTTTTAATTACAGAAGCCTGATTGCTTCTAATTCGCTGATTATGTGACAATATTCGCTGGAGTCGATGTGGTTAAGATAAGCTTGCTGATTGCTTTTTAATTGGCCAAGCCGCAGAAATAATAAAATCCTTAAAACGACTATAATAGGTATGATTTTCCAATATTAATTATTTTCAAACATTTTTAATAATTTTTCTTATTACTTAGTAACAAGCTTGTTTGAAATTTATTTCAATGCAACCGTTCGAAAATGGTTTTATGATTGACTTGGCAGCCAATCTGTATAAATATTTTCACAGTTTGGATTTGTTTAAAAATATTTAATTTTGTCTATGGGGTCGATAAAATAATTAATACCTACTTAAGTCCAATCTATTCATACTTGATTGTGTAGCTTATTAAATTTGTGAATGAATGACAATGTATATTAATGGTTATAGTTTTGTGAAGTGAACGTTTACTATGTGGAATTGAGTATCATTGAATTATGTTGTATAATATTCATCATTATTAGTAGTGAATGTAAGTTGTACTTCATGAAAGTAAGTGTATATTAAATAAAGGGTTTTTTTCGGGAAAAGATTAAAAATAGTTTCTTGTAATTGTACCTAAGCTAAAATTAATTAACTAAAATTATTATGAAATGGTGTAGCGTGGTTGTATAAATAAATTTAAAAAATAAATACTTAAAAAATTAACTTAATTTTTAATATCTGCAGGTGTGTAGTTTTAGAAAATTTTTTTAGAAAAGAGTTTTATATTTAAACTTAATTATACAATGCACTTCCACACTACGCCAGCGATAATAATATGACAACTCAATTCTACATTTACATTCAATTTCTTTTAAGAAACACTGTTAATTTCTGTTATTAATTTAAATGGCGTCATGTACAAGAAGAATAGTGGATAGGTACGCCCAAATATAACTGTTTAAATATCACTTTTTATATGTAAATTCGCTCAATTTGACGTAATTCATAGTTCTATTAAGTCAGTTCCTTTAGTATTTAGAATATGCGTAAAATCATGTAATGTCTCTTCTATATTCAGTATTATTCATGTTATACATGGAACTTCAAAGGCTTTTTGCAGTTGGATGAATGTATAATTCTTGTAGGAAAACTGGGATAGTGATCATGGCAATATAAAATTTTAATCACTTTTAAATGTAGACGGATCAATGAAGAATAGAAAGTGAAAAGTGAAATGCTTTTCGCTCAACGTGTTAACGCAGATGATCTGTTTTATATCCATTCTTTATTTATCTGAATACTCCATGTTATTTATCGAATACTTTGTAATCGACACTTTTGCTTATCTTGTCACAAGGAAACATCAACCTTATTGTGGTGATGCGTAGAAATCAATTGAATTGTAAGTTCTAATATAAAGACAGAAGATTTTTTTTTACATTACAATTCCAGTGCAAATTCCAGTGAATCGGCTAAGTCCATAAAAATTATATTAAGAAAATTGTAAATAAAAAAGCTATTTATTTCTTTAATCGTACTTAAACGAAATTTTAAATGAGTATTGTAAATCTTCTATAATAATAAGCGACGTTCCTTTCGTGTTTCGAATGCCATATACGCAGTTTGTAAATAAACTTTATACATAATAAATAAAAATTATATTGCATAATTTAATTGTAATTGTACATTATGGTAGGTATAGTATTTAATTGTTTAGCAGGTGTAAATATGCGTGTTAGATTATAATAGTTATGCTGAGTGTAATCTGTGTGTATATTCGGTTATTGTCTCTACGTGCCCGTTTCGACGCCGGCGCATGTGTAGTGAACTTAAAAGACGAGTGATATAAAATATATGTTTTTACTCATTTATGTATTGTTGTTTGTTTTATTACCTTCACATCCATTTATAACTTCTGGAGAGTCTACGCGGTAAGTGTGTGCGCAGGATCCACGCGCATCTTTCGTAATCTTGGGTGCCTTTCCACCAGAGATGGTTTATTACTTTTTCTAAGCAACCTCCGTGGTAGAGTAGTCTGTATGCCGGTCTCAAGGCGTCGCTATCTCCAGAGGTTCTGGGTTCAATCCTCGGTGGGGGCAAATGTTTGGGTGATGAATACAGGCATTGTTTATTTAAGTAATGTACATACGAGTATTCTGAATATTTATATGTTTTTATGTATTAAATATATTTATCCGTCATCTAGTATACGCAACACAAGCAGCATTAGTTGCTTAAAATGGAACTAGTGATGATAGGTGAATGTTTGAAGATATTTATTATTTATTCATTTATATTATTGCAAATAAATAAACTGGAAATAAAGTTAGAACATTTACATAGCTTAACCATTGCATTGATTCTTTATTGCACCAAGTACGTTCGAAACAATTTCAATAGTATGCCTATCTCGTCACAGGTGTGTGAGATCCAGTCCCATGTTGTCTCTACTAGGGTAAACGCAGGTATTACCGCGATAGTCAAGGTCTCACCCAGTAAATAATATTATTGCAGTTTTATGCCATTACAGACATATAAGTAACCTGTGAAGAGTCAACGCGGTAGCGCGTACGCAGGATCCACGCCTTCCTTCTCGTCCTTCGTGCTTCTGTGGTGATCTCAGGCTTAGATAATTAAGTAGTATAGATCGCTATTCCCATACATAAGGTTTTAGTTCGTCTAAAACTTATTATTGTTGCTTGAACCCCTATTGTCAGTATGTTGGAAAAAAAAAGTGTTGTGTGAAAGTGGAAAGAAGTCGATTTATAAAAATATGTTATTTATTGCAAAGATATAATATGTTTGCTTATATAAGTATGATATTTATTATATAATATTTATTATTAAAAAAATAAATATTATATAATTATATTATATTATATATTAAATAAAATTATTAAAAAAAACATAAATAGACTAAGATGCATGTACTGTGAATGGATTTAGAAACTAATTTGTGGATGATGGTGCTGATTATACAATTTATAAATTGTTTACATACATAAGTCTAATAAGAAAACATGTATTGTATAATTGTTTATCGTCCTCAATAAATGAAAAAAAAAACCCCCTTCGTTCGACTTATTAGGTTATTCCTATCAAAATTATGTTGTGGCACTACTATACTAGCGGAGTCATAGATAAATTAAGTAATTCCGCTAGTATAGTAGCGACACCTAACGTAATAAGTCGAACCTATACAAAATAACAATAAAACATCGTGCAAACAATAAAATCACTAGGTAACTACAAATAAAAACACGCAGTTGAAGTTTGAGCGTAGTCAAAAGCGCTCTGCCTTAACTAGCTTAAATAATAGGTAATGCTTTAAAAAAAAAAAACGTAATAAGTCGAACGAAGGGGTACCAGCAACAATAATAAGTTTTAGACGAATTAAACCTTTCTATCGGAACAGCAATCTATACTACTTAATTTATCCATGTCTTAGGGTGCTTTTCCACTCGAGATATACAATGCCGCTGATCTGCGAAGTCGTGAAAGCTACGCTGCGAAACTATGTGACCGTTTTCACCAATACTATGTATGTAGCTGTGCGAGGAAGCTGCGCTATGTAGATGCGCAGGCGCAAGGCAGCTTGAGACCCCCTTGGCGGGCACCGCGAGCACCGGTGTTCGCAAATAATAAATGTTTCTATTGTTTCTCGTTTTGTGCCCGTTGATTAGTTAAGTATGTGTTACAATAGACTAGTTGACTCATATCAAAAGTAATGAAAATAATGTGTCATTCACATAGTATTTAGTACAAGAAGTACAAGAAGGGTTCGAAATATACCAAGTTAGATAAATATAAATAAGGGATTGTCGTAGAAATTCTATTAAAATAAGGTTTTATTTTTACTTTTTTTTCATCTGCCAAAAACACTATCCACCATGTTCGTGAAATAAGTTGAGTACCGCTTCATGTAAACAATTACTACGCATGGTCAAAATCCGTCAAACGCCAGTCGCAACCAATCAAGCATAACTGTCGGCTATGTCACGCTGCACGTTGAATTGTTTACAATAATCGTGACGCTACGGCACAGACAATTCATAGACCATCAGGACCAAAGGCGTTTTTGACATTTAAGCAAAAACGTAATTTAGAATTAATTGTGTTGTAGGCTTCAGAAAAAATTGTATTAATTTTTATGGTAATGGCTAACAGTAATAAATCATATGGGGCCCCAATAAAAAAATGGGTCAACTAGCCTATTTTGTGATCTTACGTAATTTACCTATTGCTTTTTCTGACATCGACCTCTTGAGCTTAAAACCTGAATAGCAACCTTCTGTTTCTCTCACAGAATTTTCGATTTTGCTCCGTAGAGTCAAAGCCCAAATTAACGTGGCTATTTGTCAGGGCATCTCAAAATAGTTATGACTAACAGTTGCCAATACCCAAAGCTAAACACTATAAAGTCAGAGGTTTTATGGACCACACAAACGGATCGGGCGATGACGTCACGGTGACGACATGCGCGCGCATGCATTGGGACGTGAGAGGAAACTGTAATTGGCACTTTATTAGGGCTGGCGAAAAAGTTTAGTTCTTGTTGATTCAGGACCTTCGGTAAATTTCTTTTCGATAGCCGCTAAAGATAAAATATTAGGTCCTTACCTACGAAATTGGTGTTTTGTATGGAGATTTTGGGGAATTCTGCATTTTCCATACTAAAATTTTTTCAGTTTTCTTCACAACGACAAATCCAAAAATAATAATATTTGGCATCTATCATTAGACAAGCTTTAGTAATATGTGTAATATCACACTTCATAAAAATTATTTATCGTTTTTAAGTGAATGCAAATAAAATGATGTATTCGGGAGGCACTTAAAAAGAGTTGTCTCCGTGTCCAATTTTAACACAATTAAACTTACAACAAATTATCAAAACAAATCAAAAGAGCTCAAAAATATAGTCTATTTTTAGACGAGGTAATTATTTTTTAGAAATACTCTGAATCTTAATAGTTACACACAAAATATTAAGAGAGAAAAAAACACCAATTTCATAGGTAAGGACCCAATATATAGGATTTCACAACTACGTTTGAAACGTAAGCGAACGGTTATGTCAAATATCATTTTATTTAAGTTTTAAGAGACACGACGTAGAATAAATGCGGTAGAAATGAGAGCTTTGAGAAGCATGGCTGGAGTAATATTGAGTGACAGGATATATAATGATGCGATAAGAAGGAAGTGTGGTTTGAAAGAGAATGTAGTGACAAGAATTGAGAAAGGTATGCTAAGATGGTTTGGACATGTGTAAAGCGGGATCAAAATAGATTGACTAAAGGGATATATGAATCGGGTGTGAGGGGAGATACGGCACGAGACAGACCTAGGCGAACGTTCCTCGATCAAATTAAACACGTTCTTGAGAAGAGCCAGGTCAAAAGTACCCAAAATCACAGAGCATGTATGAGGACTATAATAAGAGTTGACGAAGCGAAAGAAATATGCAAGGATCGTAACAAGTGGAAGGATGTAATCTCTGCCTACCCCTGTGGGAAAAAGGCGTGACTTTATGTTTAAGCTTTTGATGTCAATATTTAAGTATGGTTTGCGCATGTGTTGAGAAGTTATGGATGGAGAAATTAGGTTCCTTCATTCTATGGAAGGCACGTTGAGCGTCTTCGGTATATACGACCCACTGCTGGGCACAGGCCTTCCTCATGGAGTTACACATGTGGAGTATGGGCCGTAAAACCACGCTGGCCCAATGCGGGTTGGTGGGTAGAAACGTAACTTACCGTGCCTTCCGAAGCACTGAGGAGCTATCACAAATTTTGGAAACCCATCCACGGCCATGGCGAAGTTACCTTGGTTTTCGATTGAAAGTCAAAGTACTAACCACGGCACGTTGAGCCGAGTTCTAATCAGTCTAAATCAGCAGCAAATCTCCACAATATGGCTACATCTATACATATAATAAAACTGTAGAGGTTGAATGTCTGTACGTAGAAAAAAATGCTTAAAACCAAGTCAGGGCGGTGTAAAAAGAGGGAAAATACCAAAAAATGATTTTTTTTTTTTTGTTTCTCTGTTTGTCTCTTTATCTGTTTGTGCGTTTGTACGGGCTAATCTCCGAAATGGCTGAACCGATTTCAATGAAATTTTACATGGTGATACCTTATATCTCTGGTCTTAGATACTTTTTATTCCAGGAAATGAAAGGGTTCCCGTGGGATAGTTAAAAATCAGCTAGTATAACATTGGACTATGAAATAAATCTTTATTATTGCAAGCAACTGAGCTACGCTTAGACACATGACACCATTAAATCCAACTTTCTGTTTGCACTGTGATAAGTATAAGAAATAGGTTTAGAGCTAGTCCAAACATAGCACGATGGCGTAGTCTCTTTCACGAATTTCGTTAAATGCTGTTAAACATTCTTGACATTCGAAGCATGCGCTAATACACAGGAGCGCGGTGGCGTAGTGAGTAGCTCGGCGGCGTCGCTCGTTGATGAAGATCCTTGGTAGATGCCAAAATCCAGCTGAGGGCCTAAGGCTGCGCGGAGAGGAGAAACGGAGCTTGACTCGCGCTACCACGAATAGACCCCCGCTTCTCCAAGAAACTTTTACAGCTAAGAAAGCCTACGTCTAGTAACGGGAGCCATAACAGAACATAGCTATTTTAACAGGCACCTTTACAATTTAGGTATCACAGACAGACCCCTATGCAGAGCATGCATAGCAGAAGAAACAGCCGCCCACGTGTTGCTGGAATGCACGGGGGTAGTACCTGGCAAAGTACCTGGGAAACCCGGGAAACCTCCGTGAGGGTGTCCTCAACGTGAAGGCGCTGGGCGACTTCCTGGCGGAGCTGGGCTGGCTGGAGGAGCCAGTTTTCACCCTCAGACACAAAATAGGCACTAAGTCGTCGAGTTGCGGATACCGCCTGCACGAAAAGAAGAAGAACGGAGCTTGAGCTGTGTCAAAATTAACCAATAGCATCATATAAAATCTCCGCTTTGCTGATCCGATGTCTCGATTAACCAATAGCGTTGCTTGAAACCTTCGCTCTCTCGCTCCGCGTTCGTAGACAGGCAGCCTAATTCCTGTGTGTTCTCATCGTGGAACTGATGAAAGGAGGAATTCTCATCAACTCTATACAACTTACTCAAATTCAAAAATGTTTATTCTGATTGCGCGTGTGTTTTCGTTCTCAACCCATATACCCCCAGGCCTTCCTCACGGAAACAAATACATGAGAAGTATGGGCCGTTACGCCATCACGCTGGCCCAAGGCGAGTTGGTGGGTAGAAACGATTGCAATAGTAACCGGGACCAACAACGGCTTAGGCCCACTTGCGCGGTCGAGAGTTAGCACCTAACCCCGGGGCAAATATATGGGCAAACTCTGGGTAAGGCGCTAACTCTCAATCGTGCAATTGGGCCTTAATGTGCCGTCCGACGTATGGAGGAGTGCGAGATCCAAGGCCTGACCATGGCGAAGGTTGCATTGTTTTTTATATCGAAAGCCAAAGCGTACTAATCAATTATGTTAGTGTAAGATCTTATATATTTGTGTTTCGCAAAAATATAGTTAGCAGCCCTACCATCGATGTTATCAGGCAGATTTCGTTATCGACAATCGTAATCCTAATGTCTGTTTGTCAGTCTGTGGATGTTCCTCGCGACATTTTATGTTGCGCTACTGTTTGATTTAAAGCAATCATAAAATTGTTTTACTTTTGAGGAGACTATAAACTTCATTGTTAGAATAATATAATTATTTTATGCTTAGCGATTATGCAGTGAATAGTTTAGGTATTTTATTAGCATATGATAATTTAATCGAAGGTAAAACAGTTTTATATTCCATGTTACAGACAGCGGTAGCCGAGTTGGGACGGACGAGGCACTACTCGTTGCAGAAGGCCGCGGGAATCGCGGCTTCGATCCCACCTCCTGTTCCTCTGAGTTTGAATGAAAAAAATTTAAGTATGTACAGTTATCTGTGAATATCGCTTGCCTCAATGACGTTGCAGATTGACATTTTGTGAATGTTGCTATGTAAAGGGAGGGTAGAAACTTGCTGAGTTTCTTGCCCGTTCTTCTCAGAACAAGGCCTCCTGGTAGTTTTGTGAACGGATGGCGTAGTTTTTCGTTTTCACGAAATATTGTAAAATGTTTATGACATTCATAAGCATGCTTAGACGCATATAAACTGAATGAATTCTTGATTCTGTTACATGGGGACTTAACATATCTGGCGAAATGTGGATGATAACACCTCTGCCTTCTCCTACGGGGGAAAAAGCTGATATGCTGTTATGTTACAGGTGATCATGAATGAATGAAACTACGCACAGTTTTTTAAAGTCAGGTTGAATAAATATCTTATCGAAATGCTCACTCGGTCGTAACTCTCATCTATCGCTTGTTTGTCGACTACTTAATATTTCATTATAACCGCCTCCCTGGTCTAATGGCTAAAACCATCGGGCGTTGATCGGGACGATTGGGGTACGATTCCCCATGGTGGCAGAAGTTTTCTGCTTGGGTGGCTTGGCGGTAGGGCTTTAAAGCCCGCCCGTCTTACATAAATCTGTCGCCATAATAACAATGTCATAAAGCATGTTGTATTCCGGCAATTAGAGGTACGATAGCCAGTTTATTTATTTATTTATTTAAGTATTGCCACATGTTACACATTAAAGATAATACAATAACAGTTGTGTAAAAATAAACATATCTGATATGTAACACAATTACGGCGTACATATCTCACACAATAACTTAAATATTATTTTAAGTGTATGTAGATAAGCTATATAATTTTATAAACGAAATTCATGCCGCTAAATAATTAAAATTAAAATTGAAGCCAGTTCCCAAGTTGTTGAGGTATACAGGGTATAAGAGTTTTACTATCACATGTAAAAAGTGTCATGATAAAAAAACGCTATTTCCACTATAACCAAAAAAAATCTTACACTTCAGTCTATATTCCAGTTTGTTCAGTACAATATTAGTACTGAACATATTATTAATATTTAAATTATTATTAAATTTATTGTAAATGTATTATATGTTGTTTTACTAATTTTATTATCTAAAATGTTTTATTTTTAATAGCAACTATTTGTAATTTTAATATTATTGCTCTATGGCAACATTCTGCCCTTCTGTCTTCTGAGTTGCACCTATGTGCAAAGCCTTTTACAATAAATTAATTTTAAATAGTCAAAACGCCTATTATTTCCGCAACATAGGCGTTTTTGTGGTCCTTCGAGCCGGATATGAACCAGCGACCTATGGATAAGTTGATTACACAGTTTAATTATCTATTTAAAAGTTATAGCACCTGGACTATACGCGACATACATAATGTAGTATATAGATTCGACTTAATTACGTCGAGCAGTAAGTAGTATCTATATACTACATTATGTACCTCGCGTGTAGTCCCGGTGTTATAACTTTTATATACAATGCAACGCGAAAGTTTAAAATCCCATAATTATCTATTTGTTAATCTTGTTCCCAAAAAGATCAAGTGCGCGCCGCTTCAACTCAAGCGCAACAAGTCATAGCTAAAAGGATTACTCAGCGTCAGGTAGTGGGTTCATTCCGGGTTTAAGCCAATTTTCTTAGAACCAACGCGGGTGGCGCGCTTTAACGACATTACTGAATTCACAAACAAATAAAAGATAAGCCTGTGAAAAATTACTTGAATTTTTTTGGCTGCACTATAATTTACTAATAAACAAATTGGACTGTATTTTAAAGGAGTAAGGTAGAGTTTCCTTTGTTAATTAGAGTAAAGAGGACAAATTAAATCCTTACGGGCCGGTTGGTTTTCTATAATCGGTATATGAGTAAGTATTTTATCGCCAAAGGTGTTTGGAGTGGGATTATTTAGTTTTTAACAGGCTTTAAGCTGGCAAAAATATTTTTGTAGCTTGAAATTAGTAATTTAGCTTTTATGTCTTTGTATTAAGGGTTTTGAATAGTACAGGTTAAAAAATGGTTACGTATCAAGGTAATGGAATTTGCGAGCCCTTTATTGCTTTGCGGTTAACTATTATCATGTTATTCTTAATAGAATTAGGGAGAAATTCCAAAGAGTGTTATTTAGGCAGTTTTGGGACAAAGATGGCAAAAAATATTTATGGCCCTTTGAGGTTGGTGCCGAAAATATGCTTTGTAATTAATTATTAAATACATTTTTAGCACCTTAAATAGGGTTGGCAGTTTTAAAAATACCGGTAAGTGCTGGAATACATCTCTGTATTACACAAAATATAATTCGAAAATAAATGTAATCTTAGCGAAAAAAATATTACTTGTCTAAAGACGTTCTTGATAAGGGCCAGGTCAAAAGTACCCGAAATCGCTGAGCATGTATGAGGACTGTAATGAGAGTTGACGAAGCGAAGATATATGCAAGGATAGTTGCAAGTGGTAGGATGGAATCTCTGCCTACCCCTGAGGGGAAAAGCCGATACTTTATATATGTATGTTTGCGAATTATTTTTTAACAGATCATTCCATTGACAATTTCCGCCTATTGTAGACTTGGCCGAGTTTCTTAGTTTATTACTTATTCGTCTCTGAACAAGGCCTTTTTTGTTGTTTACGGGGATAAAAATTCTATTAAGGTACCGACCGTGCCTACCGCTGGCTAGCCAGCAGGCCTGAGTGGGACTCGCTCAGCTGCTGAGAATACCCACTAAAAATCCCGATAAAGGTACCTACCCATTTATGCCCGATCACGGAACGACTCGGGTTCCGTCGAAGCTATTCTCCGAGTCGATTCCAGGGCCTCCCGATCTAGTTAGACATTAGATTATTTTATTAGGCGTGCTCCAAAGGGGGATTCCCGGGTATATTCGGCCTGCTATTAGTTTTTCAAATGGATCACATTTTGTCATTTTTTTTTTATTATCTAATTTATAGATACATATTATAATAAAACTGTAGAGGTCGAATATCTGAAGGTACATAGAAAAGAATGTAAAAAGAAGAAGAAACAAAAAAAACCGGTTTTTTTTTTGCTTCTCTGTCTGTTTGTACGGGCTAATCTCCGAAATGGCTAGAACGATTTCAATGAAATTTTGCATGATGATACCTTATATCCCTGGTCAACATCTTAGATATATAGATAGATAGATAATTCTTTATTGTGTACACAGGAAAAAAAATATACAGTAATTACTTAAATCTAAATGCCACAATTGGCGGTCTTATCGCTAGGCAGCGATCGCTTCCAGAAAACCTGTCGATGGAGAGATAACTAAAAAATTAACACAGGTGCACAAACTTACAAATTGAACAAAAAAAATAGATACTTTTTATTCCGGAAAATTAAAGGTTTACCGTGGGATATTTAAAAAACCATAACCGCGGACGAAGTCGCGGGCAACAGCTAGTGCACAATAAAATTGATTAAAAATGATACTTTATAATTCTTATAGTGCCGCACGGAGTTCTTCAACAACCTAAAACAAAAGAAGGTCTAGACGAGAAAACATTTGGACGGATTCGGTAAACCTGTGTATAATCTATCTGCCTATGTAGGCAGTACGGCCGGTCGACGGACGGAGTAGACCGTGAAGAGAGGAAACAGACACTAGCCCCCTTATTCTAAGCTTTCGGAAAACAAACGAATCACACAATCTCTATAGCTGTCTCTTTTTATTGCAGCAAATTAGAGGGAGACGGGACGTGACTTTCCGAATCGAATCCCTGATCCGACAGTTTTAACACCCACATTTCGCCAGATACGTTAAGTCTCCATGTAACAGGTGGCAAGCCTGTTGCCATGCACCGGGCACAATGTGAGGCCAGCGATATTCGCAATGAACTGTACAAAGTTTTATTCAAACTTAATGGTACAGGCGGTGGGATCGAACCCGCGTGTCCCACGGCCTCTCGAAGGAGTAGTGCCTCGTCCGTCCCAACTCGGCTACGCTATAATATTATTACGCCTATAAATCAATAAAACATATCTTCAGAGATTCACATCAACTAGCCCCGTTTTGAGCAACTAATGCTGCTTGTGTTACGGACAATAGATGACGGATAAATATATTTTTTAGATAAATACATATAAATATCCTGAATATATATAAATATCCAAGACTGGAGAACAAATGCCTGAAAATTCATCACCCAAACATTTGCCCACCGGGGATCGAACCCAGAACCTCTCGAGATGGCGACGCCTTGAGACGTCGTCGCCTATAATTTTGTAGGAGTTGACACTGTTGAGGGATGCAGCCCCGTCACCCGATTGCACAGTCCCAGGGAGCCAAGTCGCACAAAGCCCGCAAGGGGAGAGTGGGTCGGTCGACCAATCGCCAAATATCGCTACCTCGCGCAAGTCTACCTAGTTCCGCGTGTGGTAGCGATCCCTGGTGAACAGAGTGCGCGCGGTGGATGTTTAGTGGGTAGGGCCGTCCCCCGAACCGTTGTGACGGTTCGCGGAACGGAGGATTCCTACATAACCTCTGGAGGGGCTGCAATCCCTCCAAGGTATGCATAAAGCATTTTACCATCTTAAAAAAAAAAGGTATAAAATTAAGTGTCAAACTCCTTAATAATATTGTTTCGATTCACTATGATTACATCTTGCCAAAACTCAGATCAAAATATTCATTCAAAGTCATCTGTACAATAGAGAGCTGTCGGTTGAAACGTCAAACCAAAGGGAAACGACCACGAATCGCATATCGGTGTGGGGCCATCTGATTAACACCGTTAGTTGTATTGTTAGGGGTATACAAATCATAGGAGGAAGCGGTGAATAATGTATTGCTGACAACCTCCGTCGTTGCGTGGGTTGTAACGCCGGTTCTGAATTCGAATCCCTATGGGTACTTTTTGCACAAATTCGTCGTAAGTACATGTTTATTATTTAGAAAAATATAGAAAACTCTTGTTTGTACACGCTAGACTTTTTTGTAGTATTTTAGTAGGTGCACATTCCTTTTGGATAGGTATATACTGAAAATTAAAAAATTTTAGATATCACAATAAGCGTTCTTATCGCTTGGCGGCGATCTCTTTCCAGACAACGTGTCGATGGATGTAATAAAAAAGAACGGGCGCGTAGAATTACAGACAAAAATAAACACATTATACTAATATAAAATAATGGTTGGTGGTAGGGCTTCTAAGCCCGCCTGGCTAACCATCGTCTTACCTAAGTTTGTCGCCGTAATAATAATGTTTTAAGCATTGTTGTATTCAAGTTAAGAGTGCAATCAAAGTTAAGAGAGCTAGTTCCTCAGTTGTTGAGGATTTACAGGTGAAGCTCGCTTCCACCTTCAGCCTTATCGTCACTTACCATCAGGTGAGATGAAAGCCAAGAGCTTATCTGTCATATGTAAAAAACATGATAAATACAGGGTTCTTGTTAATGAATCAATAATCCCGCAAGACTAGCTAGTTAACATCATAAATAACAACATTTGTTTTACGAGTTGTACCATAACTCAATACATTAATTAAGAAATGAATTTATATGCTTATACTGTCGTGACATTATCAAGTCTATGTTCCGTTCATACGAAAAAGTGACACGCGCTATGTGCACAGAGTTAAGAATTTTTAGAAATTGATATTTATTTTTGTATGAAAGTAAAAAGTGTCAAATTATGAAAAGTCATAGAACATTTTTAGTAATGATATTGCTATCTAGTATTGTGTGATGAGGAGGGATAAATGTCACACAAGAAGGATGCTGTGCATGGATGTGGACGGACCTAGAGTGAGGGGAAGACTAAACAAGCGATGGATTGAATGCGTGAAGAATGATATGAGAATAAAAGAAATGGATGCTGAGCTGACGACTGACAAAGGAGAATGGAAGAAGAGGACATGTTGTGACCCCACCTTGAGTGGAAAAAGGGCAAAAAGAAAAAGAAGAAGGTTACTACATAGTATTCTGAGTTTATTGATTCATTAAAATAAGTCTGTATATAATTCACAAACAACCAAGACGAAAAAATAACAGCAGGAGCGATTTAATAAGGATAGGAGAGCTTTTTCTTTTGTCTTTCGTACAAAATAAAAACTCATCAGCTCTTGCTTTAAGCCATTGATAAAAAAAATCAGACTTCGCTTATGACTAACAATCCATTGAACATTATAATCATTTGTATTCTTCATTTGTTTATTTAGACTGTATCTGACGGGTAAATAGTTTATTGCAGGCCTTGTAACAGTGTTGGTTGTAAAGACAGTAATGAATTTAGTTTTACAGTGTACTGGCATGTTTATTTTAAAAGGACATGATGCAAAATGTGCCTTTTTTGTAGGTACTACTATTTTTTCGAAACGATTTAAAAAATAATAAATTAGTATTGGATCCTTACCCATGAAATTGGTGTTTATATTTTTGATACTATATTTTTGAGCTCTTTTGATTTGTTTTGATAATTTGTTGTAAGTTTAATTGTGTTAAAATTGGACACGGAGACAACTCTTTTTAAGTGCCTCCCGAATACATCATTTTATTTGCATTCACTTAAAAACGATAAATATTTTTTATGAAGTGTGATATTACACATATTACTAAAGCTTGTCTAATGATAGATGCCGAATATTATTATCTTTGGATTTGTCGTTGTGAAGAAAACTGAAAAAATTTTAGTATGGAAAATGCAGAATTCCCCAAAATCCATACAAAACCCCAATTTCATAGGTAAGGACCTAATATAAAGGTTATCGATGACATCTTAATAAGTTTTATGCATTTATTCGGAAGTGAAACTGTTTATTTGTCGATTTACGAAGTACTAAAATAAACCACAGAGTAAGTAAACATTAGATTAGTCTTTGGTTGCACGTAAAAAGACATTTTAATAAATACTGTTCGTTGACTTTTATTTATTTTATTCAGATGATGTTAATTTAGTTTTACTACTGAAGTTCATTGAGTTCTTTGAAACTATAGTACATTAGAAAAATACATGCACAAAAGGATTTAAGTCAGGCCAGCGTTCCATAGAAAAATGGTTCATGTCATTTGATAATAATTATTATGATTCCTATGGTTACTGTAATAATTCCTAATTCCTTTTGAACACTGAAACGGCATACAATGTTGGCTCTATAATTATTTCATGATTGATGTAAAATTCGCGGTTAAAAACAAAAGATGAATTATATAATTAGATAATGATGAGGTCATCATGAAGTTAACTCCAGAGATTCAATCGAGATTCCAAATTCTAAATTTGAGTTTTCGAATCATAGCTCTGATTGGCCTAGATTATGTCAAGATGGCGTCTGTTTAATGGCGATTGACAGCTCTATCCGATAGTGTAATCGAATTATGACGGTCAACTAGGAAAACTATTGACAAAGTTACTTTAGGCGTTGTAAATAATTAATTTGATTCTTATATACTTGTGTTAAGGTTGATAGAGGAGTTTTAGTTGTAGTTATAAAATTGTGCGTCTCGGTATTTATCGCAGCATCTTCCCGTCGACAGTTGTTTGCGCGCTTCGAAGGTTGTTAGAAGCAATTATTGTGATTGTAAATTAGTTTTGTAAACCGAATCTTTCATCTAATCAGTTTTTTATTTATTTTAAAAAGAAATTCATTCAACAGTTTATTTAAAATACAATTTATTATAAAATACGACCTTGTTTTCTGCTATAGATTTGAGATAGATTAATCTTGAATGTCTATCGTCCAATTAAAAGGATTTATTAGTACGGTCGCTAACACAATAAGTAGAAATAAAAGCAAATGATAATTGAGAGAGAACTTATTTGTCGACGTTACAAAAAAGAATGTTACTTTAGTCCATTTTTAATTATTCAAATTCAAAAGCAGTCCACTGTCATAGTCCGCGCTTCACCAAGCACATGTACTGAGCCCATCGCCGCTATAAGCTATAAGATGGTTGTGCAGTTTGATAATTAAAAAAAACATACATACATACATACAGTCGCAGTCAGATAATGTTTACCACCTTAGTATCAAAATTGCTTGCATACATTGAAGTCAAAAAAGTCGAAATCACGAAATGTCTATTAATTTCTGAGTTTATTTCGTATCAATTTGATTAATCATAGATTATACCCAAAGATTATACCTATATTTTTTAATAACACGAGAATCCATCAACGACAGTTAGACGTGTATCGATAACTTTTTAAAGAAATTTTTTCTTAAATATTTAAGTTTTTTTTAACTATAAATAATTTGAAAAAATAAACTCAAACAATCTTTATTTTATTAAATAATTTTTTTTCATCTTATTTTTAAAATTTCTGATTATAATTTCACTTTTGTCCGAATGACGTTCAAGCAATCATTTTTGATAACTGTCATTTCTTTATTTGTCTTTTCCATACTTCATATTGTTTATTAGGTACCTTACCTATGAAATTGGTGTTTTGTATGGAGATTTTGGGGATATCTGCATTTTACATACTAACATTTTATAAGTTTTCTTCACAACGACAAATCCAGAGATAATAATATTTGGCATGTATCATTAGACAAGCTTTAGCAATATGTGTGTGAACACGCTTGATAAAAATTATTCATCGTTTTTATGTTAATGCAAATCAAATGATGTATTCGGGAGGCAGTTAAAAATAATTGTTTTTGTGTCTAATTTTAACACAATTAAACTTACAAAAACTTATCAAATTAAATAATACGAGCTCAAATATATGGTCTATTTTTAGAAGAGGCAATTATTTTATAAAAATGTTCTGAAACTTAATAGTTACGGACAAATTGCTAAGACAGAATAAAAACACCAATTTACCAAGGTAAGGACCCAATATTAATTTTCAAAGGGTAGGGTAATAAGTAACTTGGTATGTCATAGACTTAATTGAAAACAGAGTGATAAAGAATCTAATTTGAAAACTGATAAACATTTTCTGACCGCGACCGTACAATCACGCCTGCAATTCCCGAAGAGGTAGGCAGAGTCCAAGGAGCACTGTGTTCCTTAAGACCACATTTAGCAATACAAAAATTGGGTTTGGTCAGATGAAAAATCGTGAAAGAGTAGTAACAAGTTGCTAGCTCATCGCCTACACAATCACAGACCCAGTACCCAATACGCCCTTAGTCGCCTTTTACGACATGCTAGGCAAGAAAAGCAGTTGGTACATTATTTTTACGTCCCGGACCAACACGGGACGGGATTAAAAAAAAGTGTTCGAAATGATAGAAATCAATCTTGACAGACAGGGCAGCTTCATGGTCTTTGCTCGAGTCATCACGGTTCCGATCCTCGTGCGAGGCAAAACTGTATCCCTTAACTTCGGGGCAAAACTGTATCGCCGAACCTCGGCTCATCCCTTCGGGCCCCCAAGTGGTAAACACCTCACATTTCCTTATATGTTTACATGCAAAGTTATTATAATAATATAATAATAATAATAATTTCTTTATTTTCAAAAGCACAGTACATGAAAATGTGTGTACGGAAGAAGCTGCATAAGTTATAAACTGTGTCGCAGCTGCTAACGCCCACCTCCAGACAAGAATAAATAAAGATAATACTACTGCTAACATGCAATGCAAACAGAGTATATATATAAAAAAAAAAAAAATCTTTAATTTCACATTACAAAAACAAAAGTAATTTAAGTTTCTTTGAAAGCATACACATAATACCTAATGAGTAATGAGGTTCTCAGTCTCCATATAAGTTAAACCTTGAAGCCAGTTCATTGTTTTTGCTTTACACTCCCGCAATGTTAACGGATAAATGTTCAACACTTTGTTTACTCGATTATATAATATGGAACTGATGAAATGATATTGACGTCTTGCTAATTTAATTCTCCATGGTTCTGTTTTGCAGACTATATCAGATCTACGCTTTCCAACGCTATGATCAGCATCAAATGGAATAGAACAATGCTTGCGCAATATAATTTTCAACAAAAATAGATTTCTGACAGTAAGGACATTAGACAAGGTGTAAACCTCACAAGTAGGGAAACGCAAAGGCTTAAACAGGATAACTTTTAAAACCGCTCGTTGAGCTCTCTCTAAACGAAGGAACATTGTCTTATTAGCACAACCCCATGCCACAATACAATACGTTATAATAGACTGTGCAAGTGCATAATATACCATTTTAAGGGTGGCAAAATCAGCAGATGACCTTAAGTTTCTAAAAATATATATTAATTTTCTAAGTCGTGGAATGAGGCTATCAAGATGTAATAAAAATTATAATATTAGAGGTAATAGTATAGTCATATTACCGTTAATAATTTCCCTGTATCTTTGACCAATCAGAATCAACTGTGACCATAATTAAAACTAATGCTCATTGTGACCGACATTTTATCTAATGTCTCCACGACAATCTTACATTTACATTTTTTAAGTTACAATTTAGGCTTTAGTGCATAGGTAATAAAACTAAAGTCGGGCGTAAAAGTAAAGTGGTTTTCCTCCTAAGAAGTGTACCGAATGAGTTTGAATCAGTTTAAATTAGTTAATCGATGTTTTGATTGAGCAGTGGACGTGTAATTCGATTATTCGACTTTTAGATTAGTTTACAAGATAAGTTAGATAAAGCGGTTAAATAAATTACAGGGATTTTGTTTGGCTTGTGTATTAAGTTAGTGTGGTACCAACAGAGGAAACAATTGAAACAAAGTTAGATACTTTCTTTTTTAAAATTAGGTATGTTCAAATGTAAGTTATGCTATACTCTCTCAACTATAAAGTTTTTTTTTATTATTCTCATATTAGATCGAATAACATTCGTTCGGTAAAATGCAACTACTTACATATTGCTCAAAATTTATTTTGGATAAGGTCGAAATATAAATTAACCAAGAACAACCCCTATAACCCTTAGAAAATGTCAGGAGAAAAACTTCAAAAAAATAATTAAGGTGTCCATAATTTAAATCGTCCTAATAACACCCAAACAGCCATTTAGAAGTAAAAGCCACGATGTTGGTAAGCATCTGTCATTCCTCAACTATAAGAGCCAAACGGCCACTATATAATAAATTAACATTTAATGATACATCAAATTGCCTTTTATAAAATGGGTTGAACAGAATCGTATTTATTTAAATGGGGTACGCCTAAACGGTCTGGGTTCGTTTCCACTGTTAAATCGATATAAACGTATTATAATAATGTAACCGATAATAAATTCGGTATTGTTTCATCCGGCAATAAAAATTTTAAACGGAATGATAATAGGATAGGTATTTACGTGAACCTTTAGATTCAAAGTATTGATAAATAATATAATCCAATAATTATTTGAAAAAATAATATAAGAGAATGAAGCCCATGCTGAGATTCATCCTATTCCAACCTCATTTCAAGAAAATTTCACAGGTCTTTCAGGGTCATATTTGACCACAGATCACTGAGAGCCGCTTCGCTTCTTTATTTGACTTTTTAGATAAATAGAGAGCGGTGGCGTGCATTGGGGAGACCTATATCCAGCAGTGAACGAGCATAGGTTGTTGGTGATGATGGTTCTGAAAATAATAGTATAAACAACAAAAATATAGTATATTAAATCAAAAAAGAAGCGCATAATTCATTTAGAGGCCCTAAAACAGGAATTTTAAACCTTGATTCAAAACTGACCCATAGTAAAAATGTAAAAAAATTACAAAATTCAGTTTTAAACTAGACTTAAAATTTCCAGTAAGATGCCCTGAAAAGCCAATTCATATCAAATTGACTAAATCAACCTACTGATTGTCTCTTACTAAAAAAAGCCGTTCAACAGTGGAGTCGCGCCTGGCGCTCTCGCGTTCGCTGAGCAGTCGCTGATGGGATAAGTGGGTGTTTAAATCCCCATTTTGAGGGTAATTTCCTAAATACGCCCCCTATTCGAGGATTATTATGACGTGACCGAAAAACATCGCCGCACCACATTCTAAACCCTATTATTTAGGTGATAAGAACCACAAAAAGTTAATTCCCAACATCATTAGTCATAACCACGTTTCTTGAAAGGTATCGTTTAAATCATCTGGTAGTTTTTATGAAAATTAATGGTTTAAAAATAGTCGAAAATTGGTTGTGATTGACACAAAAAGTTCTGGTCTAATTTTGAATGTCGAATAATGTTTTTTAAAATGTTTATTTTTTTCTTAATATTGGCTTCTGCACAGGGCATTTAAGGAGTAAAGAATTCGCCCGGAAGAAATAATTCAGTTTTAATTATTTTTTTCGTTGTCTGAGAATCCTACTTTTTGGTCCTGCCTGTTTGTTCAAAATTATATAATAATAATTATATTGTTTTTTTATATGAAATAAATTTATTATTTTAAAAACTATTTTCCTTATTCCACAAGACTCTACCAAACACTTGATAAAGTTTATGGAGAATCAGTGCCAAGCTGTTATTGGGGAAAAATACTTCTTATTACTAAAGTATTTTTTGTAAACCTTGCGCTTTTTTTAAATTATTCCTTAATTTTCGAACTGTTTCGTCAAACAAACATCTTGTTAACAAGTTAAATTTCTTGTTGATCTTGTTTTCGTCAGTAGAGTCAACTTATCACCACGTACATGGTAACATTCAATAGGTATTAAAAAACCATTAACTCCATGTGTAATAATTTTTTTTCTATACCAATAAAAGAAAAAACACCATTATAAAATTTCCAAAAAGAAAGTACCAACTGCTTTTCTTGCCTGGCATGTCGTAAAAGGCGACTAAGCGCGTATTGGGTACTGGGTCAGTGATTGTGTAGGCGATGAGCTAGCCACTTGTTACTACTCTTTCACGATTTTTCATCTGACCAAACCCAATTTTTGTATGGTTAAATGTGGTCTTAAGGAACACTGTGCTCTTTGGACTCTGCCTACCCCTTCGGGGATTACAGGCGTGATTGTATGTATGTATAAAATTTTCCAAAATTTCATATGGGCGATTTCATTCCACCAGAGTGTATATTAATAATAATAGAATATAGATCACAATTTCTTAGTCTCACGCTTATTCTCTTCTAGAACGCTCTCGACCCGTCATCCTAGAGATCCTGGTAGACCCTTATGAAGGGATGATCAAGGAGAAATCTTCCAATCGTCTTTCATGGTTTATCTATTTCGCGGAACTATAAGTTACACACTCGTCAATCATTATTAATATTTAATTTTTGTAACATTCGGATAATAATAATTTTATGATGGACTTTGCTTATCAATCTATATTTTTTTTATTTACATTATGACTTTTTTTAAAATTTATATTACGAAAATGAGGAGCCCCGTGGCGTAGTGGTTCGTACACTTTGACTTTCGATTGAAATCAAAACTGCTTTCGCCATGGTCAGGCCGCGGATGGGTGATCAAATATTTGTGATCTCCAGCTCCTCCGTGCTTCGGAAGGCACGTTAAGCCGTTGGTCGCGGTCGCTATTGCGACTGTTTCTGCCCACCAACCCGCATTGGGCCAGCGTGGTGGTGCTACGGCCCATACTCCTCATGTGTTTCTTCAGAGGAAGGCCTGTGCCCAGCAGTGGGACGTATATAGGCTGAGGACGATTACGAAAATGTCTCTCCTCTTGTCTTTCTCTTAGTAAAAAATCCAGTTGCTATACACCGCACAATTGTCTTGGGCTATTACATTTGTAAAGCGTAAGCGATATTCTAAATAAACTGCACTCAATTTTTATTTGTTATAGATTATATATAGATTAAATATTACGCACAAAATAAATATGTTTTCTACAATCTATCCGCCTCGCATCCGCTCCGCCCCCGTCCCGCTCTCGCTGCGCGCCCGCGTCGTTACCGTCACGTAGCCCGAACAACTTGTTTGTTCAGAGATTTAATACTCTGCAAATTTCTCCACTTTACCTGCGCCGCGGTTCCGAAGCAGAGAGGGGTAAATGACTGATTTTTATTGTATTTTCCTATAAAAACTTCTATTTCGATGTATTCGAATGTAAACAAACGAGATGAGTCTGCGAAATGAGATGGTATACATATAGCCTATTATTTACCATTACGGCCGCAAAGCTCAAATTTTTTTAATCTTTTGGTATTTATGTGCTACTATTTTAGTTTTAAAGTTTTATGTATTACCTTTTTTTTGTTTGTTTAATTTAAATAGTATTTTGGTGTATTTTGTAAAACCTTTGTGTTTGTGCACATTTAGTGCAATCCCACTAACACCTACTTTTTGACTGGTTGTTAGGTTCACTGGAAGATATCTCTATAGGGGATAATTTCGCCTTTGCCAACTATTGTTTCTCTTATGTATTGTGTCTTTTTTCTGTGTGCAATAAAGAGAATTTAATGTTTTTATTGTTTAATTTTATTTTCATTTATATAAAGAGATAGACACTCACCTGTACTATGTTAAAAACTTAACCCCTTACGGGCCCCGCGGTCACCGGTGTTCGCAGACAATAGATGTTTCTATTGTGTCTCGTAATATGTCCGTTGATTAGTTAAGTAGATAGCTACAGTATATTATAATCGCCTGTCTTACACTATACCCGATGCTTGGGCAACAGGCTCGCCTCTTGTTACATAGGGTCTTTAAAATATAAGCGACATTTTGATAATAACACCTCTGTCTACTACTTCACGAACACAGGCATGTTAATCAATATTTTATTAAAATATCTTTAAAAATTTCACTTACATCCTTTTTCTCCAACTCGTCTTAATTGGATATATCATAGGCGTCTGTTTGCGCATGCCAATTGATTGCAACTTAACAACATACCAGCAAATTGCCAGTTGGCTGACAGAGACAACAATATTTGAGCTTTAACCAAAGCTTTAGTATGACAGAAAAGGATAGCGAATCCCCCAGCTCCGTCCCGAAGCACAACGCTCTCCGTAATGGCGAGACAAGGAGTTACGAACGGAGAGGAATACGAAATATTTATTTTTAAACCTATTATTTTTGTTTAAAAGCTTTTAATCATAGCCCTTGAGCGTTTAAGAGCGATCGTTAAGCGAGTTTTCTAAATCATTTATTATAATTGGCCAATAAAATGATAATTTTTATAATTACCGTCGTTTTTCTTGTAGATGTCGGTATCTCGAGTTTCGGTGGCTGGGTTCGGGTTTAATAACGATTGATTATTTCCTTAATAAATGCAGATTCCTTATTTAATGCTTTTACAGATTGTTGAAGCTAATAGGAGTAGCGAATGTGGTGTTGTTGTTTGATGTTCCAATTAATTAAGGTTTATGGATTTTATAAAGATCACGACACGAACTGCGGAGTCATTGATTAAGGTTCACGGTTGGCCTAAAGAGATCTTTCCTTTATAATATTAAAAAATCAGCATTATAAGGTGATAAGCAATTGAATTTATATTCAAAATGATTAAAATAACGCTTCATTAAAAACTTCTAGTCGACTGTCAACTTATTTTGATTGTATCTTAAGAAAAAAAAGGGAATGTTTCCAGAGATTATGTAAAGACTGTACGTACCTACAATGTTTGAATTTATCTCTTGTGGTCTCACCTACTAATTTCATAAATCCCTACGCCATATTTGGGTAGGTTCATAGTCGCCATTTATGTGGTTCTGGCTTCGACTCATGGTACAAACGTGGTACAGACATGGCACAAAGACATGACATGAGACATGGTACAGACGTTCGTATGACAAATAGGAGTATTTGTATCAGAATCAACTTTTCTCATTATTAAGTATCTGAATTGTATATCTTTCCACGATACATACTTAACAAGTTTATATTTATGTTATAAGAAAAGCTTAATTCTTAATAAACTAAATACTAGTCAAAAAATATTAGAAACATTAAATAAATAAAACTAAACTAAACATAAGAATGCTGAGCTTACAGCACTTTGGAATAGGACAGCTATATAATGATACATATAATGATGTTATTTCCTAACAGTCATTTATTCTTCTTTATCCTAACAACAAGGCGGTTCAATGGAGATATTTTCTATAATTTAACTATGAAATAGTGTTGGTTACTGTAGTAATTTACTGGGAATATTATATAAACTGTTCAAGCTTTGCCAGGCACGAGTCTTCACCGCCTAAGGACTTCTATATTTTTTGGTCTATAATCTAGTTATTATTGTAATACTTTAATTAGAATACGAAAAATATTATTTGTTTAATAAAACAAGTCAACCCAATAATCAATATTAATTTAAATGGTATTAACACAATTAGCATAACACGCAGAGATGCGAATGTTGCTATGGATGTGTGGAGCCACAAGAATGGACAAGAACAGGAATGAGTATATTAGAGGAAAGCCGCGAACAGACGACTAAGTTTGGAAGTAGCGCCAGTGACGGAAATATTTGGAGCAATAGGTTAGCGTGGTGTGGACATGTGATGAGGAGGGATGAATGTCACATTACATGAAGGATGCTGAGCATGGATGTGGACGGACCCAGAGTGAGAGGAAGACAAAAGAAGCATTGGATTGAATGCGTGAAGAATGATATGAGAATAAAAGAGGTGGATGCTGAGCTGACAAGTGACAGAGGAAAATGGAAGAAGAAGACATGTTGTGCCGACCCCACCTAGAGTGGCAAAAGGGCAAGAAGAAGCAGCATAATTAATATGTTTAATTTGGGCTATTGAATAAGTCAAATTATCAGAAGATTCTACTTATTTATTCAATAACGTAACCTTAGACCATTTAAGTTTAAATGGTCTAAGAAAGTAAAATAAATAACATCACGATGGCGTATTTGTGAGATCGCGTATTATCTCAAATACGCGTATAAATAAGGCGTGATGATATTTTATGTAAAAAATAATTTAAGTCTTTTAAGGGCGAATTATGGGGTAATACCAAAAGTGCTTTAGCTCCGTAATTACATCTGTCATTACTCCGTCATTACAGCGAATTCGACCAATGAAATTTAAGCATTTATTGGTGTTTGGTCGAATTCGCCCTAAAATAGTTAAGCTTGCTAGGAGCTATCGTTGTTTATGTCTTAAATAGGTATACAGTACAGCAGTGGACGACTCGGGCTAATGACAATTGGAAAATGTTTAGACTTGTCAGCTATTTGTAAAACTCAACATTCTTATATTTCAATGCTTTTTAAGTCAGTTTCCTGGTGGTCTCATTCAAGCAAGAACACATAATGAATATATAATTTTATTTAAACGAAACATAAGAAGTTTGGCGCCACTTAACGGTGGACGTGGTTTTTATATTAATGGTTTTAAATGGTTTCAGATTGGATCCTGAATCATAAAATTGTGTAACAAGTGTATTGACAATCCGGATCTGTGTGGATTATTATGTTTTAAAGTCAAAAACTATTCGTCAATTTCAAAGTAGTGTGAAAGATGTCCTCAGCCTATATACGTCCCACTGCTGGGCACAGGTCTTCCTCATGGAGAAACACATGAAGTGTATGGGCCGAACCACCACCACGCTGGTCCCATGCAGGTTGGTGGGTAGAAACAGTCGCAATAGCGACCGGGACCAACGGCTAAACGTGCCTTCCGAAGCACGGAGGGGCTCGAGATCACAAAGTTTTGGTCACCCATTCAAGGCATGACCATGGCGAAGATAGCTTTGATTTTAAATATTGAAAGCCAAAGCGTACTAACTACTACGCCACCAAGCTCCTAATAAAGTTTATCATTCACTATATCATGAACATACATACATACAATCACGCCTGCAATCCCCGAAGGGGTAAGCAGAGTCCAAGGAGCAATGTGTTTCTTAAGACCACATTTAGCCATACAAAAATTGGGTTTGGTCAGATGAAAAAATCGTGAAAGAGTAGTAACAAGTGGCTAGCTCATCGCCTACACAATCACAGACTCAGTACCCAATACGCCCTTAGTCGCCTTTTGAAGATGTATTGAAATGGACCTGGGGCCCAATTCTCGTGCATTCGAAAACATTCACATTCGTAAAAAAATTCGAAGATCGAAATTTTTTCGAAGGAAACATTGTTTGTGTATTCTCAGGACTTCACAATCGAATAATTTCGAACGAACGTCGCTCGAACGCTTCGAGTGCTAAATACCAGTAGAAGTCGGAGTTCGTATACGAATCTACCTGTCAAACTTACCGATATTGAGGTTAAGTGGTATTGTTGTGGTTGTTTGTTGTGGAGTTCATCAAGCATTTTCGACTGACGAAAGATATTGTATTAGAGCAATTTTTTAATAGTTTAATTTTTCTTTTTCTTTTAAAAAATTATAATCACTTCGCAGATGAAATATTGTTGACAATATCGTGACTGACAGATGCGACGTTCCGTTTAGTTAAATGCACGCTATGAACTAAAAACTATAAATTCGACCTCCTTTTATATTTTCTGTAATGATTATTACCTACCAATTTATACAATTTGTATAAATACCTAAAAAATAAACGGCCTTAGCATAAAATTTTTGCCTAAAAAAGCATAATTGTTTACAATTAAAAATTTTTGACACGGCAGTTATAAAAACGCTCGAAACGAAACGTTACTGTTTGTCTATGCTATGTACGACTTCACATTTCGATTGGTAATTCTTCTATTGGTACTGAGAATACGATCTTTATGAAACATTCGAACTTTTCAGTAGAATAGAAATAATTACCACACGGAAAAAGTTCGAATGCACGAGAATTGGACCCCTGGAACTGAATTAATTCGCAGTTCGATAGTTGGGGTTTAGTTCTTGTCTTTCCTAAGGATAACATTAACAAACAAAAAGTAAAACTATCGACCCATTATTAGGTCCTTACCTATGAAATTGGTGTTTTGTATGGAGATTTTGGGGATGTCTGCATTTTACATACTAACATTTTATCAGTTTTCTTTACAATGACAAATCCAGAGATAATAATATTTGGCATGTATCATTAGACAAGCTTTAGCAATATGTGTGTGAACACGCTTGATAAAAATTATTCATCGTTTTTATGTTAATGCAAATCAAATAATGTATTCGGGAGGCAGTTAAAAATAATTGTCTTTGTGTCTAATTTTAACACAATTAAACTTACAAAAAATTATCAAATTAAATAATACGAGCTCAAATATATGGTCTATTTTTAGAAGAGGCAATTATTTTATAAGAATGTTCTGAAACTTAATAGTTACGGACAAATTGCTAAGACAGAATAAAAGCACCAATTTCATAGGTAAGGACCCAATATTATAATATAATTGTGTAAGTTACCAATGTCAGTGATTGACACTAAAGTTTCTAACATATCATGACGCGCTTTTCCCCGAAGGGGTAGGTAGAGGTGCTAACACCCACATTTCGCCAGATATGTAAGGTCCCCATGTAACAGGTGGCGAGCCTGTTGCCATGCACCGGGCACAATGCGAGGCAAGCGATATTCACCATGAACTGTACATAATGCGGTGGGATCGAACACGCGATCTCCGCGGCCTCTCGATTAGTGTGCCGTCCGTCCCAACTCGGCTACCGCTGCCTTCTAATTTCTACTAAAGTTACTAAAGCTTCTAATTTCCCCCTAATACTTCAGATTTCACTATAATTATGGTCAGTGCTGGTGTAGTTAGTATATTATTTATGACCTGCCCCATAGACTAATTCATAGAGTAATTTTACCTTAAACAACCGCCGCTTCGGTTCTCTATGGTATGATTATGGTAAACAACTTGAAGCGTATGCTAATATCGTGAAATTAAAAATAAATTTCTAAATAGGTTTTCGTTTTTAATTAACGACCTCTTTGAAGAGATTACGGTCTTTATATTTAGTTATTAATTTTTGCTGGTTTCAGTTGTAATGTTGAATATTGATAGTTATTAATAATAAAGACAGTTGCTTAAGTTGTTTGATCTACCGTGTTTAAGGTTTAAGGCGACTTCAAATTCTTTGAAAATAGATATATATATAATATACCTAAAAATAAGTAATTTAATAAATGGATTATACTAAATACGAAAAGAATAAAAAACTAAACAACAAAAACAGCTTATCTCTTCGCTAAAACAAAAAAAAAAATATTAAATTAGTTATTTCTAGGTGTTTATGTTAGTTAATGAATAGTCTTGAACATATCCATGGCTTTTCTGAATATACCTAATAATATCCACAATTACATAAAAAATGCAGAATCAACTACTTTTTTCCTTAAAACTTTTACGAAAATTGATCCTTGCAAATGTACAAATTTAATGTTTGACGACCTCCGTGGTCGAGTGGTCTGTATGCCGGTCTCAAGGCGTCGCCATCTCGAGAGGTTCTGGGTTCGATCCCCAGTGGGGGCAAATGTTTGGGTGATGAATTTTCAGGCATTTGTTCTCCAGTCTTGGATGTTTATATATATTTATATATATGCAGGTTATTTATATGTATTTATCTATTAAATATATTTATCCGTCATCTAGTGTCCGTAACACAAGCAGCATTAGTTGCTTAAAATGGGGCTAGTTGATAGGTGTGAATGTCTGAGGATAAAAAAAAAATGTCCGAAGTTTGTAATTATGTTGTTTAAGCATCTAATAGCTAAAAATAATATGATTGTCAATGAGATAGTCTTATATAATTATATAAAGAACATATAGATTTTTTTTGTGTAATTAGATATAATAAATAATTTAAATAAATGATAGTTTGAACATTGTCATAAAACAAAAGCAATAGATATTATATAAGTATATTGTATTAAACTTGCTAGAGTTAAGCCCTCTGCAGTTGCAACGCCCTTAGGGGGCATCACATTGTGTAAAGTACCATCTTTGTACTGTAAAAATTATCTTGTACACCATTGTGATAAGCAATAAAGAAATTTGAATTTAAATTTAAATTTCATGTCGCATAGTATGGGACACTCTGTATCTGCATAATAATAATAAGTGCGTTTTTGATAGCAATATATAAATTAATAATCATGAGTCAAGTATAAATGCGGGAACCTCAGGGATGGCGACAGAATTAATTCTGATTGTAGACAAAGAGGAGTTTCTACAGTAATAACATATTAATTAGCGTCTTTTATTTATCGAATTCCAAAACATGCAATAGTTAATTATTAGTTTATATCATAGACTAGAATATGCTAACCAGGTCCCGGTTCAATCGAACCAGTGAATTTAATTTTAAAAAAATATTTTTTAAAGGCGTTAATTCGCTCAAAACTACAAAGAGGTTCTACTCCAGACAGAACCATATGTTTTCCACACTCAAACAAGAATATCAAACTGTATATTCCTTTCGTTTAATCTTAATTACCAGTTACTCTCAGTTTAATTATTGTTTATCAAATCATCGGGCGCGTTGAAAACTATCGGCTGTTCACTTGTCATATTTATATTGCGAGCGTGCGTGTTCGACGGAGGCAATTTTAAAGTAATATAAAATAAGTTTGGCCAATCTGATCGCGCGCTGAAATGAAGAGACGGCCGAGGATGGAATACTGCGATTATTTAAATATTAATACACTACATAAAACTTAAGTACAGTTGATTGTGAATATCACATGCTTCATATTGTGCCCGGTGCATGGCACCTGGCTCGCCATATGTTACATGGGGACCTAACAGGCGAAAATTGGGTGTTTAATACCTCTAGCTGCCAACTCTTCGAAGAAAAGGCCTGATGATTATGTTATGCATTATATATATCTGTCAATTGTCGTCCGCTGCTGGACATTGGCATCCCTCAATAATCTCCACAACGACCGATCCTGCGCCGCCTGCATCCAGCGACTTCCTGCGACACTCACCAGATCTTTGTCGGTCCACTTCGTTGAAGGCCTTCCTACTTTCTTATACGATGTATGTTATGTGTAAAATAAATAAAACACCACCCACTTCTAACCGAAGAATATTTATGAGAAAAAAAAATACGAGAGTAGATCAAGCGAAGAATCTTAGAAAAACGCATTTAAAAATTATTTTTGTGGTAGGTATGTTCTTTGCACTCAGTAAGTATATATTTTGGAAAAACTATCATGAGGGGTCTATAATAAGGCAAAAAAAAACTAAAAGACCACATTTTAGAATTTCTCTTAGCTGTGTTTGTTTCTAAATTCAAGGCGTGTAATGAACTGTTTGGGCCGGTTTCCAATTCCTGTTCTACATACCCTAGGATAGTGCCTAGGATAGTGGTTCTACATAGCCTAGGATAGTGGTAAATTAAAAATAGTACTCGCAAATAAATATTTGTCAATTAATATATCAGAAATGTATACCGCGGTGATGGCTGTAAGACCTACAAAGTCATAATTTTAATTAAATTTGTCCAGAGTACTACACAGTCGTTCGCAAAATGGCCACAGGAACGCTCCAGCAAAAGAATCAATACGCTAAAGTATAAACAGCGTCCGAATTATATCGAAATAAATAAATATCACCCCACTCGTAAAGAAGGTCGCAACTGACATTTACGGCGTGAGCTTCACTTTATTACAGGGATTTTGTTATTTTTTTCTCCCGCGCCAGTAAGAAAATTAATTTTTGCATTATGTCTGGACATTTTGCTTTGTTTCGTTTGGCGCGGCTGCTTCGCGAGATTAAACGATTCGAATATGTTATTTAGTGCCGTAGCTGACATTTTTTTCTTAATTCTCAAATAAGGTCCGAAGCGTTCTTGTTTGCTTTTTGAATTGTTCTTTTTGGGTACGTGTTGGTTGAGATTTGTTTTTAATTTTGATTGTGAATGTGAATGACCAGTTACGGGAATTAGTATCGCTTTACGGCCCTGGTAGTTATAACATGCTAACTGATATTTAAGTCCGATAGCATTTATGATTATAAACTTTTATGTTTATTACGCATTGGTGAAGTTTTGAACTAACACGGCGACAGTAAAATAAATTTTGGTTTTACATTGACTTTGTTACGGATGCAATAACAAACTTTGTGTTCATTATTAGTAACCTAAGCACTATTTTTTACATACTATAATATATTTAAAATATTTCATGACCCAGTCTAATTTGTTGTTGCGAATTTAATCAACATTCTAGCCATTCCTCTCTGTTGCCTCGATTATTCTCATAAACATTAAAGACCTCTGTTGCAGAATGGTTTGTAAGACAGTAAAGAGCCGTCTTAGGTTTCGGGGTCGGATGCCGTTCTACCAGCAATGTTTGTGTGATTAATATGGGAATTCGATTTGAGTCATAGTCACAGCTAATAATATACCTAATATACAATATATAAAGGCCAAATACACGTAAAACGGGGGTAATCCGGATCGCTTATATTATTTATCTAATAAAATTTTTCTGTATTTGTACCATTACTTTAAAAAAAATTTATCACATTTTTTCTATTTTATTTTAATTAAAAAGTAACAAATCACCACCAATTCTATAAAAAAGAACCCCAACCAACAACAGTAAACAACCATACCGTTATCAAAACGATGTAGATATTAACAAAATCAACAGTATCATGCGATATCGCACGAGATTGTGTTTTATACCACAGTGATTACCATCGATTTGGATACAGATGTCATCTCCACCCCATTACAATAAGATACCTGATTTTACGCTCTACCTAAAAAGTTAGAGATACGATTGTCCCTGGCAGCATAATACGTGAGTTTACACCTTACCATAAAAAATATCTCTGAGTCCTTTTTAATGGCACTGGTATCTCGTAAAAGTACTAAAAGAGGCCATTCTGTTTAATAATTAAATAATAAACGCTTGGTGTGGATAAATAATAATGTCAGGTGTAGAATTAATGGTTTTATTTGAAACGCGACTCGCGTCGAGCTTGCTGTTGAATTTAATTTTTGGTTGGTTTTTTGGTAGTTTTTGTTTGAATTAAGTCACCACCTTAGTGCTTGTCACTTCTGGGTACCTTGACACATGAGAAGTGCGGGCCGTAACACCACCACACTGGCCCAATGGGGTTCTGTGGAAAGAAATAGTTGAATAGGGACCGGGAATATTGGCTTAACGAGTCTTCCGAAGGACGGAGGAAGTCAGATCGCAAAAGCTTTGGTCAGCAATCAAGGAGCAACCGTTGTGAGCCGTCAAAGTAGTTTTGTTGTCAATCCAAAGTGTACAAAAGAACTAGCCCCTAAATTCCTTTGCTTATGGTTAAAAGGCCTCACATCCAAGCCAGAAAGAAAACTAATTCCGTTAATTAAGTAAAAGAGTATTCGTGTAAAGAAAAAAACCTAACAGGCTCTCAGTACAACATTCCCAATACGAATACGAATTGATATTTAAATGTATATATCTCATTTGACTATGGGAGAACATTTTTCAAAGCATTACGATAGAACACAATGCGTCAATGTTTTAGCTTGAGAGATCAAATCTACATGATCACAGAGTATATACAGCTATCCCTTTCTGTTCCCTGTAGCTCTGTATCTCTTGTCTCTTTCCCTCCAGCAGCCAATGTCCATTCACACCTGCGCATTATTCGAATTGTTTATTTGTTTGGGATTTAAACGATCTTATTTTACGGGCTTGTTACTCGACTCTCGCGCATAAGGACGAAACTGAGCATTGGTTAAAAGACATTAATATTATTTCGACTTCATAGCTCGATGAGACGGTATTTCTTTTATTATTGGATATGTAGCTCGATAGCGTATTTCATCAACTCACTATCCAAAATATTAATTTGATCTGAAACGTGACGTTGGAGACTGTACTGAGTCGTCTACATAAGCTGTACCTTTTTTGTTGTAATGTATTGCTGTGTTCCAGTGTAAAGAGCAGTGAAATTAATTGGTACTGTGACATAGCTGGTTCTATCACAAAATACCTTGTGATTCCTGTAGGTATGATTATGATGATATATTTTCTACAAGTAGCCCATGTTTTTAACCCATGCCATCAGAGGTTTAATTAGCCAATGTTGTGTAAAAATGAATTACTTTTCGTTTCGGAAGACATTTGAAATCCGTGACTTCGATAGCTCTTACAAATCCGTCTTTAAAGTCATATAAAAAAAATATTAAATAAAAAAATACAAAATAAATGCAATTGGTTATTTTACTCAATTTCGTTTCATTGAGCACATGCCTGGAAGATATTGCTGTTAGCTATAAGGCCGCCTGTGTTGAATTGTTTTTTTTTTTTACTTTATTTCTGTGTTTTATTAGTTGCAATAAAGAATTTTATTTATCTATCTATGTGCTGTCACTGTTTGGTGAAGCGCGGACTATGGCAGTGGACTGCTTTTGCGGTGTTTTTGCCGAGTCTCTGACTAACCCTTAGCCCTTAGAGGGTAATAGCCGTGATTATTATGTATGTTTGTATTGTCCAGAGTCAACTTCTATTTGCCTTAACAATTTACAAAAGAGGCCATTGTTTTTAAATAATTGAAAACCTTTAGTCTTAGTTACGTGTTTTTCCTTCGCATCTGTCGGCCCATACATCTCGTTAGCGCCCGTTTATAAATTTGTCTGGCTCCAATACCAGCTAAACACATCATACTGGGAATTGTTCACCCCTTGCTTAAAACGATATTCGATTCCAATTACTTTTTTAGTTTATTTTTAATTTAATTCGTTTTAGGACTTGGAATATAATTGGTACCTACGACAGCTTAAACTTACATACAATATAAATACATACAAGTATCCTGAATATATGTAAACATCCAAGGCTGTAGACCAAATGCCTGAAAATTCATCACCCAAACATTTTCCCCCACCGGAACCCCTCAGATGGCGACGCCTTGAGACCGGCATACAGACCACTCGACCACGGAGGTTGTCATATTCTATGTGACTGTAGCCACTTCTTGCAGTTTAATTGGATGCCAACATCTATATATACATATAATAAAACTGTAGAGGTCGAATGTCTGTACACAGAAAAAAATGCTTAACACCAAGTCAGGCGCATGCAAAAGGAGGGAAAATAACAAAAAAAAAATTTTTTTTTTTGTTCTCTGTTTGTTTGTCTGTTTGTACAGGCTAATCTCCGAAATGGCTGGACCGATTCCAATGAAATTTTGCTTGGGGATCCCTGGTCAACATCTTAGATACTTTTTATTCTGGAAAATTTAAGGGTTCCCGTGGGATAGTCAAAAAAACAGAAACCGCGGACGAAGTCGCGGGCAACAGCTAGTCTCAAATAAAAAAAAATATTGGATTTTTTTTAAATTATTGCCAAATTCGTGAAATAATGCCTGGATTGAATACATTCTTTATTTAATTTTGAGTATTACACAACTAAAACAGAAACAAATCACAAACAATTTGTTTACCTGGTTATACCTCTAAAATTAAACTGCCACAATTACTTAACCAAGTCTCATAACGCCGTATCTCTCACCGAATACCAAATAAACTACGGACACTCGAAACCGTTCAAAATTAACCAAAACAGGAGAAAATCTTAATATCTTTATCGGGCATAAGTAACAAATGGTCCAACACTAAAGCACACAGGTCACCATTAAGTTTGGATCCAGTATCATCGGTGCTCGCGTATCAGGTTGCTAAGCGGGACTGTAATGACTAGTGACGCGCTGGTTCAGACGGTATCTTATTCCGATTTGAGAGTACCGAATCAGGTAATTCAATTTATAAAATAGTTTTTAGCAGAGAAACATCTGTTGCGCTCAAAAATTGCTCTGGCAAGAACGACCCACTTACTAATCATTTTATGTATTTACATCTCTCATGTTCGGTAAGTAGGTCCTTAATACCCCCAGATGCGGGTTTTAAGTGATCAATTACCGCCCTAGGTTAATAATGTAACTAGAAACGCCCTAGGGCGGTAAGTAATTAAAAAAAAAACTCTTTCAAAAAGTTCGCGTACATCTAACCATCTTACTGGCAATAGACATCATGCATTCAGCCCAATGACAAAAGAGGTCGCTTCGCTATTTTCATCAATTTTGAATATCGAAGCGCGAAGCTAAATTTAGTTCTAGAAAATAAATTTATTTATCCTTGTGACAAAAGAGGTCGCTTCGCTATTTTCATCAATTTTGAATATCGAACGGCGAAGCTAAATTTAGTTCTTGAAAATAAATTTATTTATTCTTGTAATGCCTTTTTTTCCACTTACCTCACAATCGAGATGTAAAGCAGAGTAGTTAGCTCGGGTGTAAGCATCAATTGCACCCTCGAACTATAAGCGCCCTCGCTGCGCTCGTGCGCCTAAATATCTCGGGCTGCAATTGATGCCTTACAGCCCTTGGCTACTAATCTACTATTACTTACATATTTCGAGAACGAAGTCTTCATGACTTTATCCCGATTCGATCCATTTTGGACTGAATTTCTCATCCTCTAAGGGTATAATCATGGTACACACATTCATCTACTTTTATTAATGTCTCATATACCCATCTCCCATCTCCTTAGGCTCTATGTTATTCTAGAAGTATCTCTGAAGGACCGTATTAGAAATGATGTGATCCGATAGAGAACGAGAGATACCGACATAGCCTACCGTATTAGCAAACTGAAGTGGCAGAGGGCTGGTCACATAAGCCGCAGAACTGAAGGCCGTTGGAGTCGTAAAGTTCTTGAGTGGAGTCCGCGACTCGGTAAACGTAGTGAGACGCCCCGTGACAAGATGGGATGACGATATTCGTAGTTCTGGAGTGGTCTGGATGAGAACGGCCGAAAATCGAGAGCGGTGGCGTGCATTAGTGGAGGCCTATGTCCAGCAGTGGACGAGCATAGGTTGTTGATGATGAAAGCTCATTGGTGGAAGATGCTTTTGACCTATAGCTTCTTGAGAACGTCCTCGATTTGCTTATTTGTAGGTATGTTTGTATAATAATTTACCTCCGGCTTTCTCGTATCATGATCATATATTGGGTCCTTACCTATGATATTGGTGTTTTTTTTTCTCTCTTAGTATTTTGTCTGTAACTATTAAGATTCAGAGTATTCCTAAAAAATAATTATCTCGTCTAAAAATAGACTATATTTTTGAGCTCTTTTGATTTGGATAATTTCGATAATTTTTTGTAAGTTTAATTGTGTTAAAATTGGACACGGAGACAACTCTTTTAAAGTGCCTCCCTAATACATCATTTTATTTGCATTCACTTAAAAACGATAAATAATTTTTATGAAGTGTGATTTTACACATATTACTTAAGCTTGTCTAATGATAGATGCCAAATATTATTATCTTTAGATTTGTCGTTGTGAAGAAAACTGAAAAAATTTTAGTATGGAAAATGCATAATTCCCCAAAATCTCCATACAAAACACCAATTTCATAGGCAAGGACCTAATATTTTAGGAATTATAATAAGGTTTGTAACTAATTTGTGCATCAATTATATGTCTATATCGAATTTTCCTTGCTGTGGTATAACGTAAATATATAACGGATATTTTCCTTCCCAGTCACATCACTTGTAATGACTTTATCCAAGATGAAGATAGTTCGGTGTTTAGTTACTCGTATAAAAAGACAACAATTTATTTCATTGAATACTCATATTCCTTGATAGCTACGATTATTTCTTGAAAACTTTAGAAGTCATAACTTCGCTTCATAAAGTTGTTTTGTAGTGATTCGGATAAAATATATCGATTTTGTGTACCTCTATAATCATTGACTAGGTTTTTTCCCGGATGATGCAGAAATGCATAATAATAATATTAATAATAATGGACATTGGACGCAGGCCTTCCTCAAGAAGAAACACACGAGGAATGATATGCCATAACACAGTGCAGGTTTAGTACGACTCAATCCAAGTTGCCAAAAAGGTAAACAAAACAAAGCTAATGTTTCATCTCTAAAATATTTTGTGATGACTGTAGGTAATTGTAATCAATTGAAACGGACAACAATTGTTACCGTTAATTATATTTACGTGCCAATGTCCATGTAAAAAGTGTGATTATTGAATAACAAATTCGGTAAGTCGGCTATTTTGTTAACCTATTTGGCAACTTGGATTGAGACGTACTATAGTAGGTCTGGTGGGCAGAAACGGTTGCAGTTTTTTTAATTTTTTAACACCAACCACCAAAAGGTAAGGTATATTATGAATCGTGCCATGATATGACTGATGGCCTCAAAATATCAATTCTATTGGACTACACACGTACAAAATCACGTTGCATTTTATACGTATTTTTCCATTAATGTTGCGGTTTGAACTGATTCAGATCGTAATCGGCCGCGGACATTACCAGGCCCGCCATTCATCAGACACACGATACGGGAAGAAAAGAACTTGTTCGACAAATGTTGTGTTTATAAATTGAAATGTTTCTTTCGGGACATCGTATAACTAAACACTATTTCTCAGAATATCAATGGAGGGGTTACCTCTGCCTACCCCTTTGGGGAAAGAGGCATGTTGATAGTTATGTGTATAAAATAAAAGCTTGTCCAAATTCTTTAATAGCGAATGGACAAATTGTTCACCGGTCAATAAACGTCCCACTGCCGGGTACAGCACAGAGAACACACGAGGAGTATGGGTCCTAACACCACCATGCCGGCCCAATGTGTTAGTGGCTAAGTAGTGGAATGCTTGTATATAGTTTAATTTTAATTTTGAATGGACTGGTGAATTTTTGTAATTTTTAATTTTAATTTTTAATTTTTGTAATTTTTTGTAGCATCAAAATACAATAAATGGCGTAGGATAAAAAAATATATCATCAGGCATTTCCCTCTTAAGGGGTAGGCAGAGGTGTAAACCACCCACATTTAACCAGATATGTGGAGTCACCATGTAATAGGTGGTGAGCCTGTCGCCATGCACCGGGTACAATGTGAGGCAAGCGAAATTCATTATGAACTGTACCTACTTTTACAAATAATAGGTCTTTACGTATGAAATTGGCGTTTTGAATGGAGATTTTGGGGAACTCTGCATTTTCCATACTAACATTTTTTCAGTTTTCTTCACAACGAGAAATCCAAATATAATAATATTTGGCATGTATCATTAGACACGCTTTAGCAATATGTGTGATATCACACTTCGTTAAAATTATTTATCGTTTTTAAGTAAATGCAAATCAAATGAGGTATTCGGGAGACACTTAAAAAGAGTTGTCTCCGTGTCCGATTTTAACGCAATTAAACTTACAACAAATTATTAGAATAAATCAAAAGAGCTCAAAAATATGGTCTATTTTTAGAGGAGGTAATTATTTTTTAAGAATACTCTGAAACTTAATAGTTACAGACAAAATACTAAGAGAGAAAAAAACGGCAATTTCATAGGTAAAGACCTATTATTTTATTGAAACTCAGTGGGATCGTACCTCGTAGTTTCGCGGCCTCGAACGAGTAGTGCCCCGTATCAAATAACAAACCCTAGAAACATTCCTGCTGGCCCATTAAGGTGCCTTTTCACGCCTCTCTTGAAGAAACCCATTTAACAAAAATCTTCTCTTTATTTATGCTTTACTCGATGCTTATTTCAAACGATTAAGATATCCACATTCCTCCCAAGAAGTTACTGTGGGAATCAAACAAACGAATGGATATTTTTAACGCTCCTGACGTAGCCAATATATAGATTTTAACTGCGTTATTTATTTTATTTGGAGGCGTTAACATATCAAGTTACCATCGAACTTAATCACATTACTTCGCTTGAGAATGCTGTAGAAAAAACGAAATAAACTTAATTGTACACCATTAGTAGCAGGTACAGTATAGATTTCGTTATTAAAAAAAAGGGAAGTAATACTAATCCATTTCATCCCTTGGGTGTCGTAAAAGGCGACTAATGGACTAAGGACTGCACAACCATCAAATAGCTTATAGCGGCGGTGGGCTTACCACCTGTCACGCTTAGTGCAGTTACTGCATGGTGACGCGCGGACTATGCCAATGGACTGCTTTTGCGGTCCTTTTGCCTAATCTCTGACTAAGCCTTAGGGGATAATAGTCGTGATTATATTGGGTCCTTACCTATGAAGTTGGTGTTTTTTTTCTCTCTTAGTATTTTGTCTGTATCTATCAAGTTTCAGAGTATTCTTAAAAAATAATTACCTCCTCTTAAAATAGACCATATTTTTGAGCTTTTTTGATTTATTTTGATAAATTGTTGTAAATTTAATTGTGTTAAAATTGGACACGGAGACAACCATTTTTTAAGTGCCTCCCGAATATATCATTTGATTTGCATTCACTTAAAAACGAAAAATTTCTTATATGAAGTGTGATATTACACTTTTTTTTTTACTATGACAGAATAAAAACACCAATTTCATAAGTAAGGACCCAATATTAGGAAAATGTTGATGAACGGTGTCTCCCTACCTTTTCGGGAATGTAGTTGTGATGATATGTTATGCATCATCAGTATATATCACCACCATCACCAGGCCTTCGCTGCCCCAATGCGGGCTGGTGGGTAGAAAAAGTTGCAATAGGGACCGGGACCAACGGCTTAACGTTCCGAAGCACGGAGGAGTTCGAGATCACAAAGTTTTGGTCACCCATCCAAGACCTGACCACGGCGGAGGTAGCTTCGATATCCAAAGCGAAAGCGTACTAACCACCGCGACGGTAGCTTCGGTATCGAAAGCCATGCGTACTAGCCACTGCGCACCGACTACTGTCTAATGCGATTAAATATTGCAAAAATTTCCTTTGCTCATTTAAACCACTACGCCCCACTAAACTCCTCGAAAGTATACTTTAACTTTGATCAAATTGATTTGATTTTAAAGAAAACTTAAACATTCATAAATGCTGGGAATAGACAACAGACGGAAACGGAAATGGTATGTAGAGCTCTTTAACATTTCCTGACCATAGACTACAAGACAACTTTCATAGAACCGTTCAAACCATTTCGTGTCTACTGCGTTGTCTGTCGTTATATTGGATAAACAACTTTATGAACGCTTACGTTGTCGATACTAACTAGCTTTATTAATTGTTTGAATTTATATTTTTTTTTTTATTTAAGATCTCTGTCCACTACATTGGGGTATGTTAAGCTAGGACCATTTCTGGCAGGCTCGGAGAATTGCTTCGGGAGACCCCGGGTCGCTCCCACGAAAGAACAAGGAGGTATATCGGGGAGTTTTAGTGGGTATTCTCGACCGCCGCCGAGCGAGTCCTATACACGCCTTCCGCCTCGCCAGCGGTTGGTAGGTCCGTAAACGGATTTTGTCCGCGAAAAAAAAGGACCATTTCTGGTAAAAGAAAAACATATTCACACGGGAAACGCAATTGTGTCCGCTTTTTCCTTTTATTTCCCTACTACTCAGAGCCCTACTACGAATCTCAATCCGTCGATGGCTAAAGATCTCCGATTGTCGATTAGTCAATAGAGAATATCGATAATGTCCGAAGGTATAGCTGACGAAGCTCGACTGATGATCGGATCACTTTCGGATCATACGTTAATCTATACATAAGTATAATAAAACTGTAGAGGTCGAATGTCTTTACATAGAAAATAAATGCTTAAAACCAAGTCAGGGGGTATAAAAAGAGGAAAAAAACGAAAAAGTATATTTTAAAATTTTAGGTTTTTTGTCTGTTTGTACGGGCTAATCTCCAAAACGGCTGGACCGTTTTCAATGAAATTTTTGCATGGTGATACCTTATATCCCTGGTAAACATCTTAGATACTTTTTATTCCGGAAAATCAAAGGGTTCCTGTGGGATGGTTAAAAACCAAAATAACCGCGAACAAAGTCGCGGGCAACAGCTAGTGGGGAATAGATTGCCATTCTCACAAGTGTTACCACTATTCTAGGCAACTGTTCCCACATGAAGGCAAATTAGCAAACAGGGAGTTTCTTTATTTACCGAAATGATAAAAAACTATCCTCACACTAATTAATAAGCCATAAGTATCAAAATTATTTAAATCAAACCAAACACCATCTCCCGTATCGCAGCGAGCGTTAACTGCTGTCAGACGTTTATATTAACTGGAGAATAAGTTATCTCGGTTATCATAATCCAACAAAAGATCACAATAGTGTGTTACAGCATCATCAATATATTACCACGGCGCAAGAGGATCGTGCTACTTGATACTTGACGTGGGAGGGTCAAATTGATTTTATTATAGTTAACTTTAAGATTTATTTTTGTAATGGTTTGTTTTATAATTGCTTATTTTTTATTATTTTTCATGGTGTTATATAAGTAATTAGAATTAGCTATCGCTTGCAATTATGTAATTTTTATGAGGGTCTATATTTCGTGTTAACACTTTTGCTTAGGGAACCCTTCTTTCGGGGATAAGGGCGTTATGTTAATAACATAGATAATTGCATTAAATTGCATGAAGTAGTCTTTACGTGATAAATAACCATTAGTTGTTTTAATATATATTATCAATTTATATACTTACCAGTAACTGAAAGAGGAAGACACGTTGCGCTGACCCCAAATAAAATTGGGAACAGGGCAGGAGAAAGAGTAAGAGACATATTAACTTATAGTTAGCTATTATCCAGGGCACATTAGTGAGCTGTTAATTTTGGGCTGGTTCATAGTGAGAGTAACTTTTTCATTTGAATTTATATTACAAGTATCAACACGCCCCCATCCTTCTACACTACGCACATACAGATTGAGGGAGGTGTGAGCCGTGAATTACCGTCGCAGCGGGGGCCTGAACCCGCACCGCTGCCGGCCGCTTCTCGGAACTGGCATGTTGATGATGCGCGCCCTGATGATGATCGAGATTGGCCAGTCGCACTATTTCGTTTGGGATTGAAGTTGAACCTCAACCATTCTTTGTTCTGATTCAGTGGCAAATTGTGCGGAATATACAGTTTTTTTGTCACTTCGTATTTTTCTCTTTGTTTTGTTAAACACACCTCTGCCTTACCTTTCAGGGGTAAATGCGTGATATGTTTACTTGTTTTTTAAGCTATGTTATAAAAAAAAAGAATTTATTCTTATTCACTGTGTAAGATTTTCCTGTGGATTCAAACATTTCAGACGTTTGTTGTATAAATATTAAGGTAAAAAAAAGGTTATGGCAGAATAACAAGGTTGTGGACTCTCTGCAACTTCTGAGCCATAAGCCGTTTGGTCTCTTTAGTAAAATTGTAATAGGATCAAGTGATAATATGAAATGAAGTATTTTTTTACTTGAGGACAAATACAACGTTATTTTTATTATCATTATTATTAAATAATTTATAATTTGAACCCTGCACTTTTCTGTCATGAACAATTAAGTTTATTTTGTACTAATAATTTTATCAAAGATTGATTTGGTATCATAAACATTCTGTATTACTTAAATAACGATTAAAATTCCTCGTCTCTTGCTTAAAAAACACTGGCTGTTAAATACAATTTTTTCTTAATATAAATGTTTCAATGTTAATCTCAAACAAGCATCAGAGAATACCACAGTATAATGACAGACAGTACGTAGTAATTAACAAGTATCAAGAATTTTCATTGCATTTAGAAATTAAGGTTCATCCTAAGTGAATGATCTACCGATTTTTGCGGGATGTCGCTGGATGTGGACAGCGGAGGACTGATTACTGTGAAGACTTTGGGAAGGTATCTCTATGCTCCATCGTCCATCAGCCCATTGATGTCTACTGTAGGATATAGGCCTCGGCCAAGGACCTCCACAACGAGCAGTCCTGCGCCACCCGCATCTAGCGACTACCTGCAACCTTCGTCAGATAGCCGGTCCACCTCGTCGGGGCATTCCTACGTTCCTTTGTTTCCTCCCAAATCGGCAGTTTACGTTTATCTAGTAACGGTTGAAAATCTATTAAGGACTTTTACCAGTTTTGTACAGTCTGTTATGCTGCTCACTGTACGTAGACTCAAATGTTAAGATTTAACAGATTTGTGGTTTATTGGTGCAAGACACTACATTTTTCACTCCCTAACGATAATGGCCTCTTAGACAGCTTTATTTATTGCAGCTTATTTAACCTTTAATGGTATAAGAAGAAGGTTGATTTTATAGTTTATAGAAAGCATACGTTTTGTGGTTTTGTTGTGTGGGCTGGATATAGTTTACCCATTGTTCACAATCTCTTTGTGAGATGTTTGCAGATTTGAATGAGGCATTTGATTTAGTTATTTATTACTGTTTCCACCAGTTTTTAAAAACAACTGAAGAGTATTCTCATGTTTATCATATGCCTGTTGGGAATATTTCCCAAGTTATTTAATTGTTGTGCAAGATACATCTACATATTAGGTCCTTACCTATAAAATTGGTGTTTTGTATGGAGATTTTGGGGAATTCTGCATTCTCCATACTAAATTTTTTCAGTTTTCTTCACAACGACAAATCCAAAGCATCTATCATTAGACAAGCTTTAGTAATATGTGTAATATCACTCTTCATAAAAATTATTTATCGTTTTTAAGTGAATGCAAATAAAATGATGTATTCGGGAGGCACTTAAAAAGAGTTGTCTCCGTGTCCAATTTTAACACAATTAAACTTACAACAAATTATCAAAACAAATCAAAAGACTAATTATTTTTTAGGAATACTCTGAATCTTAATAGTTACAGACAAAATACTAAGAGAGAAAAAAACACCAATTTCATAGGTAAGGACCCAATATATAACTCAAAGGTGACATAGTGATCTATCAACGCACAGCCCAAACCACTGGACAGATCGGGCTGAAATTTGGCATGCAGGTAGATGTTATGACGTTGCATCCGCTAAGAAAGGATTTTGATTAATTCTACCCCCACGGGGATAAAATAGGGGTTGTATCAAACTTTGTCAATTTTAAACCGATCGGGCTGAGACTTTGAGAGAAAATTAATGGGTTCCCGTGGGATAGTTAAAAAACCGCGGATGAAGTCGTGGCAACAGATAGAATTATAAAATTATAACTGTAGAGGTCAAATGTCTGTACATAGAAAAAAATGCTTAAAACCAAGTCAAGAGGATGTAAAAGGAGAAAAAAAAAAAAAAAAAAACGTCTCCATGGAGGAATATAAGGATTAACCTCCTGCCTACATTTGTGCTACATATAGGACATTAAAACACAAATGACGAAAATAAATATTTTACCGATTTTTCTAATGATAGCCCTACTAAACTTAAGTGGAAACATCTAATAAAGAACGAGGATTCTAAAGCGATTATAATGTCGAATATCATGCGGTCCTCTGTTTTTAAAATGGCGATGGAAGGCAGACAAGTGTCGGCGCGTGCGCGTACAGGTAAGTTAATCGATTCAAACTTTATTTAAATCTTCGCGATTAATTTATTTCTTGCTATAATTAACTAAATCAAAGTTTAAAATAATGATATACAGTAGTATTTGCACGAAATTATATAAAATGTGCAAGATATAATATTGTTATTTTTTATGTCCTTTGCAGAAGAGAAATGTAGGTAATAAAAGTTTGGATGTATAGGCTCCAATGTTACTTTATAAAGTACATAGATATATATTTTCATATATTTACGAGTACATAATTATATTTGTTCTAGTTCTAACAGACAATGGCATAGCAGATGCTCTAAATGATTTATCTAAGTAATGATGACGAAGAAGGTTATGTTTATACTCGCAAAATACTCATCAAGCCGATACCGTCGAAGGACTGCTGTACAAAAGGTGCTGCACATCTCTCTGACTATGGTCCAAAACAATCGTAGTGTAGAAAAAGCGGATATGCTACAGTGTTTTGCAAAAAATACGACATTTATCTTCGTTTTACGCTAAATACGAATTGTTATTCAGATTTCTATCAAAACTTAGAGTAGGTAGTATGTAAGAGTATGTGTAGTAAGTTGATAAAAAAATTATTCATATCTAAATTCCATGAGTTCCTAATTAACGACTGATTAATAAGTTCATAATGTTGATTTTTAATCTCTTAATGGGCTATTTGACTAGTTTTTGAAAACTATCTCACATTGTTTAGTGAAGTATAAGGATTCTAAAGTAATAATTATTTTAAATAATTTTCAGTATTTCATTGAAAAAATTAATTTCAAAATACAGTGTTTAAATTTCGTGGCCAAAACGCTTGCTCCAGCGATATGGCTATGGCGCCAAGTGACGTCATTAATCAATTTATTACTTTTCTAAAAAATATTCAAGTGCGAAAAATGTGGTTTCAGCTGGCACGTCGAGAACTCGAGATCCTAGAGATATTAAGGATAGTTCAGTTAGTTTAATGTGAGTAAAGTTACTATTAACGCGTAAAATTGTAATTAATTTTTATGTATTGACGAATGACGTCATAAACCGTTTAACTTCCGTTTACGATCGCTTCGTATCAACCTCAAATGACGTGAATTTATTTACGTGATTTTGACAAAAATATTCAATATTTTTAATATATAATCATGGAAATTGCATTAAAAATCCTTAATTCACCGGGATGGCAATAAAAACACTATTATTTCTATACTGTCAAATAGCCTATTACATAAGTTTTTAATTAACGATTGATTAATAAGTTCATAATGTTGATTAATTATAAGTTTAGATTGTTTTTATCACAAGAAATGTTTATTTTATGTTTTGTTTGAAAGAAATTTTCTTTTAGTTCTATTTTAAAAATATAAAGATACCTAAATATAATATGTAGGTTAAACAAAGTATTATTTGTGTTGTTTTGTTTCTATTCATAATTTTTATCCATAAACTCATCTAATGACCTACACAAAGCACATAGTAATATAGTCACATTGTCCTATTTAAAGGACATAATGAAAATCTGTTTTTCCAGATGAAGGATTTTTTTAACTATTTTTCTAGCATATCATAACCTTTTGCCAATATCATACCAAAATTTCAACAGCGTACTCCAAAAAAAGCATCTCCGGTAGGCAGGAGGTTAAAGGAAGCCTATTTCCTTTCTCAGGCTCTACACGATCTGTGTATCTTTCGTTTAAATTGGTTCAGTAGCTTTGACGTGAAAGCGAGACAGACAGACAGAGTAACTTTCGTATCTATATTATAGTTTGGATAAATATTCTGTAGATTGCTTTGGTATATCCACAGCAAAACCTCGTAAATATTCACAAGTTTACCAGCTCCATGTAATGTCACCTGATACTTTCTATGTGGCGTTTAGTTATTGTGGGTTTAGGGCCTAATAATAATATAATTTGTTTTCTCGAAACTGATGACTAATACGTTGACAACATGGCCGATATTACAACATTGTTTGTTATATTGGAGCCTCGGGAGATCAAGTTATTTTATAGAGAACCGGCTTCTCCCGGTTTCACTCGCGCGGTATCCGTTCCCATAGGAATATCGGATAAAAAGTAGGTTATGTCCTTTCTTAGGCTCTAGACTATCTGTATACCATATTCTATTAAATCGGTTCAGAAGTTTTGACGTGAAAGCGAGACAGACAGACAGATATTATAAATATTAGTAATATGGATAATCAATTCTTGGTTTATATTGTATGTAGAATATTATGCTTTAATCAAGTAAACGTCAAATAAATTCATGTCCGTTGATTTAATTTGACGACCTCCATGGTCGAGTATGCCGGTCTCAAGGCGTCGCCATCTCGAGGGGTTTTGGGGTCGATCCCTGGTGTTGGCAAATGTTTGGGTGATGAATTTTCATGCATTTCTTCTTCAGTCTTGGATCTTTATGTATATTTATATATATTCAAGATATTTATATGTATTTATCTATTATTATTATGGTATGGAAATCTCGCAGGCGGGCGCGGTGCTGTTAACCTGCGCTGGCGGCCAGTCCACCTATAAAACCACACTTAGATTTCTGATAGCAATAAAGCAAATAATTGCATATTTATTAAAATAATTCGTTAGAAACGTCATTAAAAGCAGTTTTTACTATTCCAACATACATCAGGAATAAATAATGCCATAATGTCGCAATAATTCTTCAAAATACAACAAACCAGCAAAGTTTAGCGGTCATTTGAATAATTAATAACGTTAAACGTCTTATTAATGGCGTTTTAAACTTTTTATGGACGTCACCGTGAAAGAATACGATAATAATATCATTATTTTATGTTTCCACGTAAAAAATATAATGTTTCGCTACATCGGTGTGAAGTTATTTGACGTTTTATTGTGAATTGTGACAGAGGTATGCAAATTTTATGGTTGCGGTATAATGGGAGTGTTTGATAGCTTCTAATGCAATCATTGGAGACAAAAATGCCTTCAAATCAAATCAGAATTTATTCAACTAATAATGTAGACTATAAACATTATAGAAAGAATTAAAAAATCGAGTTCGGCGTTCGAGTACTTTTAATGTACTTAAACCGGATCACAAGATCGCCCACCCTGAGATGAACCACGGGAAATATTGCCTGGTTTTTAGTACGCAACTACCTACAAAGTACCTCCTGTGAGAATTGTTTTCCAGAGTAATTTTATAGAGGACTTAGGTACTCGTAATTTGGATGTAGATAGGCCTAGAAAGAGAAAAAGAGTAAAGAAGCAATAGATTGAATAAGTAATAGAAGAAAGGAAATGGAAATGGAATATTTATCTTTCAAATATATTTATCCGTCATCTAGTAACCGTAACACAAGCAGCATTAGTTGCTTAAAATGGGGCCAGTTGATAGGTTCGAATGAAAATATTTATTTTATTTCATTAATAGCTCTTATTATCTGCTTAACGAAAGGTGAGTTCTTCACACACAGGCTACCTTAAAACTTTGGGAGATTCAGCAGAAGTCAAATCCGCTGCCTTATGGGTGCCCTGACTGGCCATTTTAATACAAGAAAACATCTGTATACTTTAGGCTAAGCTGATGACCCCACCTGTAGATTGTGCGGTGAAAACAATGAAAGCATGGAGCATTTATTATGTGAATGCGATGCTGTAGGGAACAAACGACTACGGTTTCTAGGGGCGGATTATCCCAAACCCAAGGAATTTATAGGCATGCCCCCAGCCAACATCATAACGTTCATTCAAGACATTTTGGGTGATGGCAGGGAGGGATGAATAGGAAAGGGGAAGCACAAAAGATCCCATAGGGTCGAAGTGCCCTGAGTTATCTCAGCCCCATCGCAAGAATAGAATAGAATAGAAGGTGAGTTCGTCTTTTAGCTTCACAATCTTCTCTAATGGCTACTACACAAATTTTTCCAAGTGGCATTGTAGGAGCCATAACAAACTATATAATATTGTTAAGTCAAACTATCTTCAAATATAAAATCAAAAGCAATAACTTATACCGTATACTATAAAATACAACACAATCACTAAACATTTATTGTTCAATACAGACTTTTGATTCAAATATAACATCCTTTTATGACCTCATTTGCTATTCAAGTTAAAAAGAAGGCGTTTTTATTGTAGTCTCTGGAATTTTTATAAATATATTATTTTATGGTCCCAGTATGGGGTCTCTAGCTGACTACTGTCCGATGCAATGTCTTTATTAGATGTGGTAAGGTGTGTACTGTAGTAAAAGCGCGGCGGTGCTTCTAGCGTAGTCTGACAAATTATTTTATTTAGTTATTTGACTGAGAAATTTTCGCAAACCTCAAGAGTCGTCGGACTGCTTGGCACAGGCCTTCCTCATGGAGAAACACATGAGGAGTATGGGTGGTAACACCACGCTGGTAGAAACGGCAAAAGCTATCGTCGCCATCGGTTTAACGTGCCTCCCGAAGCACGGAGGAGTTCGACATCAGAAAGATTTTTGGTTACACATCCAAGATTTGCTTATGGCGAAGCAGCTTTGTTTTTGATATTGAAAGCCAAAGCGTACTAATTGGAGGAAGTGAGCTGACAAAAAACATCTTGTAGTGTTTATTGTTAGACTGGCATTTAGCATTAAGGACCACAAAACAATGAACCGACAGCTTATTACCGAAATAAATCATAGAAATATTTTTATGAAAATCAAAACTGGCTATCTCTCCCGTCTTACCTGGGAGAGAATGTAACGTACCTAATATAAATATAAATAAATAAATATATTCAAACATTCACACCTATCAACTAGCCCCATTTTAAGCAACTAATGCTGCTTGTGTTTTGTGTTACAGACACTAGATGACGGATAAATATATTTAATAGATAAATACATATAAATATCCTGAATATATATGTGACCAGAGATTTAATAGACAACTAATTTGAAATATAGATATAAAAACCATAAAAAATATAAATTACAAAACTAGAAAAGAGTATGACAGTAACAATATATAAACATCCAAGACTGGAGAACAAATGCCTGAAAATTCATCACCCAAACATTTGCCCCCACCGGGGATCGAACCCAGAAACTTCATCAGCATATCGACATTCACACAATCCATTCTTCTTCGGTCTTCCTCTCCCTACTCGCCCATCCACTTTCAAATCCATTACTTTCCTTGTGACATGATCATTCTCTCTCCTCATTACATGTCCATAGCAGGATAGTCGTTTCTCTCAATTTATCAGCAATCGGGGCAACTTTCTGACTTCCCCTAATATATTCATTTATTTTTGCGGCTTATTTTGTATTTTGTCATTATGCATATTAATATTTGAATTCCTGAGAGAACGCGTTAAACTTAATATATATTTTTTTATAAATAGCTAAAGTATATCTATCGATGGAAAAGCACCTATCACATAACCACTGTCTCTCAGTAGCTACGGACTTAATTTACAATTTTAAGAATTATCGAATGTTAAAAATAAACATAAAATGTCTATTTTTATTTCCGCGTAACTGAAACTGTCCAGCCGGTAACTTTATTCTAGCGTAACTCAAATTAATTTGAATGGTAATAAAATTCTTTAAGCCACACAGTTAGAGGTCTTTATATGCAATTACTTGGGTCTCTATTTGAAGCGTCTATAAAACACGACGCTATAAGTGAATTGGAGAAAAGTATTCAAATAATTTTTTTTATGTGTACCTACTGTATCATAGGTTTAAAGTCGCTCAGCAAGCTATGGAAATGGTGATGCTTGGAGTAAATCTAAAGGACCGTCTTAGGAATGATGTGATCCGACAGAGAACTAAAGTCACCGACATACTCTTCCGTATTAGCAAACTGGCAGTGGCAGTGAGCTTGGTCACATTAGCCGTAGAACTGACGGCCGTTGGAGTCGTAAAGTTCTTGAGTGGGGACTGCGAATCGGCAAACACGGTGTGGGACGCCCTGTGGGAAACACAGATGGGATGACGATATTCGTAGGTTGGCTGGAGTGGGCTGGATGAGAATGGCCGAAGATCGAGAGCGGTGGCGAGCTTTAGGGGAGACCTATGTCCAGCCGTGGACGAGCAGGGGTTGTTGATGATGTATCATAGGAATCCACTAGAGACTCTATACTGTTTCGTTTTAAGCTGGATATCAACTTAGCAGCCTCGTGACGAGCTGCCTCACTTTGAGCGTGCCGTGCAAAGTTCAGTCCACATGAGCCAATTAATATAGTATCGAGCCTCAACCCAAGCCACGATACTTACAAACGTACTTACTCAACGCAAGACTTTGAATCAATACTCAATCATTTATTGCATTACATAGTGTGTACAAGTTCTTACAAAATATAAGCTATCGAATGGAATACCTATTTTAATAGCCTTTTTTGGTAATAATATGTTTTTTCGACTTTCATTTGTTTTAAGGTATTCAATAAAATACACATGGAAGTTATTTTAGGTGGACCATGGCATACACATTTATGGTTAGCATATTACTCATCATTTAAGTGATCCACGGGCAAGAAAAAGTGCCCGTGGTCCACCCAGGTGAACAAAGCAGGTGGTCCACGACCCAAGAGGGAATTTGGATCACCATGAACCCTGTCGGGCGCAACAACAATGGAGGGGTTCACATTGTGATAGTTTGTAATTAAATTATTCCTTAAGAATTTATTACTATTTAATTACAAATATTAATATATTGTTGACAAATCAATAAGCAATGTAACATATTATTACTGAGGCCTCGTCGTTGAGCATGGCCATTCTAAATTGGCTTGCTACACGGCCGCTTCGTTTGGTTTAATTTGCGGCAAGCCTCGACTTGCGGCATGGTCTCCACTAGATCTGCTTCGAGCCGAGACAGCCGCTTCGAGGCTGTTCAAGTGAATATCCAGCTTTAGACTTATTCCATCTCAAGTTTTTCCGCACAACCATCTAACAGCTTGTAGCGGTGACAGGCTCACCACTTGTCACGCTGAGTGCAGTCACTGCTTGGTGAAGCGCGGACTATGGCAATGGACTGCTTTTGTGGTGCTTTTGCCTAGTCTCCGACTAACCCTTAGGGGATAATAGTCGTAATTATATGTATGTATTTCTGAAAAATTCATTCAATAGTTGTAACGTAGTCGGTCAAGATTTTTCTTCAATTACGATTTTTCAATAATTAAGAAGTTTAATTTCTCAATTTCGTCAAAAATAGTAGCAATGAAAATTAATACTGTCAAAATACTTCTCCCGGATTCAAAGGCTCTTTCAATTCTAAGCATAAACTACATTCTACATGTTTAAAGCTGTATTTATATTACTGTCTGCACGTGATACATACAACAATAGTATTACTTGTATGTTAATACAGAGGATATAATGCCTAATTCTATAATTAACCAATTTAAACGCTCCCCAGTGCGTGGCCCGGATGCTTCGAAACATATGATTGGTTGATTGAATATCGGAATAATCAACAATAGGTGATTTGGTGTTCCTGGAATTTTATCCACCAATGAGACGCGTTTGGTGTATAGTTCGATTGTGGAATTTGGTTTTGATTAGGCATATTCCACGGTGTTAGATGTAACGATTGTTTGGAACCTTTAGGTCTTGCGTACAAATTGCCCCGCGAGCGGCCGCGTTGGATGGCTTCCACGCACGCAAACTACCGGCTACCACGTCTGGGGATCTCCCGAATATACCCGGGAATCCTCCCCCCTTATGCCTAATTAGGTCGAGGGCCCTAGAACCGACTCGGAGAATGGCTTCGGCAGAACCCGAGTCGATCCCGTGAGGACACGAATGGGTATATCGGGAAGTCTTAGTGGGTATTCTCAGCAGCTGAGCGAGTCCCACTCACGCCTGCCGCCTAGCCAGCGGTAGGTACGGTCCGTAAATAGGATTTTGTCCCCGTAAACAAAAAGGTCTTGCGTACAATTAAATTATAGCAATACAATCTAACCGATTCATAGAGGAAATGATCTCTCCATCTTACATGCCCTTTTCCCCTTGATTCCTTTCCTATTTAGAATAAATCCGTCGTCTATGGAAACTCCTAAAATTTCCAATCAAACAGCCCCAAATGATTAGCAGCATTTCTTGATGATGAAGTCAAGATTCATCCCTTTACTCCTGAATTTTTACATTCTGGACGTAGGTATATAATGCATGAATGATTGAACTTAAATTTTATTATACTTTTTTATAAAAATCGTTTGTTAATCATCTGGCTGAACAAGAAATACATTTGTAATAAGTTGCCCTGCTCTTCCAGTCGCCTCTGTTTCTTATCTATTTAAATCATTGATATTTTTAATCCAATACTTCATGCTTGATATGAAAGTAAGAAAGAATAAGAAGAAAAAGAACATTTAACATTGACGAGCTCGGTTGCGTAGTGGTTGGGGCGCCTTCCCTCGCCATGGTCAGGTCTTGGATAGGTGATAAAACATTGTGACCTCGAACTTCTTCGTGTTTCGGAAGGCACGTTAACCCGTTGGGCACGGTCGCTCTTGCAACCGTTCCTACCGTACCAACCCGCATTATTACGGCCCATACTCCTCATGTGTATCTCAATGAGGAAGGCCTGTGCCCAGCTGTGGGACTTATATAGGCTGAGCACGACCATGTGACATCCATCCCTCATGAATGCCATATTCTTTTAGTTAGTACACATATAAAACATTTATGTTCAATAGTGTTTATAGGATGTCTTACCGATTTTATTGTTCCTCGGAATTATTGTCTCTGCAGTTGCGTATGCGCACCGTTACAAAGTTTGATTCCCGGCACGCGCTACAATTTAGAAGCTACCTATTATGTCAGTATGACTTGAATTCTAATTGAGAAATATTGGGCACACAGGAAGATATACTATGCGAGATTTTTCTTGCGAATTTGCATGCTTTGGTAATGTGTATCAATCTTTTTGCAGTCAGCAATAGAAGAGTGCAAAAGCAAAGTGAAATAGCAATAGTTTATGAAACAACACTTCCTGTTGGTAATCAGTCCTAAAAGAAGTAGGTTTTCTATATACGATGTTTCAAAACTCAGCCCTAAAAATCAATGGAGTAGGAACAATGTTGAAAATTTTAATAGCAATTTAAAAAAAAATTCGACTATTAAAAATTTCAAGCTACTGTATTGTGGCAGGCAATAAAAGATATATTTAAAGAAATACTAAAATCGTAAACACAAGCAATGTTTTTTTTCACACACTGACACTGACAAGTCAAAAAATATTCAATATAGATAAGTATAAAAAATTTTCGTCTTGTAACCACCACGGAGGCCTGCTTCATTACCCTCCGAGGTCGCTACAGTCCTCATATTTTGGCAATGAGTTATGGGGACCCTACAACCCACTTTCGGCATTTCTTTTTTTTTTATTAACCGGATGGTGAGTGGATGTAGGAGGAGCTCAGGATTATGATGGCAAAAACCCTAAGACCCTAAGACATCTAGTTTGGTAACATACTTGCTCTTACTAGAAGAATCTTTTCACCCTTGGTCAAATACTTATCTAAATATTAGGTCCTTACCTATGAAATTGGTGTTTTGTATGGAGATTTTAGGGAATTCTGCATTTTCCATACTAAAGTTTTTTCAGTTTTCTTCACAACGACAAATCCAAAGATAAAAATATTTGGCATCTATCATTAGGCAAGCTTTAGTAATATGTGTAATATCACACATCATAAAAATTATTTATCGTTTTTAAATGAATGCAAATAAAATGATGTATTCGGGAGGCACTTAAAAAGAGTTGTCTCCGTGTCCAATTTTAACACAATTTAACTTACAACAAATTATCAGAACTAATCAAAAGAGTTCAAAAATATTGTCTATTTTTAGACGAGGTAATTATTTTTTAGGAATACTCTGAATCTTAATAGTTACAGACAAAAAATAATAATAATGATAATTTATTTGCTCACAAAAACGGTTAACATAGGTAGTAATTATTACAAAGGAAGTTGTACAAGCGTGTTCTACCAAAATGTTAGCATGCAAAACATTGCCTTAACATAAAATTATTGAATTAACACTAATTACATTCCACTATTCCATATGTCAAATTAATATTATATTACATTACATTATATTATTATTACATTACATTTCACTCTTAACATTTCACTACATTTCATTACATTTCTCATTACTTACATTTCACTATTCTATATGTCAAAATAATATTATATTGCATTTGCTTATACAATGGTCACAATCACAACAATATATTTTCACAAGTCATCACAATCAAATTTCTAATTTATTTTATGGGTCAATATTATTACATTATCAATAAGCAATTACTGAATGTCGAAATATTCTTTTAAATCGTAATAGCATTTAAGAATTAGCCATCCCTTTAATCTACGTAAAAACAGTGTAGTAGGTAAGGATCGGATCTCAATGGGAATATGGTTATAAACTCTTACAGGCATTATAAAACAATTTTTCTTATTAAGAGTACTATTGCTTAGCGGAACTAGTAGTTTATGAGGATCTCTCTGTCGTAATCTTTCATTATGAACAGGACATTTAAAGAAGTTTATATGACTTCTTATGAAGCTTCCTATCTCAAATATATACAGAGAAGTTACTGTGAGTAAGCCATATTTTCTAAACAATGGTCCACAGCTAAAATACTAAGAGAGAAAAAAAACACCGATTTCGTAGGTAAGTTCACCAACCCAATATGTCCGTTCAAATATGCATACACCTGTGCTTTTTCCAAATCCATCGGAAATTTAAGCTTGATGATAATTTTTTTTTAATTTGTAGTATTTAAGCATGTCATTTAATATGAATTCAATTTTATGTTCGATTACTTGTTGATTACTTGCTAATGCAATGTTTTGTAGATGTATAAAGACTTATATAGTTATACTATCTTTATAGATTGAAATGTAGATTGTCTTGTGATTTGGAAATAAAGAGGTTTAATTATTATAATTATGCATACATTTTAGCTTGTACTGTGTCATAAGACTGAACTGATCATTGTATAGGTAACAACTCACTGTGCTACACAATTAAATGTCAACTTTCGTTCTGAGAAACGAAAACAATCCGAGCACTTAGTCCATTTGAATATTCTTAGTGCCTGCGAACAAGACTGGCTGGGTAAGCTGTGAACATAGGAGAGTGTGATTTTCCTCTCAGGGAGACATAGACGAGGAACTATTATATATTTTTCAGGAAGCGTTATTAAAAACACACATGATATGTCTACTCCCCATGTAACAGGTTGCGAGCCTGTTACCATGCACCGGGCACAATGTATGGCAAGCGATATTTACAATCAACTGTACAATAAGTTCTATTTAAACTGGAAATATAGGTCTTAACACCTCTCTCACCCCTTCGGGGGGAGGGGAGGGGGAGAGGTGTCGTGGTGCTATGTTATGTCATTAAAAAAGTAACAATGTTAAAGAAAAATTGAATGTAATATTGATTTTGTAAAAAGTATATTCATAAACTATTGCCACTTCGTGAAATAATTCTTCCTGAAAGCAATAATATTCTGTCTTCTTACCGCGAATTTCTCGATTGAACGATGATAAGTTTTGATTTCGATGATTTTTTCTTTTTTAAAACATTTTTGTGAATGGCAATCTCGATATCTGCCCATCAAGTTATCTAGAAGAGATAGTTGCCTAGCGTTATCGCTTTGTCTTAAATTTCTTCTTTTCTATTTAATTTTCTCACCACTTTTTTTTTCTAATGCTAAGAGATTACTTTCTGTATATTATTTGTTACTTAGTTCAAGTCCACAGTTTTCGTGTACACACCATGCCAGACATTCATTGGAGACGAATTCTCAAAAATCGGCTCGACCACGCGCTAGAATGATAAAAAGTTTAAATTGTTTCATTTTATTAGGATTCCTTCGACGTCCATTCTTGTATTTTATAAATTTATGTTAATACTTAATTGTGTTCGGTTCGTTATAGCGCTGAATGGTAATGTGGCGGACAATTATTGGGGACATGTTTCTTGGTATCGTTATCGTAAGTGACTTTGGTTGTGTTTAGGTATTGTGTAGTGTTTGATTGTGTCAGACCCTAATTTATATGATAACGTAGCGATGTGGGAGGTATTTAGCTGTTATTTTCACACAATCCTTTTTTTAACGGGAATAAAGCGTCTATACGGACTGCAGAGATTTTATCTAGTTAGTAGTATCACAAAATAGTTTTAGTATGTTATATCTGTCCTGGCTTTCTGTATATCGGAAGTGTTAATGATTTTTTTCCAGTGGACGGAAACGGCAAAGGGACGTATTACATAGGATCAAATTACTGGCAAAGTGTAGGTGCTCAATGCACGACTACCCCTTCGGGATATAGGCGTGTATGTATGAAAGACTTTAAAGATCGTACTCAGTGCAGCTCATCTCAAGTACGCCCCACTGCTGGGCAGAGGCTTTCCTTATGGAGAAACGCATGAGGAGTATGGGCCGTAACACCACGCTGGCCCATTGCGGGTTGGGGGTATAAACAGTCGCAAAAGCGACCTACCAACGGTTTAACGTGTCTTCCGAAGCACGGAGGAGCTCGAGATCACAGTTTTGGCGTACCATGGCGAAGGTAGTTTTCGATCGAAAGCTAAGGCCCAATTGCGCGGTCGAGAGATAGCACCTAACCCTGGGGCAAATATATGGGCAAACCCTGGGTTACGCCACCGAGGTTATGTGGAAATGAATAGCGCCAATTCTTTCTAATGGTACTTAAGCAGAGATCTGCGCATGAGTTTAACTCTGGACTACGGGGCATAATGGTTACTTGTACCTCCAAGGCTTTCAATGAATTCCCAACTGTCACACAAAACGCATCATTAGATAACATTTATGTTTTTAAATTGTTCCACACGTCCACATTTAAGTGCCTCCATGACGACTATAACAGAGTAATGATGTTGGAAAAGTACAGTTGTTTGACAAAATAGCCGTTTCAGTGTCGAAGCCAGGCTGTCTGTCGGCTAAACTGGTATTATTACTCAGAAACTGTTGAGATAAACACCGGTGGTTTATGTTGTTGTCCATTGTTCCGACATGCAGGGTATACGGATATGGCATGCATAGGGAGACCTAGGAGGGTTGTGTCAGAAGTTAGTTGTGACAAGGGCGATTTCTCCCTAATAGTGAGCGATCTGGTAATAACGTTCGTTGGTCGAGAGAGAGACAAACGAATGTTATTACCAGCCCGCTCACTATAATATTGGGTCCTATGAAATTGGTGTTTTTATTCTGTCTTAGCAATTTGTCCGTAACTATTAAGTTTCAGAACATTCTTACAAAATAATTGCCTCTTCTAAAAATAGACCATATATTTGAGCTCGTTTTATTTAATTTGATAATTTTTTGTAAGTTTAATTGTGTTAAAATTAGACACAAAGACAATTATTTTTAACTGCCTCCCGAATACATCATTTGATTTGCATTAACATAAAAACGATGAATAATTTTTATCAAGCGTGTTCACACACATATAGCTAAAGCTTGTCTAATAATACATGCCAAATATTATTATCTCTGGATTTGTCGTTGTGAAGAAAACTGATAAAATGTTAGTATGTAAAATGCAGACATCCCCAAAATCTCCATACAAAACACCAATTTCATAGGTTGAGGTAAAATTCGTCCTTGTCACAAATCACCTGTAACACAACTCTCCTACTTACGTGATTTTTGATTACTTAATAGAATTAAAAGTGTCTAAAGTATCTTTCAATGTTATGTGAAAACGATTTTAACGAACAAGCACTTGTTACAGCAAATTTAATAATTATTTAGTGCCAATGTCCATGTTAAAAGTGTGATTCATAATTATGAAATACAGTGAGTCGGCGTTTTTGTTTACTTTTTGAACTTTGATTGAAAGATACTATTATGTACATTTTTTGATTAAGTTCTGTAATTTCTTACATTGCCTGTAAACTATTTTTTTTGTTTAATCAAAATACATACTAGCACCTTATGACGTGGATGCCGATGTAGAAATAATACCCGGAGATGTAGCCACTTAATTTATATACAATTCAAAAGCCACATTTATAAACATGTAATTAACACAAATGGTGAAGAGGAGGTTAGTTTAAAAACAGAAACCGTCTTTTTAACTGCCTCTCTGGTCTAGTGATTCACACCACTGGGTGTTGATCGGGAGGTCCGCGTTCGATTCCCCATGGGGGCAGAAGTTTTTCTGCTCGGTTTGGTTGGTGGTAGGGCTTCTTAAGCCGCCTGGCTAACTACGACCGTCTTACCTAAATTTGTCGCCATAATAATTTCAAGCATTGTTGTGTTCCGGCAATCAGAGGTAAGATAGCCAGTTCCTCAGTTATTGAGGATTACAGGTGAATCTCGCTTCCACCTTCGGCCTTATCGTCACTTACCATCAGGTGAGATGAGGGAAAAAAAAAGAAACAAAGAGAAAGTGGCCAGAGAAGAGCGCGATAACAGCAAAGTAAGAAATGGAGAAATCTTTTGCTGCATTCATGAGTAATTAAAAAGAAACAATAGGGCCGATTCCGTTGTCACAAACTAGAGTAAACTTAGCTAAATTGTGTATCTATCCTTTTCTGCTCCATAAAGTTAGAAAAGTATAGATACACACAATCGTTTAGTTTAGTCTAGTTTGTGACCACGGAATTGGCCCTATCGGTCGGAAACAATAGGGCCGATTCCGTTGTCACAAACTAGAGTAAACTTAGCTAAATTGTGTATCTATCCTTTTCTGCTCCTTAAAGTTAGAAAAGTATAGATACACACAATCGTTTAGTTTAGTCTAGTTTGTGACAACGGAATTGGCCCTATTGTTTCCGACACAAAATGCAATGGAGAAAGACACGACCATTGTATACGTGTGACAAGTTTCTCTGACGTTTTGACATCTAAGGATTAGTGTACACAGTGTTGAGATATTAGGTCCTTACCTATGAAATTGGTGTTTTGTATGGAGATTTTGGGGAATTCTGCATTTTCTATACTAAAATTTTTTCAGTTTTCTTCATTACGACAAATCCAAAGATAATAATATTTGGCATGTATCATTAGACAAGCTTTAGTAATATGTGTTATATCACTTCATATAAATTATTTATCGTTTATAAGTGAATGCAAATAAAATGATGTATTAGGGAGGCACTTAAAGAGAGTTGTCTCCGTGTCCAATTTTAACACAATTAAACTTACATATCAAAACAAATCAAAAGAGCTCAAAAATATAGTCTTTTTTTAGACGAGGTAACTATTTTTTAGGTATACTCTGAATCTTAATAGTTAGAGAAGAAGAATGAGACGAGGTGTAGAGGTTAACTTTAACTTGTGCATGATGTTAAACACGAATAATTACGAAGCAAGAAGATATAAAAAGAAATGGTTCAAACAAATACATATAGACTACTCTATCTAATTCTATACAATATTAAAACTCGACATCGAATGTCTGTTCATAGAAAAAAATGCTTAAAATCAAGTCAGAGGAGTGTAAAAAAAGAGAATATACGAAAAAACATTATTTATTTTATTTATTGTTTGTCTGTCTGTACGTCTGTTTGTACGAGCTAATCTCCGTCATGGCTGGACCGATTTCAATTAAATTGCATGGTGATACCTTATATCCCTGGTCAACATCTTAGATACTTTTTATTCTGGAAAAATAAAGAGTTCCCGTGGGATTGATAAAAAACCAGTAACCACGGACGAAGTCGTGGACAACAGCCGAATAACCCACGATGATGCATATGGTATGATTATGACTAGAAATTATTTAATTATTTTGCACAGTCTATCCCAACCTTTATTTGAGGTCAAGAATCCATCTCATTTCTGACACAGAAGGGGACGCGCTTATCTGCCATCTCTCTCTTTACGGCCGCTATTAGGCAGAAAACGCTTCTTACAGCAAATTTGACGATTCACTGGGAAAATACTGCTGGGGAGCTATGATGACCATGAGCTACGAAGTTTCCGGACAAGAAGGAATGATTAAAAAAAATTTTTTTTTTTAAATATTTCGAGCTTAAATCATTAAAAGTCATAGCATACCTTTTGTTCAGTTTCTTTTCTTATTTAAAATTTCTTTTTTAATATTTGATATGTGCTTCGGTACATTGTAATGGTTGGTGTGGTCGGCTATTGTAATAGTCTTCAGCCTAAATTCCCTAATGGTCACCAGTCACTACTGCTCTCCTCGGCCGCTTTTATCTTGCGACGTCTCACACTATCAACGTTTTTTAAGTTTTATTCTCCACTCAAGTACTTGATGACCTTGACGGATAGCCAGCAGTTATTCTGGATAATGTTAGCCTACTACCACATAATATTAAAATAAGCCCTACCTTTTGTACTCGTCTTTTTATTTCATGTGTTGTATATTGTAAATTTTTCCTTTGTGTACAATAAATATTTAAATAAATAAATATTCTAATTCGATGGGCTGCGATAAATTTTAATATTTTGATTCAAAAACATAACCACCTTATTTATAAAATTCTACGTTCTTACTACTTGTCCTGAAACCTGCTAAACCATACTCACCCTACAAACACTAGGTATCTTGTAACAACTGTTGTTTATCTCAAAAGACAACCAGTTTTAAGTCATTCGGTGTAACGTGTTAGAGATTGCAGATCAAACCGTAGTGGAGCCGCGGCTTAAGTTAAGGTGAGGTTTTAATGGACATTTTGCTTTGGTAAATTGGCACTTTATCTGACGTGTTACAGCTGTTTTTTAGATTAATATAAATAGCTAAGTTTCAAAATGAGCTCGGTGGCGTAGTGGTTTGTACGTTTGGCTTTCGATATCGAAAACAAAACGTTCAAAGTTTTTTTATCTCGAACTTGAACTTTTTATCAAAACTTTGTTATCTCGAACTCCATGCTTCGGAAGGCCAGATAAGCCATTAGTCCCAGTCGCTATTGCAACCGTTTCTACCACCAACCCGCATTGGGCCCGCGCGGTGGTGTTACGGCCCATACTCCTCATGAGAGGAAGGACAAGTGTAGGCTAAGGAGGAATAAATTACCTAGCTTAAAATTTTGCAAGAATATGCAGAATTTCAAGGACTTTCTTTGTAGAAATTTGAAGGATTTTGCCAATAAAATAATGCATACCGTTCTGTTATTCAAATAATAGGTCATGGCCTATGAAATTGCCGTTTTGTATGGAGATTTTGGGGAACTCTGCATTTTCCATACTAATTTTTTTTCAGTTTTCTTCACAAGGACAAATCCAAAGATAATAATATTTCGCGTATATCATAAGACAACCTTAAGCGATATGTGTGATATAAAAATTAAATTAAACTTCATAAAAATTATTTATCGTTTTTAAATGAATGCAAATCAAATGATGTATTCGGGAGGCACTAAAAAAGAGTTGTCTCCGTGTCTAATTTTAACACATTTAAACTTAAAAAATTTTATCAAAATAAATCGAAAGAGCTCAAAAATATGGTCTATTTTAATAGGAGGTAAGTAATTATTTTTTAAGAATACTCTGAAACTTGATAGATACAGACAAAATACTAAGAGAGAAAAAAACGGCAATTTCATAGGTAAGGACCAATTATCACACAGTACCTAGGTACCCCCGGTTTACACAGTACCTATAGTTAATCTTATTGTTTAAACTATTTAAAGACTTCTATTATAAAAACAATCAAAGATTTCTTTTCTCAATATTTAATTGGGCATCTAAATCAACAATTATGTTACATGCGCGCTTGAGGGTAGATTATTTAACCATTAAATTCTACATTCCATACGAAACGGCAGTTAGTAATCCGTACTAATTAAATAATAGTACCCCACACACAAAAATTAGTCACGGGTTGCACAGTGTGTCACCGACACGACCATCGGCTTCCACAAAGTACAGTTCTCAAAAGCCATCAAATAAGTTACGAATAGACGTGAAATTGGCTGAGTTACCGCGTGATTAAATAAAAACATTCACACTACGATGGCTGACTGTCACACCGTATACAGCGTATTGAGCGGTGGAGATTTTTTTCCTGGTTATATAGGCTTGAGTTGAACAAATGATAGGAGGAGCTCGGTGGCGTTGTGGTTAATACGATTTGTCTTTCGATTATAAACAAAGCTACCTTCGCCATGGTCAGGCCGTGGATGGTTGAATTAAACCGTGACCTCGAGCTCCTCCGTGATTCGGAAGGCACGTTATGCCATTGGTCCCGGTCGCTATTGCGACTGTTTCTACCCACCAACCCGCATTGAGCCAGCGTGGTGGTGTTACGGCCCATACTCCTCATATGTTTCTCCTTGAGGAAGGCCTGTGCCCAGCAGTGGGACGTATATAGGCTGAGGACAGGACAGGAACAAATAATCCACATATTACTATAAGCTTATAACTATACGAAGGATAGAGGTGAATGCTGGATATGAGGGTAATATTAAATGATGACGCAGGGAGAAGACCGAATAAGAAGACTGAAGATACCACGGACCTTAAGATCACAATGATTTACTTCCCCGGCCGTATCAGAAAAAAATTGGCTTGTTTTTAATATTAGGTCCTATGAAATTGGTGTTTTGTATGGAGATTTTGGGGATGTCTACATTCTACATACAAACATTTTATCAGTTTTCTTCACAACGACAAATCCAGAGATAATAATATTTGGCATGTATTATTAGACAAGCTTTAGCAATATGTATGTGAACACGCTTGATAAAAATTATTCATCGTTTTTATGTAAATGCAAATCAAATGATGTATTCGGGAGGCAGTTAAAAATAATTGTCTTTGTGTCTAATTTTAACACAATTAAACTTACAAAAAATTATCAAATTAAATAATACGAGCTCAAATATATGGTCTATTTTTAGAAGAGGCAATTATTTTATAAGAATGTTCTGAAACTTAATAGTAACGGACAAATTGCTAAGACAGAATAAAAACACCAATTTCATAGGTAAGGACCCAATATTTAATCCAAATCATTCAAACCGAGTATGACAACCGCACCGAGTGTCTCATAATGTTTAAATGACGAAAATTACTGCGGAGGAAAATTGGTGATAGTAAGCTAATTTAATTTGGAACTAATCAAAGTAATACGAATGTAAGCATCGATTACATATCGGTGTGAGAGAAGGCCTAATCGAAAATTCGTTTAGGCGCATAACAAGGCGTTGCCCGTCAATAACGCACAATAGCGAAGGCAGTTCACGCTCAATTGCTCGCAAATTATTGCTAGTTGACACAGCGGGCTCGCTAGACACATGCGCGACTTCTGAACGGTGACGATTCAAAATGCTATTAAGGTTCCAATTTGAAATAATACTCCATAGAGGTCCATGGAGTGTTAATTATATTTTAAAAACTTAAAAATACTCTGAGGAGCTCGGTGGCGTAGTGGTCAGTGCCCTTTGGCTTCGATCGAAAACAAAGCTACTGTCTCCATGGTCAGGCCGTGGATGGGTGACCAAGACTTTGTGATCTCGAGCTCCTCCGTGCTTCGGAAGGCACGTTAAGCCGTAGGTCCCGGTCGCATTTGTGACCGTTTCTACCCACCAACCCGAATTGGGCCAGCGTGGTGGTGTTACGGCCCATACTCTTCATGTGTGTTTATGCCCTGGGACAGGACGTCCCAGCAGTGGGACGTACACAGTACATAGGACGTACATAGGCTGAGGACGACTTAAAAATAATATACTTTTCATTTTAAAAATTGAAACACCCTTTGCTTTATCAAGTAAAGGAAAAGTGCGCGGAGCAAGATGTTAATTTTTGTATTTACGCAGACTGTAATTCTTTGTTCTGTGGTAGAATTACAAAGATTTTATTAGTGAACTAGCTGTTCCCATGACTGCGTCCGCGGTGACTATGGTTTTTTAACTATCCCACGGGAACCTTTTAATTTTCCGGAATAAAAAGTATCCAAGATGTTGACCAGGGATATAAGGTATCACCACGCAAAATTTCATTGAAATCGACCCAGCCATTTCGGAGATTAGCCCGTACAAACAGACAAACTGAAAAATAGACGAATAGACAGAGAAACTAAAAACAAATGTTTGGTATTTTCCCTCTTTTTACACCCCCCTTGATTTTAAGCATTTATTTTCTAAGTACAGATTTTTGTTAACACCGATTATAACACCTCGAGAGCCAAGCGAACGCCGGAGTTCGTAAGCAATAAAATCTAATTTCCATTCTATTGCATTTCGTTTTGTGGCCGTTGATAGGTTGACAAAAATTTTCACCCAAGTAGATATTTGATTCCAAATAGTATTTATTTACATATTTTTTTAGTTTAAATTTTCAAACAAGCTAGTGTTCTGATTATAGAAAGTCGAATACAATAAATCTAATTCAACGGCACACCGAGAGAGTATCTTCGCTAGATTTAATGTTATCAATGAGGCAGTCAAACACCCTGTTTCATGTTATAATGACAAAATAACAGCCTGTATATAAACCGTTTACTTCGAAATCGCATCAAAGTCCGCCATATCGCTCTACACCAGATGTCATTTTTTGCCGATCACCCTACTCATATAGAACACAAAGTTTTTGTCCGTCCGTCCGCCATTGAGTAGTGTCGATTTCAATTACACCCCCATTGTACCTTTGGTCAACGAGAGTTTTTTTTAATCCACACACAACCCTCTTCAACCATAGAGATTGAATAGACTCGTGTGAAGTTGTTACCTCTATGGCTAGCCTATGGACAGCTTTTTATTGCACAATGAATCGACAAAGTGTCTAATTGACATTTAGTTCAAGAAAAAAACTGGCTTTATGTCCCATAGGTTGTTACGCCTTTGTTACGCCTTTGTTATGTATAAAAGAAACGATTTAATAATGGCCGTATTAGCAGAGACTTTATACAATTTGCTTTCATAAAATTAATAACATTATTGCATCGTCTGTGCGAAGAAGGGATGGACATAAGAAATACACACATTACACTTGTTAAATTTAATTATTTAATCTATCGGTACTTCCATACTAATATTATAAATACGAAAGTAACTCTGTCTGTCTGTCGGTCTCGCTTTCGCGACAAAAGTACTGAACTGAATCAATCGAAATTTGGCACATAGATAGTTTAGAGCCTGAGAAAGGACATAGGTTACGTTTATCCCGATATTCCTTTGTGAACGGATACCACGCAAAGCTATTTAACAACTCAATAGTACAGGCAAATTCAAAAATATGTATGTACGTTTGAGAGGAAAATAATCTTATTGGAAGGGAATAAAGGCTATTATCTGTCAAATGTGCATACATATTTTTGAACTTGACTATACACCCGCGGACGTAGCGAACGACCTTCGTCTTGAACGTCGTCGTCCTGGCCCCACGATGGGCGCCAATATAACATAGTACAGATAATAAGATACTTGTACCTAGATATTTTACATTCATACATACATACAATTGCATGTAGCTGAAATGCGAATGTTAAGGTGGATGTGTGGTGTGACGAGAATGGATAGAGTAAGGAGTGAATATATTAGGGGAAGTCTGAAAGTTGCCCCGATTGCTGATAAACTGAGAGAAAAACGACTTTCTTGGTATGGACATGTAATGAGAAGGGAGAATGATCATGTCACCAGGAAAGTTATGGACTTGAAAGTGGATGGGCGTGTGGGGAGAGGAAGACCAAAGAAAAGATGGATGGATTGTGTAAAAGATGATTTGATGAGGATGGGAGTGAGTGTTGACTTGACGAGTAATAGAGGAGAGTCACGCCTCTAATCCTCGAATGGGTAGGTAGAGTCCAAGGAGCACTGTATTTCTTAACCACATTTAGCCATACAAAAATTGGGTTTGGTCAGATGTAACACCATATTTTATTTGCTGTATAAAGAATATCGTTGCCAATATAGAAATAGCACACCTCTTTAAACTACCCACCCAATATTTTTTTCAGTAAGATTAATTAACACGTCCATAGTGATAAAATTAGAATGTCACCTTTCTGAAAAAACAAATTTTCTCAAAAGACCATAAATCTACAAAAAATAACAACCAGGGCATCTGAAAAAACCCACCACGTGTCCATCTAATTGCCATAACCCAGAGCTTCTAAACCGTTGCGTCCAGAATAATTTATGTTGTTTGTCCACCTTTATGTCCCGGCCTTTATTGGCCAGGTGTTCTCAACGTATTGTGTTTTAACTTCAATAAATATGAGCTTTATGAGCGTAGAGATAGGGTCGTAAACTTCTATGTCAATTAGAAAGCATTTAGTAATGGTTACTTGCAGAAATTTTGACATAGTGTAGGCACGTAGCAGTAGGTAATATTGACTTCAATTTAAAAGAGAATACATAAACTTTTTGATATATTATATCAGAGAATTAAATATAGTATGTGATAGTACTAAGGTTGTTCCCTGAGGTTTTTCTTATCAAATTTCGATTAGCGACACTGGTGTAGAAATATGAAAAATGTTTTAGATGTCAAAAGCGTACACGGCCACAAACCTGTCGTGTTGTATCACGGAATGTGGTACTCGGGGACTGCCTCTCTGGAAAAAAGTAAAAAGCGTGAGGTTTTTTCGTTACGGAATTTCTGGATTCGGTCCCCGCGCTCAAGGCCCGCGATAGAAGCTATGCAATAGCTTAATAATCTTCAGACATTCACATCTATCAACTAGCCCCATTTTAAGCAACTAATGCTGCTTGAGTTACGGACACTAGATGACATCCAAGACACATCCAAGACTAGAGAAAAAAATCCTGAAATCACCCAAACACGGATCGAAACCAGAACCTATCGTGATGGAGACACCTTGAGACTCGACCACGGAGGTCATCAAATTTACACATTTTACTTTTATACAAAAATAAATACCAATTTCTGTATGTTCTTTGCTCTGTGCGCATCCAATGAAGCCATGTTGTTGCGGGTTTTATCCTTTCACACCAAACCTCTTGGTAACTCGGTATCTCTCGAACGACCGGGTTTTAAGGTGTAGTAATTTCTATTTTACAAGGTCGTCAAATGAAGTTAATCTATTGTTGTTGTATTAGTTCACTATGCCACATATTTTGTAAGGGTAACTATTAATCGTAAAACTGTTCAAAAAGGCTCTTTCTTGAATAGAAGCGAATTATTCGCCAATTAACTCGTGTAGATGTTTGTATTCATGAATTATTATCATTGTAATCTAACCTTTTGTTATGAGAGATACGGGTCACTTTGTATTTATTATAGGTTATTTTACACGTCTACAAGGGAATCGATGCTAATAGAAAATTGTTTTTTAAAATTTTATGTTTCAATGATTACAAGAATAAGTTCATTGAAACCTGAGTTATAAATATTATTAAAAAAATACAAACTTAAAAAAACTTTGCTACTTATGTAAATTTGTACCCTGGATCCCATAGTATCCCATAGCTTTGACAAGGCTAGGTATGTTTTTATAGCGCATTAATTGTATAATACATAAGTAAGTCTATACCTTCTTAATAAAACATAAAATGATTAAAAAAAAATTATTCTTGGGTGTTATTTTAACGGTTAGCAAAATATTTGGTCTAATTGGTCAGCACCTTATGGGCAGCAAATATTTCTAATTTGTCATCAAAACAACTAATTGGGCAGCATCTCAAATGTTTTCGCTGCTGCCAAATTGTTTAATATAACATGTTTTCATGACACAAATATTCATCTATCTCAACACATTTCCTAGGAATTAATCCTTGATCCCTCATTGATCCTTTTCCGAGAATTTATAAATTTCCGGTAACACGTACGAGTATATTGCTGCCCAAATAATTACTTTGCAGCTCCATTAATTATTTTGCTGCCTAAAATAATTATTTTCCGCCCGAATAATTAATGCTGTTAAAATATTTGTTTAGATAGATAGATAAAATCTTTATTCACTCAAAAATTCTCCATCACCCACAAAAATAAAAAAAGAAATATAAATAACAACAACAGAACTAAATTGTGTGTGCTACAGAAGAGTAAAAAGGTTTTCTCTCCAAATGACTTTTCGGCTGACCTTTTTGTCTTGACCAAATAATTAAATGGCTGACCAATAATATTGGGTCCTTACCTATGAAATTGGTGCCTTTTTCTCTCTTAGTATTTTGTCTGTAACTATTAATATTCAGTGTATTCCTAAAAAATAATTACATCGTCTAAAAATAGACTATATTTTTGAGCTCTTTTGATTTGTTTTGATAATTTGTTGTAAATTTAATTGTGTTAAAATTGGACACGGAGACAACTCTTTTTAAGTGCCTCCCGAATACATCATTTTATTTGCAATCACTTAAAAACGATAAATAATTTTAATGAAGTGTGATATTACACATATTACTAAAGCTTGTCTAATGATAGATGCACAATATTATTATCTTTGGATTTGTCGTTGTGAAGAAAACTGAAAAAATTTTAGTATGGAAAATGCAGAATTCCCCAAAATCTCCATACAAAACACCAATTTCATAGGTAAGGACCTAATAATTACATTCTTTTTTTTCTTTTACCCGCTTAAAAATAAACCTGTTTTTTCACCTTGAAATTATGTTCTGAATAGGTGAGCTGAAAATTGACTAACTATTGAGTGGTACAGTACCAATGTCTAGAATTGAATGCGAGCGAATGGTCGCCTTAAGCTATAAGATTTTGCTATGTTATTTATCCGTGGGAATCAAAGCGAACTCTGAGATGTTTGTTTTGCATGTATTGTGTCTTTGAGTAGGTTTTTTTTTCTTTGAGAGCTTGCCCAATGCCCATGACTGTTATGTTTATTATGTCGATTAAAATAGGGCTGGGATAAATATAGCAATAAATAAATAAATATCTTTCACACCTATTTTAAGCAACTAATGCTGCTTGGGTTACGGACAATAGATGACGGATAAATATATTTAATAGATAAACACATATAAATATACTAAATATATATAAACATCCAAGACTGGAGAACAAATGCCTGAAAATTCATCACCCAAACATTTGCCCCCACCGGGGATCGAACCCAGAACCTCTCAAGATGGCAACGCCTTGAGACCGGCGTAAAGACTACCCGACCACGGAGATCGTCAACGAGGTCTATGTATCTAGTATTATGTGTCTAGTATTAATGCTTTAACCTGTCCCACACTGGCCTCCGAATCTGGCTCGAGCGCCCTGAAGGTTCTCCCTGGAAGCGGGACCCCCTAGGGGGTGCCTTCCAGAGAGATACCCTCCAGTAGTGGTTCGCCACCACTGGACCCACCAAAGTTCTCGCCTTCTTTTAAATAATCCGATGATAACTGATTAGCCGTCAGAGGCAACACTTACGGGCAAATCAAAAAAAGACACGGGCCTTCCTCATGGAAAAACACATGAGGAGTATGGGCCGTAACACTAGCCCGTGTGGTGTGTCGAAACGGTTGCAATAGCGGGACCAACAGCGTTTTGGTCACCCATCCAAGGCCTGACCATGGCTAAGGTAGCTTTGTTTTCGATATCGTAATCCAAAGCGTACTAAGCACTACGCCACCGAGCTCCTCATGTGTTTGAATGTGAGGATAATCTAATAATATAAGACACTAAATAATAATAATATAAGACACTAAATTTCAAACTATGTCTAGAGACGCCGTCTGTTGGACAAAGGCCTCCCCCAAAAATTCCAAAGACCTTCCAAACCATCACGGACCACCTCAAAAAAATAAAAAATATATTCAAACATTCACACCTATCAACTAGCCCCATTTTAAACAACTACTGCTGCTTGTGTTAAATATATTTAATAGATAAATACATATAAATATCCAGAATATATTCAATTCATATACCTATAAGTTTTTTTGACATTTTTATACTTCAATGACGTTGTATTTTATGATATTTTTAAATGTTGCTATGTAAAGGGAGGGTAGAAACTTGCTGAGTTTCTTGCCCGTTCTTCTCAGAACAAGGCCTCCTGGTAGTTTTGTGAACGGATGGCGTAGATTTTCTTTTTCACGAAATATTGTAAAATGTTTATGACATTCTTAAGCATGCGCTAAGACGCATCTAAACTGAATAAATGCTTTTGATTTTGATTTTGAAACATCCAAGACTGGAGAACAAATTCCTGTATTCATCACACAAACATCTGCCCCACCGGGGATCGAACCCGGAACCTCTCGAGGTGGCGACGCCTTGACAACGGCGTACAGGCCACTCAATCATGGAGCTCGTCAATAAAGTTACTTAATTTGCAAGATAAAACGAATGTAAAACGTCACTAATTCAATTAGATTAACATATACGATTCAATCTATAAACTTTAAATGTAAAAGCCACCCAGTTCCCAACAAAGGAATATCATGAAATATATCACCGAGCTACTTCGCCTACGAAACCACTTAATTATGTAATATAGCTTTCTTAATGTCAACTTCTAGCTATTGAATAATATGGTAGCCCGAACACAATGGAAGCCAACCCATAACACCGCAGGACAGTATCTGAATCTAATTTATTCAAACGCAATATAAAATGATATCGTTTAAATTCATGTCTATTATAAGCGCTACCTTTGGCGGGAATGTAGGCCATTTTGTTGTATTTTGGCGCGATCTATAAAATAGTAAAGAATAGTGGAGTTTAGTAAACATACATTCATACATACAATCACGACTGTAATCAAAAAGGCAAAGTCCAAGGAGCACCTTAAGATGTTGACACCTTGTGTTATACAAAAATTGGGTTTGGTCAAATGAAAAATCATGAAAGAGTAGTAACAAGTGGCTAGCTCCCGGTACCCAATACTCCCTTAGTCGCTTTTTACGACATGCTAGGCAAAAAAAACAGTTGGTGCATTACACAAAAAGAAAATATATAAGTTTAGTAAAGCTTATTGTAAATATTGTAAGTTTAGTAAAGCTTATTGTATTCACAATCGAACGATCGATCACAATCGATAAGTCAAGTCATAATTAGTAACTTGACAAATAATGTACTTCTTAATTATATCCCTCCAATAGCGTGCTGTACGTTTCACTGATAAAGTGGTGATTAACCTTAATCAGAGATTGTGAAACCCAAGATGGGTGTTGACTTAGCACTACACGAACTCTACTAATCTGTTATAAAACAGGCCATATTTTTCCTAATTTTGCTTTATCGTGCATTTATTAACAAGTTAAAAAGCTATCTAATAATGAAAATCCGTCGTGTAGTTTTTGCGTGATGTGTGCACAAACATATATACACACATGGAAAATGTTCAAATATTGGTGACGTGGTACCTATATTGATCTTCTTACAGCTCTTTATAAAAGTTTTAAAATGTATCGGTTATTTACAGTTTAAAACTATAATTAGTTGCTGTTTGTTGATTGTAGGCAAACAAATAAATATTTTTGATACAAAATCATCAAGCAATAATGTCTCAAAACCGAAACATAATTCATAAGATTACGAAAACAAAACGCAACTAGTTTTGTAGCACTTGAGAATAATCGTGACCACTTTATTATTGGATAAGAACTTTTATTTGATTAACATGTCACAATCGAGATTTGGGCATATGAATTTTGATGACTGATGATAGCTAGAGCCCGCGACTTCGTCCGCGGTTACTGGTTTTTAACAATCCCACGGGAACCTTATAATTTTTCGGAATAAAAAGTATCCAAGATGTTGACCAGAGATATAAGATGTCACCATGCAACATTTTCATTGAAATCGGTCCAGCCATTTCGGACATTAGCCCGTACAAATAGACAAACAGATAGAGAAACAAAACAATATTTTTTTGCTATTTCCGTCTTTTTAACATTCAACCTCTACAGTTTTAATATATGTATAGATTCGTACAGTCGAGTTCAAAAATATATATGCACATTTGACAGGTGACATTATTCCCTTCCAATATGAGAGTCATTTATTGTCAAACGTGCATACATATTTTTAAACTCGCACGTACTTACAATAAACAGTTTACAGTGGTTAATACTAAAAGGCAAAAAGGGCGTTTACAGTCCTCTAAAAAGGTTCAATCTTATATTCGAAAAGTTTAGTAATGTTGTTGTTCTTCTTCAAAACACTTCTGCAAGCTTACCAATGGAGTAATTTTGGTAATGAGTCGTCTGCGGTTCTTCCTTTTAACTTGCTTTTAGTACCCCAAAGCAAACATATAAGTAGCATTGCAATTCCGCCTTAAATCCTTGCATCCCTTCTCACACAGGCAGCGAAATTTTTGTTTTACCCTGGGAACTTTTTATTTCTGTCACGAGTTGTCAATGATTATGGTACACTGCGATCCTGGCAGCCAACACATTTAATTTCCAATTTACTTACTTTAATTTCTTACTCCTTACTCAATAAGTTACTCAATTACTTTATCTTGTCTTTGACTCTATTACTTATCTCAAAGTAAACAAAATACAAAAGGTGGGAATACAGATTAACCAAAAAGTTTTTAACCATAAATCACCAGGGATCTAGCGCCGGAACTTTTTAAAAGAAAAAAAGTAAAAGATCAGATGGTAAGCCACGTACGAGTATCATGTTTCTTGTAATTTAAATAAATTATTATGGTCGTTGTTTGGTGATGTCTCTATTATTTTGTGAACGAGGGTATAGTGGGTGATGTTAGGGTGAATTAAGTTGCATTGAATTATAATTGTCTATGGTATATTTAGGGTCGGTTTAGAATTGAAGATGCTCATTTTGTTTCCTCTGTTGCATTTAAAAATAGTAATACCAAGGAGTTATTATTTAAGTTAACATCTTAAAGCCCACAAAACGAGTCACAATGGAAACACAATTAAATGTTCGCGAACGCCAGCGTTCGCATGTCCCTCGACGTTCCTGATTATTAAAATTAATGTTATTCTTAATTGTTCATCGATAAAATGTGTTATATTTTAAGCCACAGCTATTGCTGTAATTGGAAAAACTGCATTAAAACTTCTTCGAAACTAACGAAAGATTTTTTTTAATACTTACTCACCACTATTACGCAAACTCCTGAAAAATATGGAAGTATGCAGATGTATATTTTGAGATTTCAGTATATCCCCCAAATATCTTAGAGATCAAGATATACTAGATGGTCATATTATTATGTTGTCTGGTGTCAAGTTATTGTTGCACGTGGTGGTATGACAACAGTGGGCGATATAAAACTGTGTCATAATAATGCATGTAGTAACGCATGTCACGAAAACCAATTATATTTAAACACTAGCTTTTGCCCGTGACTTCGTCCACGTTACATTACAATAGTTACTTAAGGACAGCGTAAAGTTAAGCTTATAGCCTGAGTTTGTAATCGGACTCGATCGGACGGACGGACTTGTGTAGCCGAAGCCTATAGCCTCAATAAATAGTCTATCTAACCTTGAAAGAATATTTCTAATCGGAACAGGTAGCCTACTGTCGAACGCAATCTCCATTAAGCTCAATAACAACACAATCCAATATCTCAAAATGCCGAGACTAGAGAGGCGGTACAAGAGTACTAATTTCAGCTAAGCTCAATGTCATTTAGGCCACTCAATATCCGCATAATTTGACCCATTTATGGGCCTAGTGTCCCACTGAAGGGTAACAGACAGAGTTCAAGAGTAGGCCTCTTATTCTAAACTGTCGGAAACTAAACCACTCACGGATTCTCTGTTTCCGTCACTTTTTATTGCGGCGACTCAGAGCGAGACGGGACGCGACTGTCCGAATCGAATCCGTGAACCGACAGTTTAGAATAAGGAGGCAGAAGTTCCTGAAATAAGCGCGTTCAACCAAACCAACTCTTCAGCTTTATAATATTTGATTATAGATTTATTATGGTACCAGCGTGTGAGTTTTTCCGAGTCGTGTAGTGGCTCATTAAAATAATACTACCAACCTCTCTTCCCTTGGGTGTCGTAAAAAGCGACTTATGGACTTAAAACTCCACAACATCCAATAGCTTATAGCGGCGACGGGCTCACCACCACGCTGAGTCACTGCTTGGTGAATCGCGGATTATGGCAATGGACTGCTTTTGCGGTGCTTTTGCCTAGTCTCTGACTAACCCTTAGGGGATGATAGTTGTGATTATATGTATGTATTTCTGAAAATATGTGTGAGATTTTACGATGATTAATAATTATCTCTTGATCGTAGTAAATAGATTCTTTTAGCACTTAAGATACAACACTACTTATGTAAGCGAAATCAGCAGCGGGTGTAATTTGTTTGGGAATTCCTTGCTAAAAGCTTCACCCTGGAAATTACAGAAATTATGAAATACATCTAAAATGTATTGTAAAATAGGTGATTTTAAAAACATATATGCAGATGACTGAGCGTCTGCATTATAAGGTTAAACTATGGATTTATAAAAAAAAATTGTCATTGTGCTACCAAAGTGGATAAAACCTATAAAAAATGGAGTCAGTCCGCCATTTGACTTTAAAGTTTTAATAAATAAATAAAAATATGTATAGGTACATATTTGACAGGCGATGATAAACTTTATTCGCTTCTAATAAGAGTCACTAACTGTCAAAAGTGTATACGTATTTTTGCACGTGACTGTACAGTGGAGTTTTAACATAAAGTTTAAACTCCAATTGTTCCATATAACGATATATCGTTGCGATGTGGCTAATAATTATAAAATGTTGAGTTTGACGTGCGGGCGTCACGATTGATGCCCGCCAGGACCCCTGTTGGGAGCGGAGCGCCGATTCTGTGAACCAGGGCCGGACTAGGGGCGTAAGGCGAAATAGCTGAGTTCATTAACTTTGGTGATGGACGGTTTAATGTCATATACACTATAAAATTTTTGTACACCAAAAAAAAACTTCTCTTCTTGAATACTTCGGTCACATTGCAAGGAAAGCCAATGAGAACCTTGAGAAGCTTATTGTGACCAGAAAAGTTGAAGGGAAAAGGCCTCGTGGACGCAGCCCAGTCCGTTGGTCCGACCAAAGCCGCACCACACTTGATACTACAGTGCACGAAGCCCTCCGTGCCGCTGGAAACAGATGCCACTGGAAAAACATCGTACGGAGGAAAGTGATACAGAAGAGAGGTCACGACCCTCATCAGTGAGGAATCCGACGGAAGGAGGGAGGGGAAAAAAAATAATGTCAGGTCTACAAAGATAAGACTGATTATTGAAAAAAAAATCTGTACCTTAGAAGAACAGTAAAGGGTAACCTATTACTAAAGAGACGCCTTTTTCTGACGAAGAGGAGGAGGAGAGGAATGCATGGACCTTTGACGTAATGCAGAACTCGCAGAACTTCTTAAAACGCTTTATAAACCACATGAAACAATACCAATTTCATTTCATCTAATCGCAAAGTTACTCAAATGAAAGAAGCACCTACTCTTCTATTTTAAATCTGCAAAGGTATAGGGATTCCTCTAGTTTCGCAATGCTCTTGTGCAGTAGTGGTCACGTCTATCTGGGCCGTCTGCTCCTTTATTTGTTCCTTTATTTGTTCCTTTATTATTATTTAACAATTTATTGTACACACAAAAAAAATACAATAAGCAATACAAAAGAAGACAGGTAATTGAGTACAAAAGGTAGGGCAGGGCTTATTCCTAATAGAAATGTCTTCCAACCCACCTGCGAAGGAAAAATGCTGAGGAGTAAACTGAGTCGCGTGTACTTAACAATATGTAAAAAAAGATAAAAATTAGATTATATAAATAATTTCCAAATCCAGTCCTGTAGTTGCTCGAAATAAAATTCCCAAACCTGAATCATTCCTAAACACACAGGCCGCTAATTATATAGAAAATGGACTCTTATTTATGGCCTCCGGTCCCGAAATATGGGCTTTTAATGGCCTGTCAATAACCACAAATGGGCCCTTTGTTCCTACAGTACTTGTGGCGAAATCACCATAAAATTGTATGGTTAGAGTTAATTACCCGCTTTTGGGCACACAAAATATGTTGGGCCCAAGACAAACACATCCTGACAATGAGGCGGCTCTTACACTGAGTGATTACTAAAACTCACGTGGTGATGGTTTAAGTGTCATGCTGAGTTTTTTTTTTGTGTCTAAAAGACACAAAAAAAAACTCAGCATGACACTTAAACTGTGGACTGTACAGACGTTAAAAATGAATATAATGTTTAAAAGTTATGAGACTTCCGCGTGTTATATTTTTTTATATTATGGTGTATTATGGTTTTTTTAACTATCCCACGGGAACCCTTTAATTTTCCTAAATAAAAAGTATCTCTGATATACGCTATCATCACCATGCAAAATTTCATTGAAATCGGTCCAGCCATTTCGGAGATTAACTAGTACAAACAGACCAACAGACGGTGGAAACAAAAAACATTTTTTTTTATTTCCCTCTTTTCACATCGTTCTGACTTGATTATAAGCATTTTTTTTTCTATGTACAGACATTCGACCTCTATAGTTTTATTATATTTATAATATTTATAGATAACAACACCACTAATTTCCTTTTAGGTCAACTTAAATTGCTGTCTTTTCTCTACGTAAAAATACCGCATTTACTACCTTCTTCTACCTTCCTTCCTTCCTACCTTCTACCTTCTATTTTCAAACCAATCAGAATTTACAACTGTATTAGCGAAAAAGCAAAATCAACAAAATAAGATACCATTAACCATTAGAAATGGAATATTGTTTCGGCCGTCGTTTAGCTTAAAACCATTTCATTGTAACTAAAAGAGCTTACACTCACTATTAAATTCTAAACTAGCAATCAATGAATTTCGTCTATTCAGAAACATGATGGTTCCCCAGAACTCACATTAAACCCACCCTCGAGTTAATTGAATGACAATTTATTTAACTTTCCCGCAATTAATTATGTGATTGAAAACTGAGCTCTGATAGAGATTTAGATCAATAAATATAAATAACTATTACAATAGGAATTAATGTCACACAGACATAGCCCATCTTAGTTTAAACGAAACAATAATTCATGACTCAAATTCTGGTAACTATTACTTAGTGATTCGCATGAAAATAAAAGTGAAGTGTTTATTTTTCAAATATACACTTTTTACCTACCTATTCATTTCTTACTACTAACCATAACTATTATCTCAACTTATCGTTATTTTGTGATTGATTTCTAAATATTTTATATCCAATTTTACGGCTTCCAAAGAAACTGAAATAAAATTTAATATCTTTGCAGACCATAAAATCGTGTGAACGCATTGATTCTTCTAAACGTGATAATAAACTACGCAACCATAAATGTATTCATCTTATGAAAGCCATTGTCAACACGAGAGGCCATCTGTACAATGCACTTACAAAAAACTTTATTCGTAACAAATTATCTTACAATTCGACGAAGGCGCCAATATGTGAATTATTTGACCATCAAAATCGATAATGCACTCACATTTTACAATTTTAACTTATTTTACAACTCGCAAAATTAGACTTTGCGTCGACCGCTCTAGTGGGGAAATCTCTTTGCGAGCTGTAAGCTTAGTTTGTCGATGACATAATAGTATTGAGACGTCAAAAGTCAACTCCCGTACTTGACAACAATAGCAACTGATTGCCACGGTACCATTCAACGATTATACACGGCCATTATATTCTATTTAGTTCCAAATAACCATTTAATAATAGTTTACGAAGCGGCAACGGTCCCCTTAGCATGCTTATTAACAATACAATAAAATAAATAACAAATAAGGACAACTTTACACCTTCTTGGAAGCTAGCAGTTGGTTTACGAAAAAATTTTGAAAAAATACACGTCTCTCTTCTATTCCTATATATCTATCTCTTTCCTATCCTTTGTGTACTCTGCCTTTTACAGCAATCCCTTGCTGTTAAAATACTGCTTCTTGTTGAATTTTAATATCTATCCCGAACAAATAAAGCTTTCTTTACATTTCGCAAAGTGTAAAATAAGTTTGTCAACACTAGAATGGCGTTTAGATGAAGTGGAAAATGATATAGCCGATATGTCAATCCCTTTTCAAGAAAGCTAATGTTAAATTAATATTTTAGTTGATAGCAACAAAAAATACGCGAATGACAATTTGGATGAGTCTGCGAATCACCTCTTGGTTTCAAGACAGGCGTGAAATTTGGAGTGGCTGGATCGATTTCACGGAAACACATAAATATTTCTATTGTTATTGTGAATTTGAATGCGAACGAAATGTTTGGCAAAAACTCGAATAAAAATAATGAAGATAGGTATACTTAGGTATAATATTTTATGTAAAAAGTGGTAAGGAATAATAATCATAATAGGTTGGGGAAAAAGTTTCTTCGCATTTTTTAAGAAAATTCAAAACATTTTTTAATATAGTTTATTTACATTTAACTAAAGTATGTAGGTACCATTTTGTTCGAAAACTTTTTGCCATCTTGTAGGTAGGGACATGATCCCATTGCTATAGAAATTTTGGGACTTCTGGTCAAAATACCGCGACAAGTGGTTTTGGCACTCCTCTTGTGATGTTAACCTGACACTGCCTAAAGAATTCTGAAGAGACCGAAACAGGTGGAAATCTGAAGGTGCAAGGTCAGGACTATACGGCGGATGCATTAACACCTCCCAGCCAAACTCTCTTAATTTTTGCTGAGTGGCTAAAGATGTGTGAGGTCTAGCGTTATCATGATGAAAAACCACACCCCTTCTGTTGATTAATTCCGGCCGCTTTCACTCAACTTCTTGCTTTAATCTCATCAGTTGTTCGCAGTAGAGTTCAGAATCGATGGTCCTGCCTGGTGGTAACAGCTCATAAAGAATAATGCCCTTCCAATCCCACCACACACACAGCATCACCTTGTTGCGAGTTAACCCGGGTTTCGCCACAGTCTGTGAAACCTGACCGGCCTTTGACCACGACCTTTTTCGCACGTTCTTGTCGTACGTGATCCACTTTTCATCACCAGTTATCAGCTTCTTCAAAAATGGTTCGGTTTCATTACGTCGTAATAAAGAATCACAAATGAGTACACGGTTCATTAGGTTTCTTTCAGTGAGCTTGTGAGGTACCCAAATGTCGAGCTTTTTTGTGTACCCAGTTTTTTTCAAATGCGCCAAAACTGTTTTGTGGTCAATTTCCAGTTCTTCAGCTACGTCGTAACTACTGACATGCCGATCTTGCTCCACTTTTTCAAAAATGGCATCCATTTTATCTGTAATAGGGCGACCAGAGCGACGTGCATCTTTGACATCAAAATTTCCGGATTGAAAACGCTTAAACCAAATTTGTGCTACTCTCACAGACACTGCACTAGGTCCATAAACATCGCAAATTTTTTTCGCGGCTTGCGTTGCATTTTTACCTTTTTTGTAGTAAAATTTTAAAATGTATCGAATTTCTTCATTAGATTCACTCATCTTGGCGGTACGAAAAACAAATGAAAATCACACATTTTCCTAATTTGAATTAGGAATTATGTTCTTTAAAATTTAAACTTTCAATGATACCAAAACCAGCCAGATACAAATAGTATAGCCAAAGAGATTTTATTACAAGTTTATACATACTATAATGCGAAAAGACTTTTTCCCCAACCTAATAAAAAACAAGTTTAGGCGGCGGCTTTGCGCCCGGTGTTCGTTCGTTATATAGGGCATTAAAATATCTGACTTCAGGGAAAAAGGCGTGATAATATGTTTGTTTGCTTAGGCGAAAAATAATTATCAAAATATTTTTTTTATTTCTAGTAGGTCCTTTAACTGATACTAATATTTTTGTGTCAAATATGGCTTAATGTGGTCTTAGGAAAACAGTACTCCTTGGACTCTGTCTACCCCCACAGGGATTACAGGCGTGATTTTATGTATGTATGTAAATTGTAAATATGAAAAGACACTACATGAGGAGTCTAAGAAGTAACCTCACTACGCTGGCGGGCTGGCTATCCAGATTGATCCTCTGGGCCTAAACAAGAGGATTTCACCGCCTTGGTTACCTATCCAGCCCCTTTATTCTAAACTGTCGGCTCACGGATTCGATTCGAAAAGTCAACTCCCATCTCGCTCTAATTCACCGCAATAAGAAGTGACAGGAATAGAGATTCCGTGATTCGTTTAGTTGCCGACAGTTTAGAATAAGGGGGCTGGTTGGTGGATGTCATTTAATTTTATAAAATCGGGGCGCTATTACAAACTACATTTCTTTTTATCTAAGTCAATTCTCTTCAAATAGAGTAAACACAGTTGGACAATGTCTTCTTATTAAACAAGATTTTCAACAATAAATACATTATATAATTTTGTCCCGTGTTAGTCCGGGATGCAAAAAGAATGTACCAACTGCTTTTCTTGCCTAGCATGTCGTAAAAGGCGACCAAGGGCGTATTGGGTACTGGGTCTATGATTGTGTAGGCGATGAGCTAGCCACTTGTTACTACTTTTTCACGATTTTTCTTCTCACCAACCCAATTTTTGTATGGCTAAATGTGTTCTTCAGGAAGACAGAACTTCTTGGATTTTGCCGACCCCTTCGGGGATTGCAGGCGTGATTGTATTTAAAAAGGTGTAAACTCTGAAACAATCAGGAAAAAATTAAGATAAAATATTTTTTATTAGTCTATCGTCTTAAAACTTGCACACCTTGTCATCATCATAACTTAAACAGTTAACATTTACGTTACGAGCCCTTTCGGCTAAAATTCCCCCTATTTATAATATCTAATTTAAAAATAGGGGTTGGTTATTAACTTTACCGCTTATCTAATCGTTGCGGTTAAGTGGGTCTAAAGTTTCTAAATAGTTAATTGATAGTACAAAAAATGTTACAGAACGAATTAAGCTTTATGACGTTCGAAACAAGATGTAACTAAAAAAGTGTTTACTGACAGATGTTTCTTAAGAAAAAAATATTGGGTGCTTTAAATTTGGAACGCGTGTCGTTCAAAATTCGAACACGATTTTTTCTTAAATTGTGGCAATTTTGAGCAATTTCGTTTATAGATGGCTCCTGACATTTCATTAAGTATTTCATCGATGCCCACTTTATTTGCTAAAATTTTTGTTGAATTTTTTTGATGATGTCAGATGGGTTCGACACGGAATGTTTTATTTTTAGGAATATCCTTAACCTCAATCATGATATTAAAATAGATGGTTTAGAAAAAAAAATTAAGATAACAATTTATGTTCTTAATTGCGCTTTAAAAAATCGATTGGCTACACAGAACAATATACGTTAGGTATGACAGTGTAAACATATTCATAATTACGCTTATACTCGACGCAGTTTTTACAATATAGTGCTTAACATTATATTTTAAAACAGGTATCGCTGTTGCTACTCTGTGGTATACTGGTACATTATAAAACTCTCTACGTTCTTCACACAATATAAGCGTTCGCTTGGCACATTAAAAATGCTATAAGAGTCAATGACCATCACTAAGCAAACAATTTAAAGTAAATCTTTACATTGTCCTTATTTTCGTCCGCCACAAAATTCCTTGCCTCCCACAAATTAAAAAGTAAAACGTCAGCTGTCAAAGCCCGCCTAATGCTTTCCGTTGCACGTTGCACTGAGTTTGTAATAAGGATTCATTGCACACATTACGAATTAGTTATGTTTAAGCGGTCTTGCGGCGCCGTGCTGCATGCCAACACCCTTATTGACCACACGGACAGTTCCCGCGATGTTTTGAATTGAATAACTAGTTGTTTATTACTACGCTACCGTCGGAATATGCAATTGATTCAACGATAATGACTTTCTTTGAAATTACATTTCGTATATTTTTATAGTTTTACTTATAATTTTTTACGGTAGCTACTCTAGCCACGAGGTATGCGAGGTAGGTAAGCGGTGTGTGAAGCCGAAGCCTAAGGGACTACTCACACTTATTCAGTTTTATACATTTAAGTACTTCGAAGGGGGAGCTCGGTGGCGTAGTGGTTAGCACGCTTTGGCTTCCGATCGAAAACAAAGCTACCTTCGTTATGGTCAGGCCGTGGATGGGTGACCAAAACTTTGTGATCTCGAGCTTCTCCGTGCTTCGGAAGACACGTTAAGCCGTTGCCGAAGCTATTGCGACTGTTTCTGCCCACCAACCGCATTGGGCCAGCGTGGTGGTGTTACGGCCCATACTCCTCATGTGATTCCCCATGAAGGCCTGTGCCCAGCAGTAAGACGTTTATATGCTGAGGACCAATATCAGTACATACCCATCTCCACATCATGAAATGTCAGAAAGAATTTTCAAATCCATTATTTATTCCGATAAAAAAAAATCCTAGCCTAACAACATTCTTGTTAAAATTGAATGTATACAACCTCATATCCTATAAAATTATTTAAACTTAATTAGGCGCATAGAAATCACACATTCAACGCGCACGCGCCACCCCGCACGCAGGAAACCGGCGCGCATCATTGCCCATTAAATTATTACGAGACGCGCATAGGGAATACTTATTGGGCATATATAAAATACAAAATAGCTGCTGCATGACTCAGGAGAAATGAGAGACAAAAGAATACATCCATACAAACAATGACGGCTGTAATCCCCGAAGGGGTAGTCAGAGCCGAAGGAGCACTTGACTGTGTTCCTTAAGACCACATTTAGTCATAAAAAATAGGGTTGGTCAGATGAAGAAATCGTGAAAGAGTAGTAACAAGTTGCTAGCTCATCGCCTACACAATCACAGACCCAGTATGCCCTTAATCGCATTTTTCTTTTTGTATCCCGGACCAACACGGAATACATAAGAATAGGTGTGTGATGAAATGTTACATAGCCCCTTTTTTTTATTATTCAAGACTATGGCATTTCAAACTGAACCTTTCAGACTGAATGAATAACAAATTGTTTTATTTTACATTTTAATAATAATAGTATATTCTAGTCTAGATAATTCAAAATACCTAAGGCTGTCAAATCACTTTGACTAATTAAAAAATGGACTATATACGAGGTATTTGTACTATTTTCCAAGCTCTACCACACAATTCCTTGTCAAATCTTAACACCAATCAATCGCATTCAATCACGCTCAATCGTAATAAAATAATTTCCCTCAAAAGTGTATGACCTCGGCTGGTGACGTCACTAGTCTGTAAATGCCCGGCCTGTACTCTCATCACGTAGGGAATAAGAATTGTGGAACGTTTATAGAATGTCTTATTAGAAAGAGAAAATGGTAATAACGCTTTAAATTGTGTCAATGCTATTTATGGACCAAGGCTTGAAAAGATCTGTAGTTGTTCATTCTCAGCAACTTCTCTATGGTTGGGTCTTGGATTGGTGATCAAATGTGATCTCGAGTTCCTCTTGGAAAGGCTCGTTAATCCGGGAGGCATATAGACTGGGAAAAACGGCACAAGTGTTGTATAAGGTCCTCAGTTCTATATCAACGAGATTGAATGCAATTTGCTTAGAGAGAGAAAGTACAGGATACTGCTTTCTTAACAACCTTGATCAAAAATGGCATTAACTAACAAAAAAATAACGAAAGTGGATACCAGAATCCATTTAAATTCGACTATGAACTCAAAATTACCTTGTAATATTAAATTTATGAACGCGTTCAAGACCTGTGTAATTTTCAACTTTCACCCGATTCTGCGCGAACGCATATCAATCGGCACGAACATGGCGACGTGTAGCTGTCTCCCTCGCACGTATAGGTCATTCTCGCTCCCCCGTCATTATGTTATTAACCCTCCTGGTACAAGAAGAGCTGTGATTAGCAGGTGATTAAGCTTCATTCAACATAATCATGTAATTATTTATTTATGTTTTAGAGCCGAGTGTGTTTTGTACACAGTATATGCGAGGATAAGAGATAATTTTAAGCTGTGTAAATTGATTTCTTAGCTTCGACTTATACGGAATGTTACAGACTTTTTGAAGACAGACCAGCGACGATTGACTATGACTACTAACTGACTGACAGACTTGTCATTATTTTCATTGCTCCTTTTTTTATTATTAATGCAAAGACGACTTAGTAAAATATATTTAATTTCCGAAGTAGTTGTAGTTTTTCCTTGACAAAGTGGTCCCAAACAGCACAAAAAGGATTATGGATTCAGTTAATGAACTTATGGCTAAGAGCATTGTAGTTTGCTCCGACGGCTTTAACCCGATCATGATCGCACCCCATTTAGGGTACGCGAACCCTTTGGCGAGGTCTGGCTATGATGAAGAACATAGACAAGATCATAGACAGACCTAGTTCTGAATATGTCCTCCTCTAAAGATTTCCTCAATGACCGATTACAGTGGTGCCGCGTATACAATGGGGTTGGGGGTACCTATTGTAGGTTTTGCTTATCTGTCTTGATATCGTGAGTATTTGAAGATTTTGACTGTCAGTTCGTGAAATATTGAATTACGGTACAATTTTTTATATTTGTACGTGTAATATCAATTCCTCTTTCCCCAGCACTGATCTGGATTGTATTTGAGGTCGGAACATGAAATCCTCTTCCACTCTCTTCTATCACCATGTCACTATTCACACCTTGTTCATTAAATCAATGTTTGAACGAAAACCCAATAAAGGAATTATCAAGCAAGAGCTAATAAAGGTGAAGGTGACTAGGGCTGCTGTTCTCTATGGCTCTATCTATTTCCACAAATGGACTCTTCAACTGCTTATCTTCAGATGGAGTTGAGTTGTTGTTATTTTTTTTTAATATATTATTATTAAAGACTGTAGTTGCATCTGAATTTCATGCGTATACTGCGTGCGAGTGAACGCCACGCAATAACGATATCTGCTCACGATCGCTAATGAAATGAGCTACATCGTTCGCTGCCACGCCGGCCACTCACGGAAGGTCAGGCGCGCCAACATTGGTGGATATAGCTGTAACATCCTCCTCAGCCTATAAATGACCTACTGCTGGGCACAGGCCTTCCTCATGAACAACATGAAAGAAAGAAAGAAAGAATAACATTTTTTTTTATTTTTTTTTATTGTTCATGACCATGGATACAGAGTCCTTCAGTCGTATACATTGTGTGTGGTCTAGTCTTTAGTAGTATTAAGTCTTCATTTGCATTGAAATGCAAGTGTAATACATTTCAGTGCGTCTTGGGAGAGTTTGGCGTTAAACAGTCTATGGCAGATACTGTGGTGCTACTTAGATGAGGTGGATTACCACGATAAAAAACTCAACACTTTTCACACCACTTGACGCTTATTTCGATAATCCTCCACATTGCACATCATCACAGACTCTTATTACACAAAACTACACTGATTTTACGTAACAATATCCACTCCGAAACAATATTACAATCATCGAAATAAAAATCACGTCCACCATAGTTGAATGCCGCCAAAAACTCCATAACATTTATTAACCAACAAACATTACAGAATAAAAACAAAGAAAGAACAAACAGACACAGAGTACAGTAAATATTTATATAACATACATACATATAATCACGACTATTACCCCCTAAAGGTTAGTCAGAGACTAGGCAAAAGCACTCCACTGCCATAGTCCGCGCAGTGACTGTACTCAGCGTGACAGGTGGTGCGCCCGTCGCCGCTGTAAGCTATTGGATGTTGTGCAGTTCTTAGTCCATTAGTCGCCTTTTACGACACCCAAGGGAAGAGATGGGTTGGTAGTATTCTTTTAATGAGCCGCTTTATAATTAAATAAGACTACACAATAACGGTTAATTAGGACCCGGCCTCAGCTTATGCTGCATCAGGGACTGATCCAGCGCTGGTGTTCTGACCGGACCTATTTAAATATTGTTAGGTCCTTACCTATGAAATTGGTGTTTTGTATGGAGATTTTGGGGAATTCTGCGTTTTCCATACTAACATTTAATCAGTTTTCTTCACAACGACAAATCCAAAGATAATAATATTTGGCATCAATCATTAGACAATCTTCATAATTTTTTTTTATCGTTTTTAAGTAAATGCAAATCAAATGATGTATTCGGGAGGCACTCAAAAAGAGTTGTCTCCGTGTCCAATTTTAACACAATTAAACATACAACAAATTATCAAAACAAATCAAAAGAGCTCCAAAATATAGTCTATTTTTAGACAAGGTAATTATTTTTTAGGAATACTCTGAATCTTAATAGTTGCAGACAAAACAGTAAGACAATAAAAACACAAATTTTTATAGGTGAGGACCCAATATATAGGTACTACTTACTGCCCGACGTTTCGGCTGGGTTACACCAACCGTGGTCACGAGCTGACTCAGCGCGGCGTTTCTCCGGCGGGCTCGTGATTCTTCTACCCATTGAACTACTATTACTAGCGTATAGAAGCGACACCGCAATCAAGAAAAGTAGTCCGTTACACATTATTAATATTGCAGCCACTTAGGCATACCATACTAACAGTATCTGGGTTGGTTTGTAAGGTTTGTGTAAGTTTGTAAAAGCAAAATCATTATCCGTCCTCAGCTAACGTCCCACTGGCCTTCAAGCCTTCATGGAGAAACAGATGAGAAGTAATGGCCGAAACACTACTACGGTGGCCCAATGCGGGTCGGTGGGTAGATGCCGTCCCGGCTTCGCACGGGTTAGCCAGAGGCCTCCCCCTCTCTTAGTGTCTGTCTACAGAGAAAACTACTAAATTCTGGGACTTCGAGATTAATCAGTGAGCTGTTTATCTCTATACGTATGCGTATAGAAGATAATTATGACAAAGATATATTGTTATTGAGCAGCTCGATGCTGTAGTGCTTTTTGCTACGATTTCGATATGGAAAACAAAGCACCATCGCCACGGTCAGGCCATGGGTGACCAAAATAGATCTCGAACTCCTCCGTGCTTCAGAAGGCACGTTAAGCCACTCCCGACTCCCGGTTGTTAAGCCACTACCGTTTTTGCAACCACCCTGTATTGGGCCAGCGTGGTGGTGTTACGGCCCATGTGTTTCTCCATAAGGAAGGCCTGTACCCAGCAGTGGGACATATATAGGCTGAGTAGGGACATTGTTATTGTTGACCGTACCCTCGAGCAGTGTGTCCGCTCGCAATCCATGAGCAGATACACATTTACACCGGAAACGCTCGCATTACCTTCCATTATCGTTCTAAAGAGCAAATAACTTAAATTTAACTTGTTTTATGACTTTTTGTGTGCTAATATTGGCCTACACAAGGCTAATTGTGAGTAGCCGTTACGGGCTTATGAAATATATAGAACAACCTATCAACTATAATAATAATAAATTTATTTCGGATTTTAAAAATTCCATATGTTTGTTAGTAACAATGCTCTTAACCTAATGTTAGTAAAGAATATACAAAAAACATTTTTTTTTTTTGTACATTAATTTGTTGCACATGCATGGAGTCGTATCCAGTGTGCTACAAATACCGAGTCCCATCGGGCAATGCATGCGTTCAGAATGGCGCTGGGAGTGCTGCGCGCGCGCGTCATCCACGATGCACAGCGCTTACGCATGAGCGCGTGGAACCCATCCACTATGTTCACATCAATTTGCCTAGCCCTAAGTACTGTAGGATTCTCTAACTTTTACGTAAATATATACGAGTATATAATTATGATACATACGGACGGGACTACTCGTTGGAGAGGCCGCGGGAAACACGGGATCGATCACCGCCTGTACCACTGAGTTTGATAAAACTTATGTACAGTTCATAGTGAATCGCTTGCCTCACATTGTGCCCGGTGCATGGCAGGCAGCCACCTGTTACATGGGGACCTAGCATATCTGGCGAAATGTGGGTGATTAACACCTCTGCCTACCCCTTCGGGGAAAGAGGCGTGATGATATGTTATGATACATTGTAAGGAGCTCAATAGCGTTGGGGCTTGGACGCTTTGGCTTAGTTAGTAAAAACAAAGCAACTATTACCATGGTCAGTTCTTGGATGGGTGACCAAAACATTATGATCTTAATTTCCTTAGTGCTTTGAAAGGTACGTTAGCCATTGATCCCAGTCCTATTGCAATAGCTTCTACCTACCAACCCGCATTTGGGTGGTGCTACGGCCAATACTCCTCATGTATTTGTCCATGTAGGAAGACCTTGTGCCCAGCAGTGGGACGTTCATAGACTGGTAACGTAATGAAGACAACAGTCAACTATAAAAAAACATATTTTTATTAATCAGAAAAATGCGCAATTAATTAACCTTTTATTATAAAAAATTAATATGAGAACTATTACATACATACATATAATTCCGACGATTATCCCCTAAGGGTTAGTCAGAGACTAGGCAAAATCCCCAAAAAAGCAGTCCACTGCCATAGTGGCGCGCTTCACCAAGCAGTGAATGCACTCAGCGTGACAGGTGGTGAGCCCTTTGCCGCTCTTAGCTATTAGAAAGTTGTGCAGTTCTAAGTCCATTAGTCGCCTTTTTCGACACCCAAGGGAAGAGATGGGTGGGTAGTATTCTTTAAATGAGCCGCTACCACACGATTCAATAGAAATAATACTATTATTAGTGTTAATTACTGTCTGTATTCTCCTGCCGTTCCAATTCTATTTAAGTTTATGAAATGTTTCATCAGTTTCAAACCATCTCGTAAGATATTCTCTAAATAATTGTAAAAGGTTATTCAGGTTAAACAAAAAAATTGCGGACCAATCAATCAATCTGTGTTTGCCTTTATTAAGCTGTTAAACAAAACCAGTTAACAATGTTGCCGAGGATCGGGAGTCAGTTAAACGTCTGGTTAACCTCTTCAGGGTCGGAGATGTAACGAATTGTTATAGAAGTTGCAATTCACGAAGGCGACTAAATCTTTCGACTTTAGACTCTATCATAAGGTGTAAAGAGCTACTCGCCATCATGAAATGCAACAAAAGTTAATACATTATTAATGTCTTGGTTACAAAGAATAGATTTCGCCTATGAGAGATATCTCATAGTTTCTCCCCACTTACCCATTTGGATTGATCACCCTGTAGTGCCCTGTACAGTATTTCCTTCCCTCTGATCCCACTGTGCCTCGAACTTGGGACCTCAAAGATGGCAACTCGTTGAAACCCGAAAAAGAGCTCTCTTTTATTTCATTTTATACAACGGTATTTTTTCTACCTGGTATCGGTATTTTTTTTATCTGGTATCGTATTTTCTCAGAGTAAACAGAACTGGAGTAGCCTTTGTATAACATTCCCCTCTGCCAAATGCACAAGCATCGGATGCTTGCACGTTTAATAAAACAAGTTGAGCCGCCATTTTGACAGCCATAACATTGTAAACGTTGCGGCAAACAGAGCTCCCGCAAAAATGCCTGCCTGTGCTGTTTTTTGTTGTAAAAATAAATAGAAAACATCGAGTATGCTAAAAGATGGTGTCACCTTTTATTTGTAATTATAATTTTTAAGATTTTATGATTATTTACTTCAGTATTTCATGTTTTAGAATTCTACAATTTCAAATTTCGAACGCTAGTCTCGTGGGGAGTGCGGCTGTGACGTTGTCAAAACGCACACCCCACGAGACTATTTTAAGCGTGTGTGCGTGAAATTTAAATTTGTGTGTCGAATTGTGCATTTGTAAGAACGGTAAAAATTATTGTTTATGTGTGCTGGCTTTGAGTGTAGTGGTAACCTCACCCCCCGCAAGAAATGGCAGAAAAAAATGTTTGAGAAATCGACTAATGGCTACTCCAATTCTGTTTACTCTGAGCGTATTTTACATCATTTGTCACAACATGGAGAAATAGAAGGAGTACAGCCACGTGAAAAAATATGAATATACACATTTGACAGGTGACATTCATTATTCGATTCTAATAAATAAATATCTTCCCACATTCACACCTATCAACTAGCCCCATTTCAAGCAACTAATGCTGCTTGTAGTATCCTTGATGAATGATGATACTAGATGAATGTAAATATTCAGAAAATATACAATACATATTAAAAATATCCAAGACTGGAGAATAAATGCATGTATTCATCACTCAAACGTGTCCCACCGGGGATCGAACCCAGAATCTCTCGAGATGACGACGCCTTGAGGCCGGCGTACAGACCACTCGACAACGGAGGTCGTCAAACAAACCGAAATAAGAGACACTAGCTGTCAAAAGTGTACCACGCTGGCCAACATGATTATACCATGACTTATATTGGGTCCTTACCTATGAAATTGGTGTTTTTATTCTGTTTTAGCAATTTGTCCGTAACTATTAAGTTTCAGAACAATCTTATAAAATAATTGCCTCTTCTAAAAATAGACCATATATTTGAACTCGTATTATTTAATTTGATATTTTTTTGTAAGTTTAATTGTGTTAAAATTAGACACAAAGACAATTATATTTTACTGCCTCCCGAATACATCATTTGATTTGCATTAACATAAACACGATGAATAATTTTTTATCAAGCGTGATCACACACATATTGCTAAAGCTTGTCTAATGATACATGCCAAATATTATTATCTCTGGATTTGTCGTTGTGAAGAAAACTGATAAAATGTTAGTATATAAAATGCAGACATCCCCAAAATTTCCATACAAAACACCAATTTCATAGGTAAGGACCTTATATATCTATGTTAGAACATTATAGTATACAGGGATTTTGTTCTATAGCACATAGCCCGTATCAGTGGACAATCGCCACTGCTGGCTAATTCACTCAGCACGCTGTGGCAACTGCCGCGCACTCTGTGCAGTAATGATGCACAGTTTTTTTAATAAATAAACCTTCACCTCCAATGTTCCGAAATCCCAATTTCTTCCCATTCTTTATTTGCCCAAGTTATCTTTAAACGGCATGTAATCAAATCATTTGTAGTGGTCTCGTTAGCGTGCGGCACACGTTTACAGCCCAATTTTAATTACCACGGGTATCAATAAACGGTTTTGTATCAACTTAGGGATCCTTTTAACTGGAAATGGGGAAATAACCATAATATCTGTACTTTATGATTTTTAAGTAAAACTTATTCTTCATCATCATATAGCTAAACATCTTCAAACAAACGCAGAAAAAAAAGGAGACTTTAAAACTCGCAGTTTTATTAAACTTATGTTCTTTTCTTTCTTTCCTTATCTTTATTTATTTAAGTTTTAATGTCCATTACAAAAACTGTACACATGGCAAACTTAACGACTAATATCGCTGTCTAACAGTCAACCATCAGGCAAAGCAGAGATGTGGTGACGATTATCTTTATCAATATTTTCCTGTCTATTGCGAATTTTATTTTCAAACACTCCTTTCCTAAGATATTCTCGTTCACATTCAAATAAAATTTTTTTCTTGGTATTTCTCCTTATCCTCTTCCTTTATCTACTCTCATATTCATTGCTTTTTCTAAAATTGTCCTTAGGATTATAGTCTCGTACACCTGCATCCCCAGTCCCTTCTACTATCTCTTGACCTTTAGTTTATTAATTGTTCTCCACATACCTCCTCAATTATGATTTCATCAGCCTCTTGTCCTCTGCCTATACACTTCCGCTTCCTTTATATCAATCCACTCTCATATTCTTAAAATGTCCATAGGATTATACAACTCAACAAGTGAGGAACTGGCTATCTTACCTCTGATTGCCGCAACACAACAATCTGCTTAAAACATTGTTATTGGGGCGACAAATTGCTCGTCCCACTGCTAGACACAGGCTTTCCTTATCCAAATAAACACATGAGTTACACCACCATGCTGGCCTTATGCAGGTTGGTGGGTAGAAACCAACCAATGGCTTAACGTGCCTTCCGCTGCACGGAGGAGGTCAAGATCAGAAAGTTTTGGTCTCCCATGTGCCGATTTGAGCAGCTTGAAGGCGAAAACATAGCTACCTTCGCCACGCTCAGCTTCACTAGTAAAATTATTACATACATATAATCACGACTATTATCCCCTAAAGGTTAGTCAGAGACTAGGCAAAAGCACCGCAAAAGCAGTCAACTGCCATAGTCCGCGCTTCACCGAGCAGAAACTGCACATGTGCTCAGCGTGACAGGTGGTGAGCCCGTCGCCGCTATAAGCTATTGGAAGGTTTTGCAGTTCTAAGTCCATTAGGTGCCTTTTACGACACCAAGGGAAGAGATGGGTTGGTAGTATTAATGAGCCGCTACCACACGACTGAGTTATTGAATGAAGTTAAATTTATAATGTTTCAAATAAACAAATAAATATCTTCTCACAGACTCTTGACCAGAACATCTATAATTATCTTACTAATAAAACATTAATAATCCCAAAATACCCTCAATCCCAGATCTGTCTTGACCGAATTCCGTTGTAGCATTATCCCGGATTTTTTTCTCAGAAATCCCAGTTGTGTTCGGTTTATAACCCATAATAATTGGTTTACTAGCACCTTGTTAGGGCGTGGCTACACGGACAGCGGGAGTCTTGTTACGAAAGACGCAATTACACCGAACTGAACAAGGACAGGGAATTTCTGGCGCTAGTTAACGATTTTTAATAAATAATAAAATAAATAAATATCTTCAAACATTCACACGCTCGGTGGCGTATTGGTTAGTACGCTTTGGCTTTCGATTGAAAACAAAGCTACCTTCGCCATGGTCAGGCCGTGGATGGTTGACCAAAACTTTGTGATCTCGAGCTCCTCCGTGCTTCGGAAGGCACGTTAAGCCGTTGGTCCCGATCGCTATTGCGGCTGTTTCTACCCACCAACCCGCATTGAGCCAGAGTGGTGGTATTACGGCCCATACTCCTTTTTAAGCAACTAATGCTGCTTGTTTTACGGACTCTAGATGACCGAATAGTATTAATGTTAGTACGAGTAGTATTAATGTTTTGATTGAATAGTCTTAATTTTTTTGTTGTAGATCATGTCCTGGGCAGTCTGTGTAGTTTTTAAATGACTGTGTTGACGAGCAATATGGAGAACTATTTCAGTTTAATGTAAAAAAAAATTTAAAACAATAGCAAGGTCGTAATGCCAAGAAAGTAATGTGAAATTACTTGTTTGTCTTGTGTTGTAGCAGTAGATGTAGACAAAATATATCTAATAAGGAAAAAAATAAGTCAAAAATTCTCCTTTAAAAGTTCTAGCAAAACATATTTTGCGATGTTTGCCATAAAATGGCTTATAGATTCTGAGATGATTAGCTACTAAAATAATTATAAAAAAATTGAATCACCGTGTTGTCGCCAACCTCGCGCCGTATCGGTGTAAACGCAGCCCCACAAAATTGGTAGTCGGCCTTAAAATATTGTGCTCAATTAGCGGCCAAACTCGGCCGATCGCAGTAATCTCACTTCTAGGAACTCATCAAACACCTATACTCATTTGGACTAATAAAATCTGTCTTCTGTTCCAGTTGGCTTGACATTAAACGTTATATTGGATGATGTTCATTTATTTTAGTTTCATATTTGATTCAAAAAGTAGACTTTGCTGTGTCTACTTTTTGACGACCTCCGTGGTCGAGTGGTCTGTACACCAGTCTCAAGGCGACGCCATCTCTAGTGGTTCTGGGTTCGATTCGAATAAGGCATTTGTTTACCAGTCTTGGATGTATGGTATATTTTCTGAATATTTATATGTATATATCTAGTAAATATTTTTTCCGTCATCTAGTATCCGTAACACAAGCAGCATTAGTTGTTTAAAATCGAGCTAGTTGATAGGTGTAAATGTCTGAGGATATTAATTTATTTTATTTTATATCGCAACATGATATAACATACATAAAATAACATCACTCCTCTTTCCCCGAAGGGGTAGGCAGAGGTGTTAAACACCCACATTTCGCCAGATATGTTAGGTCCCCAGGTAGGTGTAGACCAAAGAAAAGATGGATGGATTGTGTGAATGATGATTTGATGAGGATGGGCGTGAGTGTTGACTTGACGAGTAATAGAGGAGAGTGGAAGAGGAAGACATGTTGCGCCGACCCCAAATAGAATTGGGAACAGGGCAGGAAAAAGAAGAAGAAGATGTTAGGTCCCCATGTAACAGGTGGCGAGCCTGTTGCCATGCACCAGGCACAATGTGAGGCAATTGATATTGATAATGAACTGTATATAAGTTTTATTAAAACTTAGTGGTACAGACGGTGGAATCGAACCCGCGATTCCCGCGGCCTCTCTGACGAGTACTGCCCCGTCCGTCATGATATGTTATGTTGATTTTCAAAAAATCATACATACATAAATCACGCCTATATCCCCGAAGGGGTAGGCAGAGGTGAACTAGCCCCCACGTTTCGCCAACTTTGTCAAGTCCCATGTAATAGGTGGCGAGCCTATTGCCATTTATCGGGCACAAAAGTCGCAGTACATTGCTAGCCTTGGTAGTATAAGAGGAACGCTGCTGCCCATTCCTAATCACTGATTTATCCTCAGTTGCCTTGTATGACACCCACGGGAAAGACTTGGGGAGGTGACAACTGTATTCTACTCTGCCGTCACCACAAAAAAAATCATAAACCAAATCAAATCATAAATGATTATTTACTTTCTTCTTTTACGTATAAAAATACTGTATCAGGGCTCTGCTCTTCATACAATATTATTGTGACATTTGAACGATGAGATGTAAACAATTGAATTTCTTATTACCGAAACATTTTAAGATCTCTCTCTCTCTCTCTTTGTAGTCGGTCCCTCATATCTAAGGATCGTGGTCAGCAACGAGTAGAGCTGCACCTGGAGCGGATGATTTGCCTCCACAGGTTTCTGTCCAGCGCTTCTCTTACAGCCGTGTGGAATTATAAGATAGCTGCAAAATAGTAAACCAAAGTAATTTTCTTCGGGTGAATTTGACCAGTAAAGCAAAAACAAAAACTAACATTAATAATGACTTGGTTAAGTTCAATTCGGATGGAAGTTTTTGTCAAAAATGGTAGAGCAATTTTATTGTCGACTATATATCCATCCATTAGCTCTCTCTCGCTTACAAATGTTCTCAACAGATCATGAGATCACGGTTTTAAACTTAGAAATAAAACAATTGGTTCACCACAGCTAACATGAAACAAATTCATTATCTTCGTACACAAAACGTAATCACACCAATAATCTTAACTAGAAAGGCGTTAAAAAACCAATAAAAAAAGAAAAAAGAAACAAAAACCAACCGACGACAATCTCACGGGATCTTAATTGGGGTGTGTGGTATGCCGGGAATCTTCGCCGCGGCGATTTTTTTGTCTCTCTCCTTTTTTCTTTGTGATTGTCCTACGTCCACGTCGTTTGTCTCTGTCACACAGGCGTCCGTCAGTCTGTCCGGACACTATTTCACTTTTAAACAACAAAACGCTTCGCTAAAAAGTCTTCTGATTGTTCTTGGGAGAAAGTTGTAAAGGTATTTCTTTGACGGCCCTCCGAACTATTTGTGTATTTATTTACTGTCCTGTTCGTTTGATGATCAGGTTTTAGCATTTGAACTAAGGCAGTGTCCTGACAGTCGCATTATTTCAAGAATTGCAATAGCAAGATTACAGTTACAACTCACTTTCACAGGCAGGGAATGATCTGATGCCAATCTACCACAACCATCAGCTAAATTAAGCAGGTAAAGCTTGCTTTTTCGGATTATGCACTATAGTCGAATCGGAGTCGAAGCTCAGTGGCGTAGTCAATACGCTTTGGCTTACGAAGAAAACAAACCTACCTTCGCCATGTTCACATGGTCAGGCCTTGGATGGGTGACCAAAACTTTGTGATCTCAAACTCCTCCGTGCTTCGGAAGGCACGTTAAGTTGTTGGTCCCGGTCCCCATTGCAACCGCTTCTACCTACCAACTCGCATTGGGCCAGCGTGGTGGTGTTACGGCCCATACGACTCATGTATTTCTCTATGAGGAAGGCCTGTGCCTAGCACTGGAACGTATATAGGCTGAACACGAGTTGAGGTTTTCGTCTTTACCACTATGTTATATTATAAGTTGAGAACTATTATTATGAATATCGAATGCTTCCCACAGTGCTCGGCCCAGTGCAACAGGCTACTCCCTTATTACATAGGGTCTTAAACATATACGTTTGGTACCTCTACTACCTACCTCTTCGGGGAGAAGCGTAATATTGTTGTTCAATGAGTTGTAATTACAAATTCCTACTTCACCCGGATGTAATTGAACTCTCCATTCAACTGTTTCGTTAACGCCATGCGAAACTGTCAAATTATCTTTGAAATAAACCGATTTAAAAGAAATATATTATTTCTTTATGAAAAATTTCCTTCTTTTTTCCCGTGCAACACAAACTGCGCAGCCTTGTGCTCAAATAAAAAGGTTTTGAATACAAATTTAACGCCATGCCATAATCACTGAGATATTGAAATAAAAAGCTTAATATTACTAAAAGGTAGGGTATAAAAGGTTCCGTATGATATCGAATATTTCTTTCGGAAATTTAATTAAAATTATTGGTCTTTCATGTAAGATGATTCGTGTTGCAGCTATCAAAATTCACTGCAATTGTAACCGGATCCGACGGCGTCGGATGCTTCGGAAGGCACGCTAAGCCATTGTTTCAAGAAGGAAGGAAGAATTTCCATTGAAGCCATGGAGGCAAGGAGGATTGATATCTCGGTTTTGGTGACATATTCAAGGACGGTAGCTTTGTTTTAAAAACTGTATCATTATCATCATCAACGACCTTTTCCCGTTCACTGCTGGACGTAGGTCCCTCATAATGCACGCCGCCGCTCTCTATCCTCGGCCGCCCTTTTTTTTGTCGAGGGGGAATGCTCATGCATACCCTGCCGCTGGGGGGCGACAGGGTTATATGGAACTCTAGCGAGGCTGCCGCTAGCCTACCCACTAAACCTACGTCGGGGTTCCGCGTCTCGTCATAGAACAGGAAAGGGGGAGTTTCCTCGACAGACCCGTTCGACGCTCGCTTACTCTGCTACAGATGGAGTGCAGTGTAAGTCCACCTCTGTCGGAGGCATGGAAGATCCAGAACCCATGGTTCCCCTACCATTACAGGATCCAAGTGCAATGCAGACGACTGTGGCCCCTCAGACAGTCGCCCGCAGGCCCCCACTAGGACGGGAGTCTGTCCTCCGCTGCCCTCATCCAGCCTACTCCAGCCAATCTTCGTATATCATCATCCCATCTTTTCGCAGGTTGTAAATTATGTACCTCTATTTAAAATCTATTATTTTTATGGTCACGTAGTGTGCCTTTCAAGAGTAATCTGCCGCCGCTCTGATCAAGTGGTTCACACCACCGGGTGTTGATCGGGAGGTCCGGGTTCGATTCCCGAAATTTTTCTGCTCGGTTTGGTTGGCGGTACGACTTCCTAGCCCATTTGGCTGGTGGTAGCTCACCACCGCCTTGCTTAAATTTGTCGCCATAATATCAATGCTATAAGCATTTGTTATGTTCCGGCAATCAGAGGTAAGATAGCCAATTCCTCAGTTGTTGAGGATTACAGGTGAAGCTCGCTTCACTGTAACTTACCATTAGGTGGAGCCCAAGAGCTTACCTGCAATATGTAAAAAAAAACCTATCTTTGGGCTGTGGGATGAGCTGTCGAGGTTTTCCGAAAATAATACAGCATGGGGTTCTTCGAGAAGGGCGTGAAAAGGTTTACAAAGAGTCGGCAACCCTTTGAGCAGCTCGATATGATAATTGTCACTGCCAATTGCATAGTACTTTGAGGAGCTTGGTGGCGTGAAGAGCTCGGAGGCCTAGTGGTTAGTACACTTTGGCTTTCGATTAAAGACAAAGCTTCCCTCGCCATGCTCAGGCCATGGACCAAAACTTTATGATCTCGAGCTCCTCCGTGCTTCGGAAGGCACTTTAACCCGTTGGTCCCGGTGGCCATTGCGACTGTTTCTACCCACCAACCCGCATTGGGCCAGCGTGGTGGTTTAACGGCTCATACTCCTCATGAGTTTCTCCATGAGGAAGGCATGTGCCCAGCAGTGGGCTAAGGATAGGATAGGATAGCACTTTGACAGTTGAACGTGATAAAAAGCCAATTTATATCATAACGCGGTGTTGATGCTATGAGGGCTAAAAAATAAGAGGTTTTATTTCAATAAACGGAACTCTATCAAAATGGCGCTGCAAGCTCAGTGGCACCAATAATTAATTTTCCGCGCCGTCAGCCCGCGTTACGTCGGCCATTTTAGTTGCATTCATCTTTTACAATGAAATTGCTGACATGAGGATTTACTGTATTAATTAAAATTCTTTCGGATACTGTTCGTACTACTGTACCATAGCTAACCTAGAATAAAGAATATGGGTTCCTTCAAAAGAGATGTTGATTAGCAATGGTCAGAAAAGGCATTTTTAATATAATAATTGTTCTAACTACTGCATATCGCATAATTATGACACCATCTAGTTACTGCTTACCTTTACATGGTGTAGAGTTATATGCTGTACAGTCACGTGCACTGATATGTATACAGTGATGGATTTGCAAAAATATGTAAACGAATGATATTTCAAAAATAAGTATGTCATCTTGTTTTAAAAACTATGTATTCTTCAAACTGCTCAAAATTAAGTATACACTGTCTTCATAGTGATGTATACAGAACACTGTCATTGCATACTAAACACTTCCAAGTTTATAATTATGTATATGTGACAATATCTTTGACATATATACAATGCAATTTTAAAACAATGTAAACACACTAAAATTTAAACAATATAGGTTGTTCCACAGATATACATTTACATAGATAAACATTTACAAATTTATATCGAATGTGTGGAATGGAGTGCTAAGTACAGTGGAAAGCAATATGAGGTTGGTAAATGAAGCGAAAGATGACGAAGTGAAAATGGCAGTGAGAAGTATGAAAAGCGGTAAAGCTGTGGGTCCAGACGGTATACCAGTGGAAGTATGGAAGTGTCTGGGTGCGAATGGATGTAGGTGGCTGACTTTATTGTTCAATAAATTGGTGCAAGAGGAGGTGATCCCGGATGAACGGTGTACAAGTACCCTTGTACCCATCTACAAAAATAAGGGAGATGTCCAAGAGTGCAACAATTAACGAGGAATAAAGCTCATGTCACACAGTTTGAAGATATGGGAGAAAGTGATTGAGAAACGATTGCGAGACGAGTGTGAGATAACACGAAACCAGTTTGGGTTTATGCCTGGCCGAGGAACTACAGATGCCATATTTGCGCTCCGGCAACTGTGCGAAAGCTACAAAAGGGCCCGGAGGAGCCTGCATATGGTGTTTGTGGACTTGGAGAAGGCATACGATCGTCTCCACTGAGAGGTTTTGTGGTGGAGTTTAAAAGAGAAAGGAGTGCCTGATTAGTATGTGGAGCTAATCCGAGCAATGTATTTGAAGACCAGAACACACGTCCGTTCAGCTGCTGGGACTACTGGGGAGTTCGGTGTGGCAGTTGGCTTGCACCAGGGATCGGCGTTGAGCCCCTACCTCTATCTCCTAGTAGTGGATGCTCTGACATCGGTCCTACAAGAAGAAGCTCCCTGGTGCATGCTGTTTGCGGACGACATCGTCCTCGTCGATGAGGAGGGATCTCGGGTTCAGGACAGATTGGAAAATTGGAGGCAGAGATTGGAGAGTGTTGGCCTGAAAATAAGCAGAACCAAAATGCAGCCCAGACCAGCTGAATTCTGCTATTGGCTTCTCTCTCGAAGCTGTTCCTGCCTAGTAAACCAAGTAGAGATCGATGCGTTCGGAAGATTCAGTAAGGTTGTTTACCATCTCCTGTAAGTCCTGCACGGTTCCAGCCATTATGACATCGTCTGCGAATCGTAAGTGTTATCTATGTTCCCGTAACCTAACCTAACCAAACGGACGTATGTACTGGTCTTGTAATACATTGCTCGGATTAGGTCCACATTACTTATTAGGCACTCCCTTCTATTCAGTTGGCTAATATTTCCAATAAAACACATTGTGGAGGGTAGATAGGAAAAGCATACCCGAATAAATCAATCCACGCTACCGCCCCCGCCGCGCCGCGTTTTGGCTACCTTCTTATCATAATAATATTATTATTGAAAACCCTCGAACAAAATAAAAATATATTCAACAAAAATCATTGTTTCGTCGGGGATCCGCTAAGTACTTTCGTAAAACCTTCCTAGGTATAAAGTGGTCCCCCAACAAGACAATTTTTTTGGGTTTTTAAAATTTTTTTTTTTTAGTTTATGCACTTTTTATGATGTTTGTATTTCTTGTGGGTTGACCTTACATAAGATAGACCGTGCATATGATACCCCACTCAGGTATATTTGTAAACATTAGATTTTTTTCTCAAATCTTTCAAATGGCTAGACAGATTTCCATCAAACTTGCTTAATCGATATGAATATGTTATGACCTTTCATTTGATACCCAACACGGGTATATTTGCTTGAGATGCTTAATTTCTGTTTACACTACTCATATCTTTAAAATGAATGAGACGGTTTTTATGAAGCATAGAGAACATCCGTCTTTGAAAAAAAAAAACGGAATCAAAATAGGTTAATCCGCTTGAGAGCTACGATGCCACAGACAGACTGACAGACATACATACACACACTTCAAACTTATGACGCCCGTCTTTTTAGTTCGGGGGTTAAAAAGACAAAAATAAACGTTTACATTACATTGCAAACTTCATTGTATACATTTTATTGAAATTTATAAATATTTCTCAATATAGTGAAAACTGCTAATTTTAAAAATGTGTATATATATTTATGAAAAAAATCACAGTCATGATTGTTTACATTGTAATGAAATGGTATTGTTTACAATTTTGTGAAATCATATCGTTTACTTATTATCGTTATTCATATTGGCTTCATGTTTTTGCGTATAAACATGTATACAACTTTCTGAAAACAATTTGTGTACATATTTTTGCGAAAAATGTGTACATCATTGCGAGAAACTCTGATGGTTATATAGTATGTATTGTTAAGGTGATTACTTGTTATTGAAATTTTCTGTGTGAACATTTATTTGAAAATCTATCCATGTATACATTTCATTGCACGTGACTGTACATTATAAAAAAATAATTAAGAAAATTCTGCACTTTATAACGCTACTATTTCTATCCAAAGTCAGATGCGTATTGGAGTGTGTTCGTCTTAGCTGCACCGTTATCTCATTTCACACTTTTGAAAGGGTTGAGTATCACCTTTCTCTCTAATATATAAGCTTACAAAAAATAACATAAAAGCTAAATCCGTCAATTTAGGAGCGAGCTTTCATCGAGTTTAATTGAAATCAAGAGCAAGTGGTTGCGCCGCGCGATAACTAATTAAAAGCAATAAATAACTGCGAACACCCCCCGTAAGGTGTGTTACCGAACGCCACAGTTTTATTGAACTTACAGCGAAACTTCGAAAGTCAACAATGTATAATTCAACTATAATTCTATTATGGATAACCAAACCAGAATTAACTTTTTTAATATCGAAACAAAATAAAATGATCCACAATGCCGACGTGTTTCTCGTTGTTTTTATCAAATATACAATATTTTCTTTTATAAATATTTTTTCATCCTACCATCTCGGAAGCGTGGGTATTATTGCTCTTCAATATCTGAGCGTTTAATTTTGGGTTTTTGATATTTTGTACAACGCACTTACACTATTTTTTACATTTACGATTTTTTACGACCTCCGTGGTCGAGTGGTCTGTATGCCGGTCTCAAGGCGTCGCCATCTGGAGAGGTTCTGGGTTCGATCCCCGGTGGGGGCAAATATCTGGGTGATGAATTTTCAGGCATTTGTTTGTTTATACGTATATATTTATATATTCAGGATATTTATATGTATTTATCTATTAAATATATTTATCCGTCATCTAGTTTCCATAACACAAGCAGCATTAGTTGCTTTATATGGGGCTAGTTGTTAGGTGTGAATGTTTGAAGATATTTATTTATTTAGTAATTTCCTGTGCTCTGATGATTCCCGGGCTAAAAAGGATTCTTATTTGAGAATCCTTCGTTTGCTGGCATTTGCATCACTCTATAACATTATTATGTTTACTATACTGTACTTACTATATTAACTGCATTGGACCAGAGCATTTGTGTGTCGTGGCCATTATCTTCTTTTCTCCATATAGAAGTCCTATGTCCAACATAGTGACGATGATGCTAATATAGGGCAAATTGTGTGATTTGTACACTAAAGAATATTTTTCTAAGAATATTTATTTGAACATGTTTGCAAAAAGTGATATCAAAAATGGTCCCTTGCCACAGAGATACTGTAGCGCTGGTTTTCAGTGAGACCAGTTATAAATAAAAACAATAAAACAACACACATACATACATAATTAAAATCACGTCTATTATCCCCTAAGGGTTCGTAAGAGACTAGACAAAAGCAGTCTATTGCCATAGTCCGCGCTTCACTAAGCATCACTGCTTGCACTCAGCGTAACGGTGGTGAGCCCGTCGCCGCTATAAGCTTCAGGATGTTGTGAAGTTCTAAGTCCATTAGTCGCATTTTACAACATCCAAGGGAAGAGATGGGTTAGTAGTATTATTTTAATGAGATGAGCCGCTACCACATGGCGATAAATCAAAGACAAACAAAAAGGATCTCACCCAGGTGCAGAAATTTAATGTCAGGATTATCTCTAATGCTCCATTAAATGTATTTATTGAAGTGTCAAAAGAACACCTTAGCGTAGTTTTACGTTGCACAAAACGACATTAGCACCCTGTCAATGCTAGCTAGAACTGTTTTGTGTAACAACCTTAACTTTAATGAACTTTATAGTTATAATGTCTCATTAACAAATGTCGTCCTTAAAAAATATCTGTGAAACTAAGTGTCTGTGTCTCAATAAATTTCGGTATTTCCTTTCTTTCACTTTCTGTAGTTCAATATACCCGTGCCAAACGGTACGAACCCGCTTCCTTATCGTTGTCCAATAAAACTAAGCTAGCAATTCTCGCCAAAGCTAATTATGGCTGCAGCTATTACGTGCGAGCTAATAGAAATTAGCTATGTTAGGTATCTTAGCTGGAAAGTCCATAGCTTAAGTTGGGGAAATATGTGACTACTAATTTATACTACCCAGTTATTGAGTTTAAGTTTTATGTACATACATACATAAAATCACGCCTCTTCCCCGGTTGGGTAGGCAGACATTTCAGATTTCGAGGTTAGTACGCTTTGACTTTTGATTGAAAACAAAGCTACCTTCGCCATGGTCAGGCCCTGGATAGGTTTTTTATAGACCAAAACTTTGTGAATTCGAGCTCCGTCCGTCGGAAGGCACGTTAAGCCGTTGGTCCCGGTTGCTATTGCGACTGTTTCTACCCACCAACCCGCATTGGGCCAGCGTGGTGTTGCGGCCCATGCTCATGTGTTTCTCCATGAGGAAGGCCTGTGCCCAGCAGTGGGACGTATATAGGCTGAGGACAACAACAGATTTTCACTTGCAACAATAGATTTTGGGTTATATGTGTATGGTGGAATATTATAATATAGAGTTTGAGGGCGTAGTAGATTGTAAAATTTCGTTTCCATATTAATAACAAAGAAACATTCGCAACGGTCAGTCCTTGAATGGTTAACCAATACTTTGTACCTCATGTGTTTGTTCATGTTGAAGGTCCTATGCGATGCCGTGTAACGTATTATAATTATAATGGGTCTTTGAAACCTATGAAATTGCCGTTTTGTATGGAGAATTTGGGGAACTCTGCATTTTCCATACAATTTTTTTTTCTGTTTTCTCCACAACGACAAATCTAAAGATAATAATATTTGGCATGTATCATTAGACAAGCTTTAGCAATATGAGTGATATCACACATCATAAACATTTTTTTTCGTTATTAAGTAAATGCAAATCAAATGATGTATTCGGGAGGCACTTAAAAAGAGTTGTCTCCGTGTCCAATTTTAACACAAATAAACATACAATAAATTATCCAAACAAACCAAAAGAGCTCAAAAATATGTTCTATATTTAGAGGTAATTATTTTTTAAGAATACTCTGAAACTTAATAGTTACAGATAATTGTTTTTTTTTTACTTTCGGAGCGATTATTTCAGAACATATTAATTTTATCGTAAAATGATGTTAGAAAACCCTTATTCATTTTTGAAAAGCTATCCAACGATATGCCCAAACACAATACGTGTATGGGCACCCCCCCTAATTTAATATTTTATTCCACTTTTGATTTGTGCACTTTGTCGGCGTTGTTAATATACATATTTATTCAAAATTTCGGCTCTCTAGTCACTGAGATTATTCGCGGACGGACAGACAGACAGACAGATATGGGGAAACTATAAGGGTTCCTAGATTACTACAGAACCCTAAAACGGAAATTTCATAGGTAAAGACCTATCATGTTCCTATCATGTTCGTGTGGTCGTGCTAAGAGGGTAGATCTGTCTTTCTTCACTGTGACATTGAACTACTGAATCTCCCTGCTCTGTGCTTAGTAAGGATGTCATTTCGCCGCCAAGCACTCAAGCATCACTTAGCCGATCTGTTCCGATAATATTTATACGTAAACAATGTTGAGATAATTTCCTATCGTTTAAGAATTCTCTTGACTACCGCGGGAGCCGGGGTCTGTTTGTTTAGACGCTTCCTGTCGGTTATTTGTACAAATAACGTCGGCTTAAACGTAGAGTTCCATACAAAAACATCGTAATTTTAAGACGAATAAACAGATTACTTGGTACTTTCTTTGGAGCTCCGATTATGAATGGGTTGGTCTACTTTTGAAGATGTGAAATGTGTTTAATTAAAGTAGCCCGAACGAATCAGTCAACGCTTTTTGGAACTTTCATCTGAGGACATTTGCGCTGTGTCTTATTTAAAAAGGCAGCGGTAGCCGAGTTGGGACGGACGGGGCACGACTCGTTCGAGGCCGCGGGAAACGCGGGTTCGATCCCACCGCCTGTACCACTGAGTTTGAATAAAACTTATGTACAAATCATTGTGAATATCGCTTGCCTCACATTGTGCCCGGTGCATGACAACTGGCTCGCCACCTGATACATGAGGACCTAACTCATCTGGTGAAATGAGGTTGTTTAACACCTCTACCCTTCGGGGTAAGAGGCGTGATGATATTATATGTTATGTTATGTTTTATTTAAAGCACACCATATTCGGTATTTATCAGATCTATATTTTAGAATAATTCGCCCTCAGCCTATATACGTCCCACTGCTGGGCACAGGCCTTCCTCATGGAGAATCACATGAGGAGTATGGGCCGTAAACCCACCACGCTGACCAATGCGAGTTGCTAGATAGAAACGGTTAAAATAGCGACCAACGGCTTAACGCGCTTAACGCTTAACGCGCCTTCCAAAGCACGGAGGAGTTCAAGATCATAAATTTTTGGTGACCTGTCTAAGACCTGACCATGGCGAAGGTAACTTTGTTTTCGAAAGTGTACCCACCGATCTCCTTCCTCCCTCTCACTCTCACATCTGCCTATCTCTTCGGGATAGAAGCTACATTAGGTGGTAAATCTTGTTTATTTTAGGTTAAAATCGCAATATATTTAAGCCTTATTAAGGTTTTCATACAACATACATATAATCACTACTATTATCCTTTAAGGGTTAGTTAGAGACTACGCAAAAGCACCGCAAAAGCAGTCCATTCCCATAGTCCGCGCTTTACCAAGCAGTGACTGTACTCAGCGTGACAGGTGGTGAGCCCGTCGCCGCTATAAGCTATTGGATGTTGTGCAGTTCTAAGTCCTTTAGTAGCCTTTAAGGACACCCAAGGGGAGAGATGGGTTGGTAGTATTCTTTTAATGAGCCGCTACCACACGACTGACGATTAAGATTTAACACGTCTAAAAAAATAACTTTTTACGAGTTGACGGACAATTTTCTGGTAAATTTTGACAGCTATCGACAGTTGTGACATTAACAACACCAAATGGGAGCACGAACATATATTTAAAATTATTTAAGTACGCAGCTGATTTTGCCAATATGTTGAGCGGAACTCAAAATTTTCGACCACAGGAATAATTTTCAGTATTTATGTATTCACCAATGCAAATGTTCTTGAAGATTGTCTTCGTTAATATATAAATAATAATAGCGGTTACCCGCTACTTCGTCCGCGGTGGTTTTTTAACTATCCCACGGGAAGCCTTTAATATTCCGGAATAAAAAGTATCTAAGTTGACCAGGGGTATGAGGTATACATTTAAGTCTGGCTTGTCTCTAACCTCTACTATCTCGCAATCTGAGGACGAATCAGACGATGAATCTACTGATTTGACCCCGACGTGTGCAGAAGTATTCCTACTATCATCGGAACGATCGTGTAGAAGGCGATGGTGGCATCGCCGTGCAAATTTCATTGAACAATATTTAGCCATTTCGGAGATTAGCCCGTACACACAGACAAACAGATAGAGAAACCAAAAATTAAACTAAAAAATTGGGATTTTTTCCCTCTTTTTACATACCTTGATTTTAAGTATTTTTTTCTATGTAAAGACATTCGATCTCTACAGTTTTATTATATGTAGAAAACAAGTGAATCATGAAATCTCTATCCTTGTCACGAATAATAATAAACCGAAGAAACCTGAAGTTCTATAAAATAGGCTGCATGATCACAATCCCTTTGCCTAAAAGAAACAAAACGATTAACCTAAACAAATCAGCAGTTAACAAGTTTTAATTAAGAATTTCACATCATTAGTGCTATTAATCTGTGGGATCTGTTATTTTCGAAATTAACACTCATTCTGCATCGCCGTGAACACACATAATTACGTATGTGTGCTTGTGTTGGACTCAAATTGGCTTCCTTTGCCTCTGAGCGTAGTCTCGAGCTAACAGCCGATGTTGCGCTAGGGCTGGCATTGATAAAAAATATTTCGCTAATGTTTTTTCATAGCACAGAACATATCTCTTTAGACATATCTCTCTAATCTGTGGTACAGAATTTTAGATGATTTACATTTTTATTACTTTTAATTTTGTCAATCTAGATCTGTTCAGTTATATCTAGGTTATTTTATTCCAGTGTGACTACTTAGGGCTTCCGTGTTAAAAAAATATCATTTTCCTCGTTTTACAAAAAAAAGGAAAAAAAAGACGTGTGGCACTCGGGGACTGCCGCGGTAAAGCTATTGCATAGCATTTTGTATCAACTTATGCAATTATAATTTTATTTATTTATTTTATCCATGCAGTATTTCTTTTTCTTTGATATTAATTCAAGTTACACTTTTTGAGCGTGGTGACCGATAAGAAAACAAATTTTTCTATTATTAAATAAATACAAAAGAATACTAAACATTCACGGAAGAATATTTGCAGTCATTAACAATTCGCGCGCATTTATCTCCTATAAATAAAAATTAAATATTTTTAAATAATTCTAATTGAATTTGATCTCTATCACCTTTACATGTGAGTTAAATTTCCTTTTACTATGTCAATACTCTGATTCATTTACGAACTCTCTTATGACAGATGTTTATTAGTCATATCAAATACTGGTAAAGTATCTATATGGAATAAGAGTGTAAGAAGTACAACACTACGTTTTGATGACACAACGCCGTGTCGAAGACTGCCGAACTGAAACGACGTTAGACGATGCACGGCCTTCAAGCCACACCTCCTTGCGCATCGGAGTGGGGAGCGTGAGGTTTTTTCGTTACGGAATTTCTGGATTCGGTCCCCGCGTTCAAGGCCCGCGATAGAAGCTATGCAATAGCTTAAAAATGCTTAGATTTCATTTGTCGAATCCGCTGTAATGTAGAATTATTTTTGGCATTTGACAGCTAAGCATTTTTGGTATTACTACACCAGTCGCTAATCGAAATTTGGTTAACCAGAAAAAAATATCTAATCTATATCTAGTGAAATATCTGAACTGTTTCTGGGAGTATAGAGTCCGAAATCAAAATCCTGCAAGCTGAGAATTCTCTCTTAGATTAATTAGCTTTGATTAATTTACTAACTAATCAAAGTTTATTAATAAATTGATGTTTCAACACAAAATGCAAATAAAATTTATTTTATACAATAATATACTCGTACAAGCAACTATTGTGCATAATATTTATTTATCGCAATATTTTGAAACTTAATATTTTTTTCTTACATTTGACTTGCATCTTGATCTCTTTTGTACATATTTGTGAAACTTTCATCCTTCCCATCCACCCTTCACATGCTTTGTGACAAGAACATCTGTCGTTTTGAGGACACTAGAAAGATATTAGAAAGTTTCCTTTTCTGTGGCACATTTTTATTGCATTATGTGTAGATATTAAGTTAAGATGTCACAGAATAAATCCTTTATATTTCTTTCTTACTTTCTAATCAACAAATTGTTGACAAGCTGCTTATCTACTTGATGGTGACTAGCTTAAAACACGCGCATTCAAGTGGGATGAGCTCTGATTTAGGAAAGTACTTTTGCTTGTAACCTAAGTGACGGAAAACTAGATAGGTGCTATATCCAATGTATCTACTTTGGATATAGCAGGTATCTTGTTATGTGATAGTTGCTATAAAGTTCGAATCGAAAAGGTAGGTATTGTCATCGCTGGTATGATAGTGTTGGCGACAGACCTTCTTTTAAACTTATTTTTAACCTTTTTGATACTATTTTACATTTTGACACTATTTTGTATTTTGATAGTTGTTATCGATAGCTATAGAGTGTAATTTATTAGAATTTGGGAAGGTAATTGAGACAGAGGCTTTGACACAACAACTATTTACTTTTCTTAGTAATATTTACATGTCACAAGGTGACGTAAAAAAGAGAAAGAATAATATAAAAATAAGTTTTAACTGGCTACGTAACAATAGTTTTGTATTGTATTTTGTTTTATATTGTCAGTTAGTGTGTGTCAGTATGTTAAATAAATATCTTTAGATGGTTAATTGTTGGGCTTTTATTAAGATAAATTCAGTTCACTCCTCAACAGATAGAAGAATATTATAAATATAGTTATATTTGTATTACCCTGTCGACAGCCCTGAAACCGCGACCGCTTCCCATCAATATAACCATTTAACAGGACCGTTTCAACAGCCATAAATTAAATGAGTTAACAGCCCAACAAATATCCAAACTGGTACTCTCCCTTAACCATTGGGCCTACGGGTACTTTGTATTACCTTCCTCTCCCAAACAAAATCGACCTTAACACCTACGTAACACGATCCAATTTGCCACCACCGCATTTAAATATTTCACTCATCTAAATAACAATCTTAGATCCTTATGTCAAAAAGCATAGGGTCTAATATTACTTTTCCAAGAATCGCGAAGATCAGTTCGCAGTATTACTAAGCTTTTATGTCTTAGCTGTTAGAGTTGGTTTTCCAATAGCCTGAAAGGTAATAACATGTGATGTGTAAACAAATTGTTTTATCGCTGAAGAACTTATATCATCTGTAGTATCGATTTCGAAGAAGTATGGCTGCCTTATTTGCTCTTCAGTCTGGATTCTGACGCTTTTCAAAATTCAAAAGCGTTAATTTGAAATTTGAAATCATTTATTCTGCAATTAGATTTACATGAAATACTTTTGCAAATCAATATTTTTTTTCCTACTAGCACTTCGACGTGAATGGCCTGTTGAGAAGAAGTGCCGCAAGAAACTCAACAGTTAGCCTTTTTTAAACAGCCTTAATAACAAAAGAGATTTAGAACATTTTAAATATTGTAAAATAAGTATGTGCAGAGGAGCAAATTAAAGTAGCCACGAATTTTTATCTTTAAAATAATCTTCTATCTTATAATACCCCTTTTTCATTAAACAGCTTTTAACAGTTGACTTAAATTTATGCAGGGGCAAGTCAATAAAACTTTGTGGTAGCCTATTATACATTCTTATTGTATTTAGATGTCGTGACGTCTTAGCGTGCTTATGAATATCATGAACATTTTACAATATTTCTTGAAAGAGAAAATCTACGCCATCCGTTCACAAAAGTACCAGGAGGCCTTGTTCTGAGAAGAACGGGCAAGAAACAGCAAGTTTCTACCCTCCCTTTAAACGGCTTAACGTGCGTTTCAATGCACGGTGAAACTCGATATCAAGGTCACCCATCCGAGGACTGACCATGCGAAGGTAGCTTTGTTTTCGCTATCGAAAGCCAAGTACGAGCCACAACGACACCGAACTCCTACACCACACCACCTTGGTAAGCAGGAATTGAGTAGAGAAAATAGCTAATTGCAACTTTTTTGAAGGAATCCATGATTTGAATTTATCTTCAGGTCTCTTCTACAGCTGATGATATGCTGAAACTATTGGGTCCTTACCTATGAAATTGATGTTTTTATTCTGTCTTAGCAATTTGTCCGTAAATATTAATTTTCAGAACATTCTTATAAAATAATTGCCTCTTCTAAAAATATATTTGAGCTCATATTATTTCATTTAATAATTTTTTGTAAGTTTAATTGTGTTAAAATTAGACACAAAGACAATTATTTTTAACTGCCTCCCGATTACATCATTTGATTTGCATTAACATTCAAACGATGAATAATTTTTATCAAGCGTATTCACACACATATTGCTAAAGCTTGTCTAATGATACATGCCAAATATTATCTCTGGATTTGTCGTTGTGAAGAAAACTGATAAAATGTTAGTATGTAAAATGCATCCCCAAAATCTCCATACAAAACACCAATTTCATAGGTAAGGACCTAATATAATCTTCCTCTCATTTATTACGTAAGTCGATTATAAAATCATTGGGCCAACATGGCCTAAAAACACCCCTCAAGGCGCTTCATTAGCTCATTATTTTATGGGCCCCAAATTTGACGGTAAACCCTATGATTTGGGCCAGTATTGGGCGTAATTGGGCCTTCTTGGAAACCGACCGTGATTTGTGGCAGATTAGCTTTTATTAGCTGCGATATTGCTATCAGAAACTGTTTTATTACGTAACCTTAGTTATTAAAATAAATTAAAAGAAAATAAATTTGGTTTTTTGGTTTGTATGTAGAAATTTAATTATAATATGAATGGATAGGTTTTAACCGCATAGTGACTTCATCTGTGGATTCATGGTTATAAACGGTTGTGTTCGGAAATAGTCATAACTGACTCGAAATTGAGAAGAAAAGAGAAATGTTCTTGAAATTAAACTGCTCGCTTACATGGTTGACAAAACAGTGTTTTATTTTTTCGTTTTTTTTTGTGACATTTATATATATTCAGGATATTTATATGTATTTATCTATTAAATATATTTATCCGTCATCTAGTGTCCGTAACACAAGCAGCATTAGTTGTTTAAAATGGGGCTAGTTCATTTATTTAATGATTATTGTTCTGGTAAGGAGTAGTTAACTTTAAACATTTTCACCTTAAATTATCCTAATTCTCGAATCTGGAAGCCTTACAATGTAACTTTACAAAGTTATTATGAACGTACAGTTTCATACATAATTGGTCGATACTTTTAGTTTTCGGTTCTCGTTTTAACACGACCATAGGAACAGTAATTGTTGTAATTCCGATTTAAAAAGGAGTATTAATAAACTGCTGTACAGTTTTGTTGATTGTGAATATCGCTCGCTTACTTTGTGCCCGGTGCATGGCAAGAGGCTCGCCACCTATTAGACTGGGACTTAGACATATCAGGCAAATATGGGTGTGTAACACCTCTGCCCACCCCTTCGGGGATAAGGGCGTCATGATATGTAACTTTTTTTTCGAGTAACTCTAGACATAATTTTGGTGTGTACAACTACCTACTATATTTTTGAGAACTAGGTAAATTTCGCTGATATGTTTTTGATCCCGTGTAAGAGGGGTGAGCCTTATGCCATGTACCAGGCACAGTGTAACAAACGAATCGTAGATATTTATGATAGCCCATCTCAGCGGCACAGACACGAATGGAACCGAATACCTACTACATCTCTAGTGTCGTTCTCCCAACTCGGCTCATTAATCCATCCATCAGCCTATAGACGTCCACTGCTGGACATAAGTTTCCCAAAATGATCTCCACAACGACCGATCCTGCGAATCCTGCGCCGCCCGCTCACTATCTTACAAAAATATATTTTGAGAAACTCTAAATAGAAACCTACACATTCCCTATCATCAGATTGGTATCTCAATCAATCAATAAATATCATTTATTTGTACAGTACAGGTAATGATTTTAGATTACAGTTAATAAATACCCTCCGTATGATTAAAAAAAGACAGCGGTAGCCGAGTTGGAAAGGACGGGGACTCGTTCGAGGCCGCGGGAAACTCGGGTTCGATCCCACCGCCTGTACCACTGAGTTTGAATAAAACTTATGTAAATATCGCTTGCCTCACATTGTGCCCGGTGCATGGCAACAAGCTCGCCACCTGTTAAATGGGGACCTAACATATCTGGGGAAATTTGGGTGTTTAACATCTCTGCCTACCCCTTCGGGGCGAGAGGCGTGATGATATGTATGATTAAAATACTTATTCCATCAAGCGTTATTAAAAACCCAGGTATTGTTCAGAGTGTAATTGCTGTGGCATTAATATTACACCACTCTTGATTATAAGAAAAATACTATCAAACATTATAATAGTTATTAGATGTCAGATTTGTAGTCAATAAAATGGTAACAAATAGTCAATTGAATAGCAATGAAAATAATAATTCCAATAAAAGCAATCAATCGTAACACCACCGCGCTGGCCCAATGCGGGTTGGTGGGTAGAAACGGTTACAATAATAACCGGGACCAACGGCTTAACGTGCCTTTCGAAGCACGGTGAAGTTCGAGATCACAAAGTTGACCATGGTGAGAGTAGCTTGGTTTTAGATATCGAAAGTCAAAGCCAAACCACCACGCCACCGAGCTCCTCAACAAACCAACTGTACAAAGTGTTAATTAATCTCAGAGGCATCTGCATCGATCTGGCGATCTCTTGCACGAATAGTGCCATCCGTCTCAACTCGGCTATCGCTAAAGATTAATAACATTTTTTTTATTGGTTAAAAAAAAGAGGTTTATGTTTTTCTAATTAATAGTTGGTAAAATTACTGGCCACTAGGTACGGAGCAATGACCCTGTTAACTCGATTACCAGTACAGTAAAAACAAACTATACACTCAACAGCTCCATATCAATATTACTTTAACCTCAAGGCATTATTTATAATATTAATAACAACTAATTATACGCTTTAAAGAAATATTTTATCGGTAATGATGAGATATAAATCTCGCGTGGCTAGTGACGCACCTGTATCGATGAATATTAATTAATCGATATTATTTATCTTATTTTGGAGATTGTAATCTAATTACTAGTCGTTTTCTTGTCACCTATAATAGAAAATAAAGTTTAAGTATACATAAAACATAAACATATCATCAAGTCTCTTTCTCCGAAGTAGTAGTCAGATGTGTTAAACACCCACATTTCGCCAGATATCTTAGTTTCCTTGTAACAGGTGGCGAGCCTGTTGCCATGCACCGGGCACAATGTGAGGCAAGCGATATTAGCAATGAACTGTACATAAATTTTATTCCAACTCAGCGGCGCGGGCGGTGGAATCGAACCCGCGTTTCCGGCAGCCTCTCGAACGAGTAGTTTTCCGTCCGTCCCAACTCGGCTGCTTTTAATTAATTTATAATGTCCTTTATCTAAATAATTCCTTTTTATTCACATCAAATTATAAAAACAACAATTTTTGAAATTATTTTGGATTGTTTAAGCAATTGCAATATGAGTCTAATCATCGATGTCACTTATGAAGATTTATTTAAATATATACTTAATTAAGTCATCAACACCTATAAAATCCTTTGAATCTATTATAATGAAGAAACTGGTATATTTGCCGTCATTAATATTCAAACGATGAAAAGTTTATTTAAAATACTGCCCGACTGTGTCAGCGTGCGAAAATAAATTCCCCAATTCGTTTTACATTAAGCGTAACCAAATAAATAACAACAATGCGTGATGTAAATACTAAGCACCGTAAAATCAGCCAGCCCATCGCCTCTCGTATTCAATAAACAATATCATAAACCGCACAGACCACTATCAGTACACAAATAAAGTGCATACTTCACCCGAGTTAAAAACAAATAGTTCCAAGAAACAGAGCTTTCATAACTTTGCTAAATTGACACCTTGTTCGACCCGATGCAATTCTTGACAATTTGCAGTGCCCGTAAGTGGGCTATTATAAATTCACAAACTTATCTGTGCTGTTGAACTTTATAAACACGATCTTATATTTAAAGCGGGAAGGTTTATCGACACGTAATTGTCTGCTTGTAGAATTTCACAGCAACGCGAATATCGACGTCCGCACACATCTCATCGACAACGATTTTGTACTTTTTTCCCATCACGAATATCAATGGAAATTTGTTCGGTCCCAATTATCAGCGCATGCCTTCATTTTGTGTTTCTGTCGAGGCTGCTTTATGAATTTTACTTTTATTTATACGAATTTATTATGAGAATTGTTTCTGCATTATTTAATTACATTTTCGCCGAGCTATGATCTTGGGGCATTTTCTTAATATGCGTTCAATACCACACGGTTCTGTGTATTTATTTTAATACGTGCCAGTATGTTGCATATAATTAAAGAATATGTATAATTGTCTGAAAAAAAATTAAAACATTACTACGTTAAGATAAAAGTTCTCATAATTGCGGTACAGTTGGCAAATTAGTGGGAAACGTTTTTTGTACAAAGCACGAAACTTCTTTTGAAAAAAGAAAAAAAAACAACCAAGACTAATTTAATCCCGCGCCGGGAATGTGGGATGCGTGCGCGCAGGTTTTTTGCTTGTATAATATGTTTAAATATTTGTTAATGCCTCGCTGTAATAACTGAGCGTGAGTTATACCGGCGGGTGACACGCCCACGTGTCGATGGCCGCAGCACTAGCTTCTCGACACATTTATCGATATCGATTGAGCGGAAATATATCGTGATCTTACAACAAGGCTATTAATGGCTAATATAATTATGTATACATAGGGCTGCGTTAATGAGTGATAGCTGAGTATGGAAGAGAAGGATATGTTGTGAATATTATATTAATCATGAATCTAGTTGTCTACTGCTGGACGTATATAATTTTATGTTGTAAAATATTTTGAGTATCTTCTTATCAAGTTAAAATTAAGATTTTTTTTTTAATTTATATGTATTGTGCATTATGGAACAAGGACACCATCTCAACTCATATCAAATACCAGCTCAAATTATTTTGCAAACTTTTACTTATATCATATATTATTCTTTTTATAAGTAAAAATAATCTTGTGGTGTTTTTGCCATGGCAAAATCGACTTTTCAAATCGTAGTCCTACTTAGACCTTGAGTTAGCTATAAATAAATTGACAATGCTTATCTTCTCAGTAAACGTATCGCTATAGAATGCTCATAGATATTTAGATCAAAAATCAAAAGATCAATTTCTTTGAATAAATAAGTAATAATCTATGCGTCAGAATCCAATTTATCAATAAAAAAAACATCGACATATTAGTAGCGGGAGCGGGATTACGGTCGTTTAGAATTGAGAATGCCCTTCGAATATATCGATAAAATGATTATTCTGTCGATAAATTTAATGCGAATGTTTTTGCATATCGATGAAATTTATAACTTTTTATAACATACATACATACAATCACGCCTGTAATTCCCGAAGGGGTCGGCATAGTCCAAAGAGCACTGTGTTCCTTAAGACCACATTTAGCCATACAAAAAAGATGGACAATCGTGAAAAAGTAGTAACAAGTGGCTAGCTCATCGCCTACTCAACCACAGACATAGTACCCAATACGCCCTCAGTCGCCTTTTTATAAGAGAGGGGTAATAATCGAACCGTATTTGTTTAAACAATTTTTTTTTCTAGTTTTTATTATAATTTAAATGTGTTTATTAATAACATATGTTTTATATAAAAAAATCCATTAATATAATTAACATTTGATATTTATACTGACTAGTTCATTAAAATTGTATTTTATTTTGTTTTTTCTCAATATTTGTATACCTTGACAAAGGTGGAAATGTAGTGATACTAACCAACCATGACACCAATCATTGTAAAACTAACCTACATTTCACAAATAAATAAACGATTAATGATACGGCGCATTCTCCTCAACTGTTTCTCCGGGAAGAAGGCCTGGTCTAAGCAGTCAGACGTATACAGGCTGATGATGCATATATTCGTGCCTATTTCCTGGTGGGATAAAAAAAACAAGCTTCCACTTGCTACGATCTTGGCACCATTCGCCTTTCATTAATGTCTTCATACACGCCAGTGTATTGAAGGAGCTTTTGACCTGACCCTTCATAAGAACATCCTCGATTTGGTTGTGGTACGTCCGTCTTGGTCGTCCACCTCCAATTTTCTCATTCACATCTTTTTGCCTTTTTCCCACTTTTTCACTCGTCAGCTCAGCATCAACATCATTTATTCTCATATCGTTCTTTACGCATTCAATCCATCGCTTCTTTGGCCTTCGTCTCACTCTAGGTCCGTTTATATTCATGCTCAGCATCTTTTCCATCAAATTCACAACTTTCATCATATTCAAATTCAGTTTTCCCATTCACATCTGCCTTATTCGTAGTTCAGTTCGGAGACGACCATTAAATTCCAAAAAGAATATTTAATGCTATTTACTCTTTAGGAAATTCAACATTGGCCCGCGAAGTATTACTGTCACTAAAGTATAATTTTGGCCAAATGATACATTATAAAAGTTTTATACGGGAGAAAAAGATGATTAATGTTGGTGATTTCCCTTTAATATCGATAAAAATCCACATTACATATACGCTGTACCGTTCCTCCGTTCATTATTCCTTACAGCGAACACATTATGCACCCTGAAATCTTGGACAATTACCCTTTATGTGGGTAATTTGCAAATACTACTAACACCGGGCAAAATTACCCTTCGAATTATCACATTACTTTTGCGGTTAATATCGACTTTACTCTATATGTAAATAAGGTTTCAAAAGCCTCGCGAGGTCTGCATTCAATCAATTTGCCTGTTCCAAATTTCTTACACGTAACTTTATGGTAATTTGAATCTTATGGAATGGGAGTAAAGTTGAAATATAAGCGTAATGAAATCTCACATCTGTAAACATTAAGTTAGCGCGAGGCCATTATTGAATTTACTTTATATAATAATGGTTAATCACTCGAAAGCATCGAGCGATGCTGCCTTGTTACCGAAAGCGGTAGTGATGTGCGTTTACATTCTTATTTTTATCGATTCTTTATAAGAAGCAAGAGGGGAGGCTGCAGGTGGGCTTGAAGATTTTTTTGTAAAAATAAGACCCATTTTTTGGCCTCTAAACTGCTCTTTATAAACTAGGTATGTTTTGATGCTAACAACTAATGGTAAAAAAAACATTTACATTGATTTTTGATACAGCATATACTGAGAAACATATATTATGGCCAAAGATTCTATGACAAATATGTTAAGATCTACTTTCATCAAAAATATAGATTAGATTTAATTCAGTCTATTAATAATTCAATTCTACGTGTAACTGTACCAACCCGCATTGTGTTAGTGTTTCCCTATGAGGAAAGCCTGTGCCCATCAGTGGGACGTTTATTGGCTAAGGACGACGACGAAATTGGTGTGCATTATCGATTATTTTCATTTTATTTCATATATTAGGAATATAATAAAATCGAATAAGCGAGTATTTGAAACACGGTAAACATGAAAACAAAATAATAATAAACAATTGATCACTGATTACCGCAACCCATAGACATCTATACCACCGAATACTTTACTCAATACAGATTGGTCCATCGACATACCTCATCGACACATCGTCATCACTAAACCCTCAGGCGATCAAGCACGGGGCGTGTCTCTCATTTCCCCGCAATAATTTATACCCACCACTAAATAATGGTACACTCCTGCGCCGCACATTTAGCATCCTTTACACACTCGGCCATTTTAATTATTGGTTATCATAAACTAATTCCACGCTAGTGGGCATTTGTTATTTGTTCGATAGGGATGGGCTGACATCGATAGAATGGCTATTAATTAGAATTAATTGATTATTGAGAATTATTTCGGTGTTTTTTAATGATTAATTACTAAAATTATTTAAAAAAAAAACAATTCGTTATAAATTTGACAATACTGACAATAATATTATGAATATGATATACGCAATTGTTCAAATGCTTATAAACATAAAAAACATGCTAAATGCTGGCTTTCTAATAGTTTGCCAAAGCTTGCAAATGTGTAAAAATATTTTTTTAATGTATTACGACCGACCTTTTTTTTAGTTTATTACGATTTTAATTTATTTGACGACCTCCGTGGTCGAGTGGTCTGTACGCCGGTCTCAAGGCGTCGCCATCTCGAGAGGTCCTGGGTTCGATCCCCGGTGAGGGCAGATGTTTGTGTGATGAATACAGGCATTTGTTCTCCAGTCTTGGATGTTTATATATGTATTGTATATTCTCTGAATATTTATATGTGTTTATCTATTAAATATATTTAACCGTCATCTAGTATCCGTAACACAAGCAGCATTAGTTGCTTAAAATGGGGCTAGTTGATAGGTGTGAATGTCTGAAGATATTTATTTATTATTTTTTGATATTTATTTTATTTTATTTATTAACGATGCAAATTTCTGATTAAGTTTACTTATCAGATAGACTTATTATAATGGCAAAGAAGTAGGTATTGTAATCTATAACTGCTAAATAGATTAAGCAATAACATACAGATAAGTACCTACTTATAACGATTAAGTCTTTACGAACCTCTACGAGAACGAATTGGCAATGATAACCGTTTACCATCCGACGGACCGTGGGCTTAAAATCCGCCTCTATGGTCCTGCGGTTGAAACCACCGTGTGTTGATCGGGAGGTCCGAGGTTTGGTTGATTTCTTTTTAAGGGTTTCTAAGATCGGCTGTCTTCCACCGTCTTAACCTGTCGCAATAATAACAATGTTAATAGGCATTCTTATGTTCCAACAATTAGCGGCAAGATAGCCAGTTTCTCGATAGGTGAAGAATACAGGTGAAACTCGGATCCACCCCATCTTATCGTTACTTACCATCAGGTGTGTTGAAGGTGAAGAGCTTGCTTGTCGTAGGTATGTAAAAAAATCTGTTGCCGCAGTTATCATATTCTATTTTTACAGGATTTTAAACGCGTTGCATTGTATATAAAAGATATAACACCGGGTTGTTTGTACGTCGCGTGTAGTCCGGTGTTATAACTTCTATTTACAGTCAAAACTGCTGAGAAATCCAATTTAGAAAGTAAAATACAGTCAAATTTATAATAGGGTACGTTACTCCTTATACATGCTACAGGTTGAAATCACGCACTGCGTTTCTTGTAGGAATTGCACGTAGACGCGATTCTTATAAGCATTACATGCATTCGAGGTGACAGTAGCCATTTACTGACAATCTGCATTACAAAATAAATTAAATATCTTTTGTTGTAAAATTCTCCCATGTAGGGAAGGCAAAAGGAACGGAGCCCATACAGCCAAGTCTTCAGTATATATTTCTTCAGTAGTGTGCATTGAAATGCTAGTGTAATGCATTTCAATGCATCTTGGGAGAGTTTGGCGTCAAACGATCGATGGCAGACACTGTGGTGCTACTTGGAAGAGGTGGATTACCACGATAAAAAACTCATCACTTTTCACACCACTTGACGCTTATTTCGATAATCCTCCACATTGCACATCATCACAGACACTTATTACACAAAACTACACTGATTTTACGTAACATTATCCACTCCGAAACAATATTAGAATTATCGAAATAAAAATCACGTCCGCCATAGTTGGATGCCGCCAAAAACTCTAAATATCTTTTTTTTTATAAAATTCTCTTTATAAGGGGACGGCAAAAAAAGTCGATAACAGCCATGTCTTTATAATTATGTCTTCAGTAATTTACATTGAAATGCTTGTGTAATGCATTTCAATGCGTCTTGGGAGAGAGTTTGGCGTCAAGCAATCGATTGCTACTTCGATGAGGTGGATTACCACGATAACGATTTAACATTTTTCACACCACTTGAAGCTTATTTCGTTGATCCTCCACATTGCTCATCAATACAGACTTATTACAAAAACAACACGGATTTTTGATATACTTAAAAATCACGTCCGCCTTAGTCAAATGCCGCCAGAAAAACATAAATATATTTTGAATTTTATGGCGATTGGAATAAAGAGTTTCTATTCCATCTAATACTCTACATTGCTAGTTTCTTTTTTTAAACAACAATAAATGAAGACAGATGTTTTGTAAATATCAACCGTTTAACATAACGATAGTTTAAGTGTCGTATTTTAACTGTGGTGTAACTTCGTAAGTACATATAAAGCTAAATGAGCAACGGTTGCTCCGTCATTATAAAGACATCAACGAGTTAGAACCATTGTGCAATTTAGTTGTAAATAGGTTTTCAAACAAAATATACTTAATGGACTGTATTTATAGTTTATTCTAAACGTTATATTATAATAAGTAATCGCAATCATCACAGATATTAAATACTAGCATTTGCCCGCGACTTCGTCCACGTAATTACTTTGAATAATTGGAATAATTACTTTGAGATAGTGTCATGGTATGTAGCCTACGAGTATCTGCCTTCCTCAATGAATAGGCTATCGAACACTGAAAGATTTTTTCAAATTGAAACAGTAGCCTCGATTGGTGGAATTGAATATTTACTCCTACTCTATTATTAGAAGCAAAGTTCATAGTCCCGTATATTTGTCCTTCATTTATCTGTTATCTGGGAGGCGTTATTTAATTTTTTTTAACACCCGTTTCCATAGGCATATCGGGATAAAAGGTAGCCTATATCATTTCTCAAGCTTTAGAACAACTGTATACCAAATTTCGGTTAAATTGGTACAGTAGTTTTGACGTGCAAGCGAGACAGACATACAAACAGAATTACCTCGCATTTATAATATAAGTTGGCCATATAATATATTTTACAAAATCTTTTGTTATGTTTTTATTTAAGTAAGAGATTTTATTTAAGTTTAATGTATATTGAATTATAATGTGATATATTATTAGCTGTTAATTAATTTGTAACATTCTTAACTTAATTTTTATACTAATTATTTTGTTGTAATATTTGATACCAAATTTATTTTGCACGCCGTTTTTATGGCACCAAAACATGTAGAACAACATTTTATTTGTTGTTAGACCTGTACGTAAACATGTGTACTGCAAACTCATGCTTTTTCGCGAAAAAAGAATTTTATTCTATTCTAAAGTTACCCTTGCAGACCTAGACCGAACCTCTATGTTATTGTTTATACGCATTGAATCTTAATTAGATATAAATAACGACTATTTTTACGACTTATTCTATTATTTATCAGGCACTAAAAACCAACCTTATAAATATTTTTTTCTGTCAAAACTAAACCCAAGACAATCATAACTCCAATGACACTAAAATAAACAGCGGTTCATCGACCCACTAAACAAAAGACGGTAGCCTTCCCATTGCGAGCGAGACAGCTGTTTATCGCACTTCCAAAGCCATACATCAGAAAGAGATGCCAGTATACAGTTCACTTACGCGTAACAAGTACTTCGTATGACTTCGTAATGGAACACACCTCCTTGGCGAGTTGCGATTGGTTGATTTTCTTTTCAATTATTCTGTACTTGCGCAGGAGTTTGTATGAGTCTCTTGTGTGTCTTGTTGTTATAGAAAGAAAGTTCAGTTTCGATTGAAAGTTTTTGAAAATAAAGGTATGAATTGAACGATATAATTATTTTCCGTTTAAATTGTATTTGATTAATGGTATCAATTTCTTACAGAAAAATTGTGAAGACATGTTTATAATTTTATTATTTGTAATGAAATTTTGATAGTAGAGTCAAGTGGTGTGTTTATGCCTGTAGTCTTCAGTCAATGTGATTATCTTTATGTATTTTTTATTTAATTTCAGCTTCTTTGTATTGGCTATTAAAATAAAGTTCAGTAAAGACGTAATAAAGTCCAGTACAAATTTTATCTCTATCTAATCTATACAAGTATTATTAATGCGAAAGTAACTCTGCCTGTCTCGCTTTCACGTCAAAACTACTGAAGCAATTTAACCGAAATATGGTACATAGATAGCCTAGAGCCTGAGAAAGGACATAGGCTACCTTTTATCCTATGGGAACGGGTGCCATGCGGGCGAATGTTAAAACATTTTAAAAATGCCTCCCAGAAAAATGAAGGACAAATTTACGCCACTATGCTTCTAATAATAGAGTAGGAGTAAATTTTCAATTCCATCAATTGAAGCTACTGTTCCAATTTGAAAAAATCTTTCAGTGTTGAACTGCCTATTGAGGAAGGCTTTAGGCTACACACCATCACACTATCTCAAAGTAACTATTCTACGCGGCGAACTCGCGGGCAAAAGCTAGTATAGGTAATATTTTAATAAAAAAATGCAGCTTAAAAGCCTTATTAGTTAAACTATCAGCTTAGCACAAGCTGTGATAAGTCACAACGTAATATTAACTATAGCGAGATAGTGAATGCTTAACTGCTAAAGTGTGACTCTCACAGATTAACTAATCACGAATTGGCCCCATTCAAATGAGGCGGTAGGGTTGGCACAAACTTATATAGAGTTAACGCTATAATGAGCGTAAAAAAGATGAATAAAAAAGAGTGTTTATTGGGCCAGTAACTGGCACGTGGTTAAATAGTTGTATAGGGGTGAGTTTCTGTAGTAGGTAATATGTACTTAGTATGCTAATAAACTATTTGATTGATTGATTGATTGCTAGTCCGTAGTTCATATTGTGCAGTCACTGCTTGGTGAAGCGCGGACTATGGCAGTGGACTGCTTTTGCGGTCCTTTTGTCTAAATAAAAAATGGCTAAATGTGGTCTTAAGGAACACAGTATTCCTTGGACTCTGCCTACCCCTACGGGGATTGCAGGCGTGATTGTATGTATGTGTATGTTGTCTAGTCTAGCTAAAACAAAATCTAAAAAGCCCCAGCTTCCAACATGTCACACGAGAAACCACAAGTTTTATTTTTTTTTGGTCACAGAATAAATACTTTTTCATTAATTCTTTTTCCTGATGTTGTAAAATTCTCCCATGTCTTTGTCCCATGCCAAGTCTCCGGTATTTTAATGTCTTCAGTATTTGCATTGAAATGCTAGTGTAATGCATTTCAATGCATCTTGGGAGAGTTTGGCGTCAAACGATCGATGGTAGAAACTGTGGTGTTACTTCGATGAGGTGGATTACCACGATAAAAATCTCATCGTTTTTTACACCACTTGACGATTATTTCAATGATTGATACTTATTACACAAAACTACACTGATTTAACGGAATAAGATCCACTCCGAAACAAATATTGTTTCGGAGTGATTAAATTTGTTACAACCACTGAAATTAAAATCACGTCCGCCATAGTTGAATGGCGCCAAAAACCCTTCAATTCTTTTTCCTTTCGAATAGGTTTTACATTTCTTACCTATTATTAAAACTGGCAGCCCTATTCTGATGAAGACTCATTCACGAAACAAATTGGGTTCAGTCACATTCATCGTCGATAATTACATTCTTATTTAAATAATGATTACATCAAAACCACTGGGGACATAATTAGCTTTTATTGACTTTGTCTGTTAATTATAACCTTAAAGAAATAACTGTTATAATAAATAGTTTAGATAAATAAATAATTCTTTCCCGAAGAATTATTTATTTATCTCAACTATTCTATACCCGAAGAGTAGACATAGGTGTTAAACACCTACATTTCGCCACCTATTTTACGCGTAGCAGGAGACGGAAAAATTGACATTTACATTTAAAAAAAGTTAAGGGGGAGGCATAGACTTTAAAATAATAAAAAAAAAGTGCAGAAAGATAGACATTAGACATCTATTATTATGAGGATATTATATCGCATTTTTACATTCTTAATAAATGTCAAACAACTAATATCTACACCTTTTCATGCTACTGATATTTCGTAAGCTGTTAGTCATTCTAAAACTAATTTGAAACTATAAACATTTAAGGTCAGGTTTTTGAATGACTATTTATATGAAGCATTATAAAAGCGAGAGAGCTCTATCAAACACATTTTAATTAAGCGATATTGAACCTTGTCTAATTAAACCAATTACTAAACAAGTTAAAACCTTCCAATCGACTACTTTAATTATAAATAATGACGCCATAAACAATATTCCTAACAAATACGTCTATCTAAGAATTGATTGATAAAATTCACCATCAACGTTATTCCCTTGAAATAAAGTTTAATATTGCGTAAATTTTAATAAAAATATCCCATCTGCTTAATTGAAGTTTTAACTCTTTCGGTGTAGGACATAAGACCCAATTTGTCATGAAGTTTGTGATATATTTTAAAAGAGTTTATTGCGATCGTAAAATATTTTGGAAGATTTAATACGCGTAAAAGTTGGATAATCAAATTAATTCGAATGAAAGTGTGTTTTTACAACGCTAATAAAAATGGAACGACTTTTTAAGTTTCTTGTTAAATTATAAAATTCGTCATAACTGTGCAACCTTGGCAAAGTTATTGTGGAGGTTGACAAAATAGTGGGCTATTAACATTAATTAGGTACATTGTAAAACTTAGTTGAGTAGCATTTTATTAGTTTTGAAATTTTTGATTATCCCTCTTTGCCCTACCCAGGCGCAAGCGGGTCAAAGCGGCACGCTTTCAAATTTGCAGTGGAATTACCCCACTAAATCGTTTTAGTGGGACAGATTCCGCTGCTTAAAAATTAGGTGTATATTGCCGGCACTTTAGATGATACGGCGTACAGACCACTCGGCCACAGAGGTCGTCAACTGCATAATTATTATGTAATTCATCAAATGTGCCTAAGCCTTTTTTTTCTAGTTTTAAATGCCAAGTCAATAGTCTCTATAGCCCTTTGTTTGATTGACTGATAGACAGTGAAGCTTTTTCTTCAGGTTTGCCATTTGCACAACTTGTTTGTACACAAATAAATAAATCATCACCCTACAAATTATCGTTCAGCTTTAGTTTTTTAAAGGTAATTAATCACAAATTACTTATTCATTCATTTTATTTAACACCTCTCGCCTCGCCGTATAAATCCTGACGTTGCTCGCTCGGGGTATATTTAATGGTATCATGCTCTCACTATAATTAATTCATAACTTTTGTACTTCACACGCGAACAGACCGTGGAGTCACAATAACGATAGAGTTATAAAGATGTTTAGAATCATTTATTACAATTAATTTCACTTATAACGTAACAAAACGAGAAAGAGGCGTGATGATATATCACGCCTCTTTCCCCGAAGGGGTAGGCAGAGGTGTTAAACACCCACATTTCACCAGATATGTTAGGTCTCCATGTAACAGGTGGCGAGCCTGTTGCCATGCACCGGGCACAATGTGAGGCAAGCGATATTCACAATGAACTGTACATAAGTTTTATTCAAACTCAGCACTACAGGCGGTGGGATCGAACACGCGTATCTCGCGGCCTCGAAAGAGTAGTGTCCTTGTCCATCCCAAGTCGGCTACCGCTGCCTTCACTTATAGTATACGAGATATCGAATCTACTTGTCATTTGTATACGAACCGGAATACCAAAGATGATAGAATACGGCGAGACGATAAACAATAACAACATGACAAAGAAATATCGAACAGCCCAAGTAGGATAATCAACACGATCTGATATTTCTCACGTTTTTACTTTTAATGGGCAAATTCTATAATAATTTGACAGTTAAACGTGATAAAAACGCGAGAAATATCAAAATGCGGTGTTCATGATAAAAAACAGGTTTAATTCTCTAAAGTCCTTAGATTAGGGTTCCATGGTATTCCTGACTGATTTTTAATCGATTTATCACATCTTTTTCAATGCTCATGCGGTTTTAGTGCAAACTTAAACCTATCGATAGACTTCCCTCGAAAATAGTACAAGTTTCCTGTCTTTTTTTCTCGATATTAATTTTCTTTTCGCAGGAAGATATGTCTTCGAGAAAAATAGTAATGAAATTAATTGGCTATTTTCGGTTACGTCGTACAACCTCAGAGTAAACAGAACTGGAGTAGCCATTAGTCAATTTCTCAACCACCACACTCACCACTACACTCAAAGCCAGCACACATAAACAATAACTTTTACCGTTTTTACAAATACACACATGCATAATTCGACACACAAATTTAAATTTCACGCACACACACGCTTAAAATAGTCACGTGGGGTGTGCGTTTTGACAACGTTACAGCCGCACTCCCCACGAGACTAGCGCTCGAAATTTGAAATCGTAGAATTCTAAAACATGAAAAAATGAAGTAAAAAATTATGAAATGTTAAAAATTATAATTACAAATAAAAGGTGACACTATCTTTTAGCATACTCGATGTTTTCTATTTATTTTTACAACAAAAAACAGCACAGGCAGGCATTTTTACGGGAGCTCTGTTCGCCGCAACGTTTACAATGTTATGGCTGTCAAAATGGCGGCTCAACTAGTTTTATTAAACGTGCAAGCATCCGATGCTTGTGCATTTGGCAGAGGGGAATGTAAGACAAAGGCTACTCCAGTTCTGTTTACTCTGAGCGTACAACTGATTGAACTTAAATATAGCATACAGGTACATAGCGCTGCGGTTTGCTAAATATTACTCACGACTAAGTTACTTCTTAATTTTATTTACCAAAGATACTTCTACGAGATTTAAAGCTCACGGGACAATCACGCCACTAAACTGTTTGTCAATGAGAAAAAGAGACAAAATAACACAAACGCAATTGATATGAAAGGGATAAACTTAGAATTATTACGTCACAGCGGGATATCATCCTCTTGCACTATCGCACATCTCGATATCTAGATTGCTGTCGACTTTAAAACCTGTTTGTTCTACACTGCGTGTTTTGTATGAGCTTCCTTGTTACCCATAGAAGTAAAGCGGTAATGTATATAGTTTTTGAGATTATATTTGAGTGCATTTCGATTATGGTACGCTAGCTCGTTAAGCGGTTGATATTTTGCTTTATTTTCATAACTACCCATATCTATCAGTGTTAACGATGTTTATTCAAGCAGTCGAGCTTTGGTTACCATGGCTTATGAAGGAAAAATGGGATAATATATACAAATTTTCGATTTCTTCCTGATGCGTAATATTCCTTAATGGTCATCCTATAAATTAGCATATCCATCATATTTATGAGTTAGGAAAATAATTTATCTGGAATTTGACAAGTCAATAATATGTCAATCTCCCTTTCCTAACGGAAAGGGCGCATTCAGGTTATGCTTTAACAAGACCGTAAAGGTTTAAAGCACAGGTGGTGTTTAGTCGGTAAGAGTCCGATATCGGATATTGGATCGGATAGGATCAGATTGGATCGGATAGTGAATCCAATGAGGGATTCACCACCTCCCCCCAGCATGGGGAGGTGAAGACCCTCCTTCTGAGGATCAAAAAAAAAGGTATAAAGCGTTCCTAGTGGAAAAAATTTACATTCTTGCCATTTCTTAACGCAACTAAAATTGAGATGTTTATTTACAATGAAACCGTGCTGATTACAATAAAGAGTCCCTTGCCAGCTGTGGTCGTCCCGGCTAAAAAAATGACGATCGAAACCAAAGCAAACTCTAATGGGCATCTAAAAATCCCATAAAACGCCCGAGGACGTATCCCAAATTTTCCCAAAACGTAGTCCCCCTACTATAATAAGGTATAAGCTTAACGCTTATTTGCTCTCACAGTCGCGCACTAATGATGTTGTTACTAAGCCACAGTAGCGTTTTTTAACTGTCAAGCTCGCTATTGGTATATCTAGCCGTTGACTAATGGTTGTGGGTTAACTCGCTTTTGACCCAACTTGTAATAACTTAACAGTGTGCTTGACACAACAGTTTAACTGTATTATATTGAAGTTAAAGATTTTTTGATTATGTTCATGGGTGGATGGTACATTCTGTAATTTTTTTATCCCTACCCATTAACAGCTTATAGCGGCGACGGGCTCACCACCTGTCACGCTGGGCACATATGCAGTCACTGCTTGTTGAAGCGCGGATTATGGCAATGGACAGTGTACAAACCATTGCTAAATGTTGTTTCGTAATTTGGCCACTAGATGGCGCTGCTCCCAAATACGGCATTTCTAAATCACGCTATTTAGTTTTTTCACCGAATGTATATAGGCTCCGATTTTTTCTTTTTGTATGGTTTAAAGGCATCTTTTATTTAGAACCTTTTCCATTACACAATCAGGAGCGACCTGTTGTACCCAAGGTTATACAGACTGCTTTGGCGGTGCTTTAGCTTAGTCTCCAACTAACCCTTAGGGGATAATAGTCGTGATTATATGTATGTATATATGTATTTATTACCTGTATCCCGAAATCATTTTTTCATGTTGGACTAGACAAATGACGCCTAAATTTGAGAAAGAGTAGAATAGCTAATGCGGCGCGACAAGTAAAGCATCACCTTTTCGGCCCATGGCGCTGCCTCTTAGAGAACCTAGGATTGTATGAGGGAGGGAACTCATGTACTAGCTAGTGAACAGAAGTTCCATTTCCATTTATAAATAGATGATATCAAATACCATTTTTTCGTTGGCCACACAGTGCGCTTGAACCTTGAAAGGGGGATATCAGAGAAATCCTCCAGTGGTATCTCGCCACTAAAGGGTCTAGGACCCATAAAAGTTCTCGCCTTCCCGTGGATCCTGCTCTGCTCTTATCCAGCAACTTAGTGCGATCTTCACTAGATCGTCGGTCCACCTAGTGAACGTACTACCAAAGCAGCACCTCACTGGGTACGTGCCCGCCATTCGAGAACCATTTCACCTAACGGAGACCTTCCTCTACATTTACTAGAAAAATTATTCTCAACTATTTTTATTGTCCCCTATTATCCTTAAAAATAATTGAAAATATATGACAATAGAATTAGTATAAAGCAGATGTTTGATTATTGACATTTTGAATTTCAATAATGCCATTAAACAACTTATTTATGTAAAGTACCTGCAATCAACTAACTCGTTGACTTAAGAGATTTTGATTTTAGGAATTTTGACTGGGATACTGAAATTAGGGATTTTCATCCGTAACCGGGTTTAAAACTGGTCAACGAACAGGGGAAGTATCTCTTTATTATACTGTAAAGAGGAGGACCAGTCAAAGTGACACAAAAATTGTTTCAGTGAGTCGTCAGAGCTCCACGGGAACAGACGGAGACTAGGGTTACCAGCGCGCGAGTGTCACTTGAATTATGGTCTATATGCTTAGACTATATGCTTAGACTGCGTACCTCTAGGCTGGCCGTTTGCTTGTCTACCAAGCACATCACATAAAAAATAAGTTTTATTTTTACTTTTGTTACAACCTTATTGAACCAATGAAGTCCCGTCGTTGTGAAAGATTTCGATGGTTTTCTCTTGGATAACAATCTCGTTAGGGCATGAAGCTGTTAAATTCGTCAGTTGTATAATAAAACACCGTACAAACACAATGTAAATCCCAATCTCAGATCGAGAGAGTCATAATAAACTGATCTTGAGTGCGCTTTACACCGATGCGGAGGCGTACCATGGCGAGCAAATTAATAATACCTTAAAGAATATTTTTTTACATATGACAGGTAAGCTCTTGGCCTTTCATCTCACCTGATGGTAAGTGACGATAAGACCGAAGGTGAAAGCGAGCTTTACCTGTAAATCCTCGTAAATCCTCAACAACTGAGGAACTGGCTATCTTACCTCTGATTGCCGGAACACATAAAATGCTAATAACATTGTAAAAAATATATTATTTATTATTATTATTATTATTTAATAATATTATTATATATTTATTAACGAACGCGCGGTTTTTTATTTTTTATTATATATTATTACAATCAAAACGAACCGAAATTTCCAGGAAACTGCAGAATTCTTGGGACAAACCCTCAAAAGCAGAAGTAAAGAACGCCCTCCGGCTAATATTTTGATACAAATGTCTATTATAGATTTTTTGTACAGCAGCAACATTTCATTGCCTGTAGAAAAAAAATGTAGAGAAACCTTAAGTAGTTCCAACTGCAAATTATACGGAAATGACATTACATTATATCATCAAGCATAATAATATACCCTGAAGACTAGGAAGTGGCTTATGATATTATGTTCAAATGTTGACGATTTTAAGTGCCGAACTTGGCCTATGAAATAAAATTATTTTTGATTTGATTTGATTTTAAATATTTGCTGCTACATGTAGACATGAATAGAGGCATAGAGTTTAGAGCAGACCTAAGCAGTTGGTGTTTCTCAGTTGTTGTGACATGTTATTAATCTATCTTCTATTTTTGAACGGGAACGCCTCCGTACCGCCACCGGTTAAGTGTGCCGCGTCCTTTAAGGTAGCTATCTTGACGCGCCGCGAAGCTCGCGACGGGCGGTCATTGTAGCGCACAGATAAATGAATCCCTCTCTCAGAATGCTTAATATTATAATTTGATATTTTAAAATGGATAAAGATATTAAAAGTCACGCTCAACAATGTTTGTTAAACGGCCCGAGTAACGATTTTGAATTATGATGTTGTTTTCACTTGTTTTTTTGGGTCCTGATTAGGTTCGGCTCGAGCGGGTGTGAGGCGTCCTCTTCAGTTTTTGTTAGTAATGTTTGCACTGTGAAATATGGAATGTTCGTTAATTATTCAGAATATTTAAGTCCTTAAGCCACGGGATTATGGATTATGATTCTCCTTAGTTTTCGATAGGGATAGAGACACAGCAACTTTTACGCTTTGCATGAATCCCGGATTTTGTGATCATAGAGTTTTTCAACTAACCTATGACGTTATTTTCTTCTCATTTTTTTATACTTACAAAATGTTACTAGCTTCATCCTAATACTGCATTGATATTATAGGTTGTTACCAACAGTGAAATTATTACGTGCTAAATATCCAACAGAGGAAGCCTTGGCTTTGAGTCTTCTTGCATCTATTTTATCTTAAGATTGTGTAATAAGATCCCACTATTTCTGTAGCTTAGCAGCAATACTGCAAAGCTACAGGCCAAGGTATGATATGATATGTCTATATAACAGTTCACCACTGATATACATTTATATAGATAGATGAATCTTTATTCACTCAAAAATTACACACACAAAAATACAAAATAAAATAAAGAAAAACACAGAACAACAAGAACAATATTTTGTGTGTGCTACAGAAGAGCAAAAAGGTCGCAGCTCAGTGACTGGTATTGTTTCTGATATGGATGATGATACTGCATGTAGGTACTGCGCGTGCTCGAAAACCCCGACAAAACGTCGGGGTTGGCCGCTGCTAACTAGTCTGCGCGTCCGAACGGCTGCAAAAACTAAACAAAATGCCTTCTTGTGTCATAATTGGCGGAGGGGCATTGGTGGCATCGGTATCTTTCAATTAGCTTGGGTCTTCCGTCTTTAGATTACGGCACACAAATCGTTAGACTAGCGTTATCTATGTAAATCCATACATATAATAAAACTGTAGAGGTCGAATGTCTGTACATAGAAAAAAATGCTTAAAATCAAGCCATGGGGATGTAATAAAAGGGGAAAATACCAAAAAAAATTTGTTTCTCTGTCTGTTTGTCTGTTTATACGGCGTAATCTCTCAAAATTCTAGACCGACTTCAAGGTAATTTTGTATGGTAATACCTTATATCCCTAGTCAACATCTTAGATACTTTTTATTCCGGAAAATTAAAAGGTCCCCGTGGGATAGTCAAAAAATCATAGTAACCGCAGACAAAGTCGCGGACAACAGCTAGTGTATATCTATGCAGGTTCACCTATAGCAACATATACTGCAATCCCTGGCAAAGTAGCAAACAGAAGCAATTCTTCAGGCATACGAGGTTTTCTTACGACAAGCGGTTAAATGTTTGTTTGTGGCTGCAGCACATAAGATAATCATAATAAAACGCCTCGTGACTCAACAAATTTAAAATTGCATTAGAAATATGTTACGGAGATAATGATCTGTAAGCCGTATCATTATAATGATTCGATGATAAACGACACAGATCGCGTTCGTAATGATTGCTAATGATTCCGGTTTGTTTCTGTGAATCGGTGACTTGTGGTTAGGGTTCCGTTGCTTGATAAGCAGCTTTGTTAAGAATACTTTGATTAGATAGAATTGGGAACGCGCCACAAAATATAACAACCATCATCCCTTTATCCCCGATGTTTAAATTCAAAGTAAAAAAAAATAAAATTCAAACGTTCAAAGCACGAAGAACTTGTGATCACAAATCTTTGGTCACCCATCCAAGGACTGACCAATCCTCTCTTCCTTCTTCTTCTTGCCCTTTTCCTACTGTAGGTGGGGTTGGGACCACATAATGTCTTCTTCTTCCATTCTCCTCTGTCACTCATCAGCTCAGCATTCACTTCTTTTATTCTAATATCATTCTTCACGCATTCAATCCATCGCTTCTGTGGTCTTCCTCTCACTCTGGGTCTGTTCACATTCATGCTCAGCAACCATGACTAAAAAGAGATCGTTTTCAGTATCAAAAGTCAAAGATACATACATACCACTCCTTCATCGAGCTCCGCATGTGCTTTATAAATTACATAAACCAATATACGGAATCTCGTATAAAGATTTCCCAACCTTGACGATCTTCATGATTCATTAGGCCAAAGTAGATGACGTTGCACGTTTGTCGCTTCCGAGTCGAACAAAATATTTATAATGATTTATTGTGTATCTGGTAGCGATTGTACGTTGAAACCGTATCGATATTTAATTAATCATAGCTCTGAAGGAAAAATGTTTTGTTTGAAAACTAATATTGTTTTTTGAATTCCTGCGGTAAGTTTTTTTCTTTTTTGGCATGTTGCCAAACAATGTCTACTTGGTAGAGGAACTATAGTATGTCGCAATCCAAGTTGCCAAAAAGGTAAACAAAAAAGCCGACTTACCGAATTTTTTATTCAATACATTTTTATTCATTATTTTTACATGGACATTGGCACGTAAATATAATTAACGGTAACAATTGTTGTCCGTTTCAATTGATTACAATTACAGTCATCACAAAACATTTTAGAGATGAAACATTACCTTTGTTTTGTTTACCTTTTTGGCAACTTGGATTGAGACGTACTTTATATATAATTTTTCTTTTTTTTTACTAGAAAAATTGATGCAAGGTGAATTTTTCAACATTTTCAAAGATAATGTTAACAAAAGAATTGCATAAAATAAAAAAAAATATTTATTTTATGCAATTCTTTTGTTAACATTTATATTTCATTGCAAAGTGCACAGAAATTAATAACGTCTTAAAATTTCTGTTTCGAACATTTCCCCATGAGGCACTTAAGCATGTAAGTGCACTTTTAAGCATATATCCATGGGGAATTTTTCGAACACACTAAACGGTGTAAACAGCTATATGTATGGTTGTTGCTTGAAGGGTTTCAATTATGGCGTCACTCAGCACCCGTCGGAGATGACAGCGCTGCCCTTCTTATTGCAAACGCATTACTTGCAAAATGGCGGTTCGAAGATAAACGCGGTAAACATATTTTTTGAAATCTAAGCAAGTAGACTTTATTATATAACATTTAATGTGTACCAAAAAAGTATTAAAAAAATCTATCTTTCTAATGATATATTTTATTATTTACTTTATCTACAGCATCTATACAAAATGTGGAATACTGCGATTCCATTTACCAATTTGAGATTTCTTGCAATATACAATTACTAAGGCCAAATGCAGTAACTGTCTTTATTACTACAATATCACCTAGCACGTGTTTAATACTGCGTTTCTATTTAGCAATTATGTACTTATTTCATGCACGGTACTAGTTAAAAGTGTTGTCTTCAAATATTCATGTATAAGAAATACACCATATCTACCATATTTCTGCCACGGGTATTTGCAGGCATTTTTGACATAATGAGCTGAAAGAAATTTTTTTTTCTCTTTATTTTCAAAGGACTTTTATCCAAGATATACCAGTCCTATCGTAGCCTATTATAAATAACAGAATCACAATGATTAAGTACTAGGCAAACATGGCGGATGTAGTAAATGAAACACCATCCTCGCTTCTCCCGAACCAGAATTAGCCAGGATGGAGTGAAATATTCCTACATCTATTTCATTAATGTTCCACGAGCTGATAAGTGCCCGTCTTTGCGCTTGGTAACAGACACACTCCATCAACAAGTGATGGACATCCTCTATGACTCCTCAAGTTTCACAATTTGGCGATGCTACTTTTTTCATTAGATATCCAAATTTATTTTTAAGGTAAAGTACACCTTAAAAATAAGTACGAGACTGTTCGAAAGAACCATGTCATTGATTTTAGGAACAAGAGAAATTCTATTCATGCATATAAAAAGACTTGTACTTAGCTCTGGCGTTAAACCCGGATGTTTTGAAAACTAAAACTATCACTATTTCTATATAGATAAAAAAATTTTCAGAAAGATCTGTTCCAAAAACCATGTCATCGATTTTAGAAGGTAATTAGAAAAACTGCATATGTAATGTTTCATAGTAACATATACTGCAAAATTGATATCTAAATAGAAATAGTGGTAGTTTTATAGCCAGAATTTTCAATATTGATTGATATAAATTTATAATTTCGTTTGATGTATTGTATATTATATTAAATATTATCAATCTTTGACTATGACTTTTTAGATTTACATACGTACTTGCATTGTTGTCAAATATGCACAATGCTTAATAGTGAAAACACCATAAATTAAAACATATGTGATGTGCAATCAGATAGCAATTGCGATGATAAATTAAAGTGTAATGGCAAATACTGTAATCTTGCGCTAACACGCCGCGCTCGAGCACGCAAAATACGTCCCGCGCATGCGTAGTATGATAACTTCCGTATTTACCATAAAATACAGCCAAAAAGCATAAGTAGGTCGCCGCGGCCTACACCAGAACTAGATACTTCAATAGAGAAAATAATAACACTCATCAATACCACAGGAACAATGAATAAATAATATAAGCACCACAGCCTAGGCCTAGGCCGTTTAGTCTTTGAATGACGTGTACGCACTGATTTGCTAGCGAGAAACGCAGCACTGGACATTGCGGCTAAGGTGCATGTAAGACAGTAGGAAAGTGTGTGTAAGGTTCTTGCTTCTCTCAAACGCAGCACTGTAGAATACTGCATTTATTCTTAGCAGAACAATAGTAAGTTTTCGTTATATTCCATACACTCAAATGCAGTACTGTCGAATACTGCGTTTGCCTTTAGTTACTATTCGCTACAATTAATTATTATGTTAAATAAATTTGCAGTAAACGTATCAATTACTGCACATTGCTTTAGTATATGCTGAATACTGCAGTTCTTGATAGTTTATATAATAGTTTTGTGTAAGTACTGCATTTTTTGTTAGATAAAAAACATAGTTACGATAAAAAAAAACATTGAAATTATTTTTTTATATATAGCTTAGGCCCATGAGATGTCATTTTTGCAAAAAAGTGAAAATCGTTAAAGTGTCGATTACTGCATGTGCAATTAGCAGGGCAGAGCGGTTGAGCCGGGCTTATTAGCGGCCTGTACAGGCTGTACACGCAGGCGCAGATGCTCTAACTAAACACGCTTTATATAGTTTAATACAGATATTAATTTGTAGTAATTACTATCAACCTTATACAAGAGATGGCCACTGCTGGACAAATATGGTTTAATGGTTTAAGAACTTTATATCCTCATAAAGAATTACAATTAATTCACTTACTGAGAAAACACAACAGAATGCATTAAAAACATTTGATAACAAAAAGAATGAGTGTAAACAATAAAACAAAACCAATTAAATGTACCTACTCGTAGGTAGATACAAAAAGAAAACACTGTGTTGGGGCTTGAATAGATTCCTAGCGAGTTTTGCGAATTAGCTACTCGTAAGTACTTTTTCTCAGGAAAATTAATGGGTTGAAAGAAAATGACGACTCGAGTAGTTTGAAATTGCGAATGCGTGTAATTGGAATAAAATTTTACATGAGTTTAGGATAAATGGGTAGGGGAACATATCGAACCAGTACGAGCGTCCCACGTCATGCAACGTCATAAAACATCAGAACGTCATTCAATCGGGTCATGAAGCGACGCCGATTGGGTACGAAGATCCATAAGTACCCTTGATCGCCGATAGATGGGGTAACCTGTCGCATCCGTAAATAAGTCCGAACATACTGATTAATAAGAAATTACTCTTGTTTACCGTAGCGGCCAACCACGGATGCAAGAATCATTAGCAAACTTGAGTTCTGGATATAACGTGGATATAACATGGATAGTTTGTCATTTACTTTTTATTTATATAATTATGATTTTTTTATTTAGGTTTCGTTATGATTATGTTATTATTATTATTACAAATACCCAAGAGTTTTAACTTCGGATAGCTATGTGACGTCTGAGATCGACGAATTCGATAAAAATCGTAATGAGAGATAAACTATTAGGAGTGCAACGAACGGATTATTATGGCTACCCATCGAAGTTCTATAATACTGCAGGGTAGGAATGACGACATGTCACAAAAACTAAGGTCACACAGCTTGAAGAATTACGAAGCGTAAGTGGCATAGGGCAGGACATATTGCTTATGGACCCATCGCCGACGCTGCCATACTTTCCTCTTCATTATAATTATCATCACTCGCATTATGCAGGTTTTGTATGAAACCTAATACAGACACCAGCTTTCACAAAGGTTAATTGTTTTATTATATGTATAGATAATTTAAATATCTTTATCTATACATGTGATAAAACTGTAGAGGTAGAATGTCCGTACATAGAGAACAAAATTCTTCAACCAAGGCTGTAAAAAGAGGGAAAATACCAAAAAAAAATGTTAAATTTTTTGTTTCTCTGTCTGCTCGTCTGTTTGTACGGGCTAATCTTAAAAATGGCTGGACCGATTTCAATGAAATTTTGCATGGTGATACCTTATATCCCTGGTCAACATCTTAGATACTTTATATTCCAGAAAATTAAAGGGATCCCGTGGGATAGTTAAAAAATCATAGTAACCGCGAACGAAGTCGCGGGCAGCTAGGTTATTATATAACTACATATAAGTTAAATTATAACTGACTTTATGGAGAAATAAACAATTTTTTTATTTATAATTCGTTCTACTTTCTACTGTAGTCCATGATTACCACTCATTCAGTTCCAAGTTCAAGATCCATTTTCTTATTTATGTTCTCAAAACTAAAAAAACCACTTAAAACATATTTAAATATTATTAGATTCACATTTTAATAAACGTTATCGTCAAGACTGTACCGGATGATTGAGATAAAACAGAATTAAAGGTATTTGTCAAGGTGTACCTTATTAACTGACTTATATTGTTTGTTAAAAAGAACATTAGTTATACGAGATCAGTTTAAATGATTCAGTAACGAGTTCAAGCACGATCTTGACTTGATATGGTTAATAACTTTATTGAATCATATGTTTTATGTTTATCATCTTAAGGTGGTATTTTGAATAGCTTGATTACTTTGTTACAACCTGTTTTCTAATACAGTGTTATGGTTTTATTTATTTTTAAATATAAAGACGAATTCTAAAATGGTAGCTCGGTGGCGTAGTGATTCATATTGAAATCAAAGCTACTTTCGCCATGGTCTGCTTTTGGATGAGTGACCAAAACTTAAATTTATAAGGCTAAGCTCACATTTGAAGAAATGAGGATACAATTGTTTTGCAGTAATTTGACTGGTTTTATTATTTGTTATCTCTAGTGTTAAACTAAGTTGTATTTATGTTAGTTTTCTATGTGTGTGTGTAACGGAAGTTACAATTGTAATACTTTAATCAACGTGATTCATAAAAGGAAATGCAACAATTATTAGTATTAAGTGGTAGTATGTAAAAAAAAAGTTTAATGAACAATATATGATATTGGGTCCTTACCTATGAAATTGGTGTTTTTATTCTGTCTTAGCAATTTGTCCGTAACTATTAAGTTTCAGAACATTCTTAGAAAATAATTGCCTCTTCTAAAAATAGACCATATATTTGAGGTCGTATTATTTAATTTGATAATTTTTTGTAAGTTTAATTGTGTTAAAATTAGACACAAAGACAATTATTTTTAACTGCCTCCCGAATACATCATTTGATTTGCATTAACATAAAAACGATGAATAATTTTTATCAAGCGTGTTCACACACATATTGCTAAAGCTTGTCTAATGATACATGCCAAATATAATTATCTCTGGATTTGTCGTTGTGCGGAAAACTGACAAAATGTTGGTTTGTAAAATGCAGACATCCCCAAAATCTCCATACAAAACACTAATTTCATAGGTAAGGACCTAATATTAATCCATATACTAATATTATAAATGCGAAAGTAACTCTGTCTGTTTGTCTCGCTTTCACGTCAAATCTACTGAATTAATTTAACCGAAATTTGGCACAAAGATAGTCTAGACTCTAGAGCCTGAGAAAGGACTACCTTTTATAACGATATTCCCATGGGAACGGGTGCCATGCGGGTGAATGTAAAAAAATTTTAATAACGCCTCCCAGAAAATGAAGGAAAATTTTATGCCACTATGAACTTTGCTTCTAATAATAGAGTAGGAGTAAATTTTCAATTCCACCAATTGAGGCTGCTCCAATTTGAAAAAATCTTTCAGTGTTCTATAGCCTATTTATTGAGGAAGGCTATAAGCTACATCACAGATCACTGAGAGCCGCTTCGATGAGCTACATACAATCACACTATCTCAAAGTAACTATTCTACGCGAAGTCGCGAACAAAAGCTAGTATTGAATAATACAAATACATTTATACAAAACGCAAACAACCGAGCGCGACCGCGTGAAGATACATTTAAGTTGTTCAACATTTATTACTGACAACCAGTACATTACCATAAGGACTATGTTATTAATAAACATATTTACTGTACCGTAATACAGTTCAGTTTCCCTTGACTAAGATGGGTTCCATTTGACGTCTATATAGACACATTGACAGGTAAACATCAATTTTTGTTGACGCACTATTATTCTAAGTCCTAACTTAGACGTTCGAAGTGGATTCTTAGTAATGTAGGCTGTTAACGAGAAGAAATTGAGATGTTAAACCTCGGCTCTCATCCAACCCACTCCAACCTACCTACGAATATAAAGAGCTCTGTAAATTGTAACGCTCTCAAGTCCATAGAAGCAATCCTATTTGGTCCTTCGAGCCGGAACATTCAAAGTTTTAAACTACCCGGAGTGGTCTCCGGGTAGTTTAATATGAACTCAAAACAACAGGCATACATACTTCAAATCACGCCCTTCTCCCATAGGGGTAGGCAGAGAGGCATAACATTGTAACGAGGCGCTATACCAGTGTTGGTAACCGCGCTCTTTCCTGGCCATTTTCTCTTTGTTTCTGTTTTTTTTTTAATTCTCTGTCGGTCTTCTCATTGTCTTGCTCACCACCATAACAATTAACATATTATATTTATAAATTTAAATCGATATCTTATACTGTATTTGAAGAACTTTGTTTCATGGAGATGGCTTGTATTAAAGAACTTTGTTTTCATAGGCACTATAAGTGCTTTAGTTTTTTGATAATAAATATACACCGATAAGTGACGACCTGACGATTTTTATTTATGTCCGGGCTCACCACGACGCAACTTCTTTCCACTGGCTACGGTCCTCACATATTTCTTTCGCTTCATCTACTTTCATTACAATCTTTAAACTCAGCTCGGCGATTTCGCTTTCGATTTGGTCGAAAAGTCGCCTAGGTCTTCCTCGTCTCATATATCCACTCACTTCAGATTCATAAATCCTTTTGGTCAGTACTTTCATCCATCCATCCGTTCAACAAGGCAGCAGAAAGATAATTTTGGGCTTGTATGAGTATAGCACTATTACCACACGGTTCCCTATATGTTTGCATAAAATTTTCAAGCATAATAGGAATTGGCATAATGTAATCTACACTAAATATACTTACGCATAATCGATTTTGGCATAAAATTTAATTCATAAATTTTTACGCATAATGACAAATGGCATAACCATCATAAGGCATGACGCATAAAATTTTTGAAATAATTTTAGAAACAACATTATGCGAAATTCATATGCCAAAGAATATTATGATAAAAACATTATGCCAAAAAAGGACCCCCCACCACACTAGTCGGTATGGGTTGGTCGTACAAACTCTTACATTTGCAACAGACCATTAGCTTTTCGCCTTCTGAAACATTGGTGATCCTCAGCTTACATACGTCAATATCCGGCAACTGAACTATTATCGAAATAAAAATCACAACGTTTTGATTACTTATCCATTTTTTTATCCTCGATTTAACCGACTCTCTGGTCTAGTGGTTCACACCACCGGGTCTTGGGAGGTCCGGGTTTTTCTATTCGGTTTGGTCGGTGCGGGCTTCTAAGCCCGCCTGGCTAGCTTCCACCGTCGTACCTAAATTTGCGCCATAATAACAATGTTTTAAAGCATTATTGTTCCGGAAATCGCAGGTAAGATAGCCAGTTCCTCAATTTTGAGGATTACAGGTGAAGCTCGCTTCCACTTTCGGCCTTATCGTCACTTACCATCAGGTGAGGTGAAGGCCAAGAGTCTACCTGTCATATGTAAAAAAAAAATTAAGTGTTCTTTGTCGCAAAGCTTGTGGCCAGCCGTTGGGCGTGGGTTTTGGGATTCAAATCTGAACCCTCCTGATTTAAAATCTAGAGTCAGAAATGGCCAAAAAAACATAATAATTATTCACGTGATACCAACATGATATTTTTTTTTAATTAGGCCATAATGGTCCTAAGGCAGTTACCTTACAATGTTTAATTAGAAATTGTAATCATTCGAGACATCTGTTAGATTTACAAAGGCGACAAAGTATGTAGTTATTAAGTTTTTTAATGACTGTCATAATAACGAAAATATTCATGACCAGCTGTTGCCCGCGACTTCGTCCGCGGTTACTGTTTTTTTTTACTATCTCACGGAAACCCTATAATTTTCCGGCATAAAAAGTATCTAAGATGTTGACTAGGGATATAAAGTATCACCATGGAAAATTTCATTAAAATCGGTAGAGCCATTTCGGAGATTAGCCCGTACAATCAGACAGAGAAAAAATATTAATGGGATTTTCCCACTTTTTACATCTACCTGACTTGGTTTCAAGCATTTTTTTTTAATGTACAGACGTTCGACCTCTACAGTTTTATTACATGTATATAGATAACTGGATTTTTTTTTAGTATCGGGGCGAAACGATTATGACAGGAGATCCAAGCGATATTTTCATATGTATAAATGTTATAAATGTTTTGCTAAGGAAATGTCACAAAGACAAAAAAAATACTTCAACGCGCCAAGTTTTTCGTCGTCCTCAGCCTATATACGTCCCACTGCTGGGCACAGGCTTTCCCCATGGAAAAACACACGAGGAACCCCAATGGTAACACAACCACGCTGGCCCAATGTGAGTTGGTGGGTAGAAACGGTTACTGGTTCGAAATCATAAGGTTTTGGTCACCCATCCACGGCCTGACTATTGCAATGGTAGCTTTGTTTTCGCTATCGAAAGCTGAAGCGTACTGTCTACTACGCCGCTGAGCTCCTCATGGCTCATGTACCTTTCTGTTATAAGATCTTTTTTTGCCTGAAACGCTTGTAGAACGTCATGCTATGATTAGGTATACCTTTATTGAAGGAATACTCGTCTATACATATAATAAAATTGTAGAGGTCGAATGTCTGTATATAGAAAAAAATGCTTAAAATCAAGTCAGGGGAATGTAGAAAGGGGGCAAACACCAAAAAAGATTTTCTTTAAATGTTTTGTTTCTCTGTCTGTTAGTATCGGCTAATCACCGAAATGGCTGGACCGATTCCTATGACATTTTGAATGGTGATACCTTATATCCCTGGTCAACATCTTAGAAACTTTTATTCCGAAAAATTGAAGGGTTCCCTGGAATAGTAGAAACACCAGTAACCGCGATCGAAGTCGCGGGCAACAGCTAGTCAACTTTAAATTATTATAATCAATTAAAACTTTACTACATTACAAAATACATCACGTTTTTTAATAACTAAAAAGATATAAAGATTACTTCTTCGATTGTCCGAAAAGATAAGTTTATTGCTTTTAATGGCTCTCGTGTTAACTGTCCAGTTGTAGGCTAATGGGCTTAATAATAATTTGAACAGAGGTTAATTAATAAAGTTTATAGCGACATTTTGACGTTAATTTTATAACACCGTGGCCGAAGCACAACTTAACTACCTTTGTAGCAAATAGGCTCGTCGCCTACTACGGCGACTTATCAGAGAACTAGCGTACAAGTTGCTTAGCAACGAAAAAAATTTTTTTTTCTCATCTATCAACTAGCCCTCAACTAGTGACCAAGACTTTGTGATCTCGAGCTCCTCCGTGCTTCGGAAGGCACGTTAACCGTTTCTACCCACCAACCCGCATTGGACCAGCGTGGTGGTGTTACGGTCCATACTCCTCATGTGTTTCTCCATGAGGAAGGCCTGTCCCAGCTGTGGGACGCCATTCGGACGCAGAATAGTCAGCAGCGGTCAACCCCGCAGTAGATGCACTTACATGATTTGACCATGTCGATTTAGGTTTATTTATTTATTGCATCATAATGTACACACAACAGGTCTTAACAGTTATGACAACATTATGAACCCTGTGGGACAGTAGTGGGACGTATATAGGCTGATGACGAGTGTTAGTAGAATTACAGTGTCTTTTATGGGATTAGTATGAAGCCGTACTCATAAATACGTACGGCATCTCTCGTACTCATAAGTACGGCTTCATACCGGAGGAGCGGAGCGGATCTGAAAAGACCTTCAAGATACCGTGAGTGCTACCGCGAAGTCTGGCTAAACCAGAAGGTCACCTATTCCTCATAACACCTTCAAAGCCTTGTATGAGCATCCGCAAACGACCAGACGCGCTACAGCGCCACGGTAGCCCTAATAGCGCCCTAATATAATGTTTCACGAAATTGCCAAATTACTTTAAGTCGCCCTTGTTGACTTCCAGGAGAATTATGAGTGTTCCGATTCCCATCACAATCTTTATATAACCGGGGCTGTAGTAAAAACGCCATCAAAATCCAACCTATCAAAATTATTACGAATGATACCATCTACATTGTCGACCAGGCCAATATATCATCACGCCTGACAGAGCGAGAGGACAGTCATCTGTCCTTATCAGCACGTGACATCAAGAACCCAAATACCTTCACAGAATCACCAGATATTAAGATATTCTTTATAAAAATGTTTATTTTGGTCCTCCGAAACTAACGACCAAATTTGTTGGTCGGGTTATACGAAGCTGTCAAATTTTCCCACAAGATTTTCATCTTTAATTTGTTTTTCATAAGGCGTTAAATTGCTTGAGGAAGCTTGACGGGTTGTAGTAACCTGGCCAGCTTTTGTGTACGTGATATCGTGCAAATTCGCCTGAATTATGCCTTTGAAACATGCGAACTCTGAACTGAATGTCCGAATATACCAAACGCAATAATTTATGGCGATTGAAAAGAAAAATTAGAGATTTTAATTTATTTTGTAACAGCAAAGCAACGACGTCCATATATATTGGGTCCTTACCTATGAAATTGGTATTTTTTTTTTCTCTTAGTATTTTGTCTGTAACTATTAAGATTCAGAGTATTCCTAAAAAATAATTACCTCGTCTAAAAATAGACTATATTTTTGAGCTGTTTTGATTTGTTTTGATAATTTGTTGTAAGTTTAATTGTATTAAAATTGGACACGGAGACAACACTTTTTAAGTGCCTCCCGAATACATCATTTTATTTGCATTCACTTAAAAACGATAAATAATTTGTATGAAGTGTGATATTACACATATTACTAAAGCTTGTCTAATGATAGATGCCAAATATTATTATCTTTGGATTTGTCGTTGTGAAGAAAACTGAAAAAATTTTAGTATGGAAAATGCAGAATTCCCCAAAATCTCCATACAAAACACCAATTTCATAGGTAAGGACCCAATATTACAACAGGCGCTAAAATTTTAATATTTACACTTATAATCTTGTCCCATTTGACGTTTAAGTACTAACTGAGGTAGACAACATTATTTATCCTTTTTAGTGTGAGTTTTTTAATCCAATTTAATAGTCACCTCAATAGTTTAAATCTAGACCAAAAGCGTCAATGGAAACGCCAAAATGTGTGACGTCAGCTTGACAAATTGTTAAGTTTATGATGAAAATTCCAAGCAATATACATCAGCTGTGCCGCCAGCCGCCATTTTACTAATCCTAGCATCGTGTTGTGATTATTGCATGCTATGATTATTTGACTTAAGTTAAATTAAAAAAATCGACTAATGGACAAGTGTCATATCACGACATCATATTATAAATAAATAAATAAATAATAAATATCCTCAGACATTCACACCTATCAACTAGTTCCATTTTAAGCAACTAAATGCTGCTTGTGTTCCAGATACTAGATGACGGACATATATATTTAATAGATAAATACATATAATTATTCTGAATTTACATAATATAATTCATATATAATGAACATGGATGATGGATGGATGGACTATGGTAAAGTCCCTATATAATGTCTTAAATTAAAACAAATGACTTGTATTTTGAACTTTTATATTTTTGGTTTCAAAACTAAAACAAAGTAACATTTGTCATTAATAAAAGATGAATGGGTGATCAACATAAATGAGGTCATCCGTGCACCGAGGGGATTGTAAACGTTTCTACCCATCAACCCCTTTCGCAGAGGCTTACAGTAGGCATCACCTACAAGAGATGCATAAATACATTTTATCTTCTCACAAAAAGGTAAGACTTTTCTGTCCTATGTAGTGAAGTAAAACTTATTTAGAAAATAGGGCGCTCAAAAAAGATGATACTTGTTGGCGACAAGCTGTGCTACGGCCTCTTTCCCTTTGGCTAAATAAAACCTCCAAATTCTAGTGACATCTTCATACTTTTTTTATATCGAAACAAATGTATTTTTTATATCTCATTTTTACATTTTTAACACAATTCAATAAAGATAGTTGCCCAAGCAATCTCTTTTGAATTATCTTTAGATATATCCTATCAAGATGATAGTCTAGCATCCACAGGATCACAGGACAGTGTCATATTGCACAGTTTCTAACTATTTAAGAACTATCAATATTAACTCATTAACTCAAACAGTTCGCACAGAACCCTAATTACAAAGTCCGAAACGCGTCGTTTAAATATAAATTAATTAAGACATCCATGAGATCAAATCACGAAATACCGATGGTCTGTTTCGTTACGGCAGAGGTTTTATCGTATAAATAAAATAAATCGTTTAAATAAATTTCTTCGGGCGCAGCGCGAGCATACCCGGGCCAATTAGTTTATTGGTCGACACATGTCCTTCTTGGAACGCGCTGATAACATCACGGGAACGCGCACACTGCGCAGTTGGGACCCATTCGTTCACTTGGGAACGGAGTGAATGAATGTTCATACTCAATTACACGCAAAATCTTAAATCATTTAGGATTCGCAAATACATGTGTATTGGCATGACATTTGAAAAGTAAACCAATGTTATGATGTACAAATAAAGAATAACAAACAAACATAATATTCATGTTAGGTATTTAGAAATATAACTGCTTACTTATTAATGTAGTCTAAGAAATATTTTATTTTTATTTATAAATGGAGCAACACCAACCAACCAAGCGCTTCTTCTTACCTACCACACAAAGCCAATGACAAGTTGTTAAAATCTGACATATGTTTTCATAAAATATTTCTTAGACTACATTAATAAGTAAGCAGTTATATTTCTAAATACCTAACATGAATATTATGTTTGTTTATTATTTCTTTATTTGTAAAATTATTTAAAAACCAAATAAAATAATAGAAAACATTATCCAAAGAATTTTTATATGTCCAATGATAGCTAACTTCCATTAAATTTCAACAAAAAACCCACAATGTAAAACAAAAGATACAAAGCTTAAATTAAGAGTTCCTACAAACAGTCCGCCAATTTTCCAAGACAGTTCATTCACTCCCCCACTGTCCGCCGACCCCAACAAAAACAAATCCATACGGGCGTTAATATGCGCACACGCATATATTTCTAACTAATAATATACGCTCGGTGCATAACCAGCACTATCTCGATACCCAATTAATAAAAAAAAGCATTCCACCACGGTTTTCCTTTTGTAATGTTTTGTTAAGGCGAAAGGTAAGGCAAATGACTTTCAGCGTTTGGCGTAATCGAAATTGAGCGACAGCGACATCTATTGAAAACTTGAGGTGCGTCACAAAGCACATTGCACCGTAGCGCCATGTTTTGATAGCTATGACGGCTAGTGTTTATCACAGAGTAATTTCATCGACAGAGAAAACTAAGGGTTTCTAAAAAAATTAAAATGTACAATTGATAGTTCGTAAATGAAATAACCTGATAGTGATGGAATCGCCTCAGTTCATGTATCCAGTTTCCAGCATGTCAGACGATCCAAAATTAAATCAAGTTTTCTCAATTGATTTCCAACTCAATGTTTTGTGTAAGAATTGAGTTCATTATCTATCGATAAATTATTTTGTGGCAGTCTGATGTGCTCTTATCCGCAAAAAAATTTGATTATACAGCCAGAACCAGAAGAACATGTACAATTCTTTTTTGTCTTTTAGGTACTGTATCTTGCTGATCTGTCTCTGAAATGTGTTTTCTTTTTAAAGAATTTTAGTGTCTCTTTTTTTGTATCATCATTACTGTAATTGTTTGTGCAACTAGGATCAGAACTGAAAAAATTACATTATATAGTTTTGTCCGATTTTTTTTATTTTTTGTCAATAGAAACATAATATTTACTGATAAAAATCGTAAAATAATATGACGTCTCAAGTAAATACATTTAATAATGGAAAATGTTACGATTCAATTTTTTTACAGTATAGGTTGTATGAATACAAGCCAGTTTTTGTTTCATTCAAAACGAATCAGTATTTTTGATTTTAGACTTATCTAAAAGTCTTAGTTCCGCTTCCAAGCATGAAACATCGTATGACGTCATCATATACACGCAGGCCGGTTGGGACGTAGGTATACATTTTTAAAATCGCGAGAACTATCGAACGGACTGTCATTAAATGATTCAAAAGTAATATAAAGGTATCGAACCAGTCTTGAACATAAAGTTATTTATTTTGATAAGGATTAATACCAATAAGGAAATAAAGAGCATTTTGTAACGAAATTTTAATTAAATTGAATAACAGTCACTGTGGCTAAACTAATTAACGTAAATGATTATTATTTCTAGGCATTACGATATATTCACGCCTACAGTGGAATCCACACATATTGCCCTTCGCTACGAGCATAAAACTTTCGATAAGCCAAATTTGACGACTATGATTGACAATATTGTCGAAAAATTCGGTAAATTTGACAGATAACTCTTACGAGTGAAAAGAACGGATGACTTTATCGATCTAATATGGCGACTCACTGATGTTGAAACGGCGAAATTTGTTTCATTTTGCTATTTTCACAGCGTAATGTCGTATAGTCTACTGTTGTGGGGCTCCGCTGCTGACATTCAGACTATCTTTGTACTGCAAACGAGAGCCATTCGTGCCATTTACAATCTTAGACCACGTGACTCGCTCAAGGAATTATTTAAGGAAATTGATATATTAACTGTGGCGTCTCAATATTTGAAATGTTCTAAATTCCTTTTGATATTATGGCTGTATAAAAAAGGCTAACTGTTGAGTTTCTTGCGGCACTTCTTCTCAACAGGCCATTAACGTCGAAGTGCTAGTAGGAAAAAAATATTGACGTGCAAGTATTTCATGTAAATCTAATTGCAAAAAAAAATTCATAGCTCTGCTGCCTTTGCAATAAAGAAAATCAGACTATTATCTGACGTTGAAATGGCAAGACTTGTCTACTTTAGTTATTTTCATAGTGTGATGTCGTATGGCTTGTTGCTATGGGAGTCAGCAGCTGATATTGGGATATTTTTATTTTACAAAAACAAGCTGTATGAGCCATTTACAAGCTTAAACCACGAGACTCACTCAGAGAGTTATTCAGGGAAATTGATATATTAACTGTAGCCGAATACATCTGTGAAAATATTTTATATGTTTATAAACATAACCACACATTTAAGATAAACAATGAATGCCATAAATAAAATACTAGAAGCAAAAATGAACTTGCTGTGCATTTATGGGAGAATGTTAACAATTTTATAATAAAATCCTACCAAACGTGTTGGGCCACGCTCAATATAGGGTTCCGTATTTTTCCATCCGTCACAATTTTGATTGCGTGAACCAATTTTAATAATTCTTTTTTTATTTGAAAGACGATAATATGTTCTTTATCATAAAATATGTAAAATGAGATTTAAAAAAAGCTTGCATATATCGTAAGTCACAAATGTAGTTCAAAAAATTATTTTGTAAAATTTATCAAAAACTGTTCAACCTATAAAGTTCAAAATAATTTTCATAGAAAGTACTTATAAAGTTTTACCTTTTAGAACTTTTTTTTATTTTTTGAACTTATGGTTCAAAAGTTAAAGGGGGGGGGGGGGGGAACTTTTTTTTAACTTTCGGAGCGATTATTTCATAAAATAAAATTATTATCGTAAAATGATGTTAGAAAATTTAAACGTGGTGCGAATCAGTGATTTGCCTAGTGATATAATTATTTATCATATTAAGTAACATTTTCGAAAATTCTTTTAACCAAAATATTTATTTTCCCCTTTTTAGGCCATTAGTAAAACGTTTAATACAGTATTTATGTAACCCTTTTTTATTTTATTTTTATATATTTTTATTTAATATTGTATTGTCACTGGGAGCAAGCCTGTATGTAAAAATTCAACTCAATCGGATGTCGGGAAGTGGTCGAAAATCGATCGCCAGATATGATCTCCACAGACAAGAAGGCAAGCTAAGAAAAACGTAGTAAAAGTGTATCATAATTCTTCGTTTGTTATAAACACTAAATTATGTGACAATTTCACTATCAGCCAGTGATTAGAGAGCATACGTCTAAAGAAAACATTAGAGAAACCAATTTCTATTAACAATACAATCTTCCCTGCGTAGACTCTGTATCGGCCACTACTCTGTGCATTTTAGTAGTGAGAAGTAATTTTTGGTAGCCCGATTGTTGTTGCACACAGATCTGTAGGTACAATTATCTACAATATGACGAGGATAGGCAAGGTAATTAAAGAGGGTGGTACTTACTCTAGTGTATTATCAATATTTTGCTCTAGACAAATAATAATTATGTAGAATGTTTAATAATTAACCGTTGCTTAGCAACGATGTCATTTCTTTGCAAAAGCGCCTACGAAATTTTGCCAGCAAATGTACAATTATGCAACTATAATATTTTAGTAGGCGCTACTAGGAAAATCATTGCAATTAATAAATTCGTGGTCATTTAAAAAAAAACTCACCGTCGGAGACTAGGTATTAATGTAACGGATATGTAAACTGAGTTTGATAATAAACAGAAAAGTTGTTAAAAGAAAAAAGTGTAAAAGAAATTTCAATAAATTATGATAAATTGAATGTTCTCCATATGTTGCTATAAATAATTACTAGTATTTTGGACCGTCACGAACAAGTTTATGATATATGTCATAACATCAAATAATCTGATCATCCCATGTGCTGTATTTTTGCCAGACTACTGTACCAAAAACACCTCATTATGAACATTTGCCTATCCCTTCGCCTTAAACATCTAAATTTGGCCTTTGAAAAAGCCACCTTGTTAGTCACATCGACTTATATTTATTTTGACAGCGCTCGTAAATCGAAGCGTTTTTGTTGCCAGTGAGATTAATCACCTATTATTTTGGTAATTTTAATAGAAGGTGTTGGGTCCGTTTTAGGGTTCTCGCTCGCCTAATAGATTTTTATCTGCGTCCTTTTGTTGAAGCCAATTTATTGGTATCTAAAAGCGTAAAACATTGATTAGAGCGTATATTTCTTTGTCGTGAATTAGATGTTTTTCACACCTGACCTGGTTAGTTTTTGTTGTCGAATTAATGTGTTTATTTGACAATCGATTTAGCTGTTTCCGCGGGTTCCAAATTTAGTACAAGCTATTGTTATTTAAATAACAGAAGAAAGTAGAGAACAATTAATAGCATCGTCATTGTATTTCCTACGCCCTACAATAACGCAGGTTTCTTTAAAACATGCCTTTATTTCCTGTCGCCATATATTCGCCTATGGACACATCCAGGCGGTCAAGAGTCATTCTGTTCTTCTTCTTAGTCATGTCGCTCTTGTCAGAGCATCCACGGTGGCGGTAGAAGAAGCGGATACTGCTCTCCGCACCATCTCCTATCATCTCTTCCTGTAGACTGCATGGTGCAGCCAATTCGATCTGCAGTAGAAGAATACACGGTCTTCTCCTGCAGATATCACTTCACCAGTCCAACGCTAGGTTGAGTTGTTGCTCAATCTGATTGCCTCTTATTTCTATGTCAGAAACTCTATTATTTCTTCGGAAGCACGCACACAAATAAAATTGACAAACTTTAGGCACACAGGTATATTCCTACACAGAGACATTAATATCGGTACACGTTGACGTTCGATGATCATGAAATTCAAATCATATAATTTTGGCGAGAGGGGAAACGCCATGACGGTATCTCCTATGGTTAGATACTCAATAGATTGCCTCCACCTTTCTTTAAGTGATCAAACGTTCTATAAAGACATAAGCTTCCTCTATATAGAGGTGTTAAACACCCACATTTCGCCAGATATGTTAGGTCCCCACGTAACAGGTGGCGAGCCTGTTGCCATGCACTGGGCACAATGTGAGGCAAGCGATATTCACAATGAACTGTACATAAGTTTTATTCAAACTCAGTGGTACAGGCGGTGGGATCGAACCCGCGTTTCCCGCGGCCTCTCGAACGAGTAGTGCCCTATTCGACCCAACTCGGCTACAGCTGTCTCAGAGACTATGTTCTGTTATATTCTATCCCTTATTTACGTGGTACATGTAAGCCGAGATAAGAGTCTTTAGGAGAGAAGCTGCTCGGGCGAAGAGGAGTTCCTCGAAGGCCCGCACCTCAGCCCTACTGCTGAGAAGACCGCGCTAGCTCCAAACCGCTGAAAATGTAGATTGCTTGGGTCTGGTTCTGTAATACGAGTTTTATACATACATACATACATATATTCACGACTATTAACCCCTGCGGGTTAGTCAGAGACTAAGCAAAAGCACCGCAAAAGCAGTCTCCTGCCATAGTCTGCGCTTCACCAAGCAGTGACTGCACTCAGCGTGACAGGTGGTGAGCCCGTCGCCGCTATTAGCTATTGGAGTGGAGTTCTATGTCCGTTAATCGCCTTTTACGACACCCAAGGGAAGAGATGAGTTGGTAGTATTATTTTAATGAGCTACCATACGATTCCGACGAGACTTATAGACTAACAATAAAAAGAACTATTCTAAATAATTGCCTCCTTTTTCGTCATATACGGAACTCACACATATTTAGAAGCTAAGCTGTTGCTCCTACGGTTTGTTAACACAGCTATTTGTTCCGGTGTCCATACTCGATTAATGCGACTAGATAACGCGCTCACGACGGATTTATAAACTAAATTGTTATATGTGGTACAAGTTATAAGATAAGTTGAAAAGAGAAGAAAGTATCGAGATACATAGATAGAGATGGAGTACATCTAACTTTTACAAGGTATCACGTGGATAAGATAAAATGAGATGAGATAAGATAAGATTTGAAGAAAAAGGATTTGAATTCCTCTGCACCTGGTATTTGATTTAAATGTATGTCTACGCATTAAAAGCCTAAATAACTGTTTCAGGACTGTAAAGTATACCATACAAAACTATAAAACAAACGCGAAAGTGTTGTTTAGTTTACTGCTCAGATACCAGACACGAGACACAATAGGTAAATCTATTATTCATGGCTTCCCAAAATGCCATTCGGGATTCAAATGGTTATGAGAACAAACATAATAGTAAGTCTCCTTTTACACTTCTTTAAAACATGATTTCGCCCAATATGCCAGAAGGCCTCTAAAGGCCTAGCACAGAAACACAATTAAATAAAATTGCTCAATCCCTCTTGCATCTGTGTTCACGTCGAAGCGAAAGGCAGTGAGTATTTTTTCTCTGGGTCCACTCAGAAGACTCTCTAGTCCGTGATAGACTTACATTTTTTATCAAGTGAAGCTATATTTAGAACAAAAACTACATTTAAAAAATACATTTAACTTTACAGTGATACAGGCGACTTCTTGAACAAAAAAATAACCAATCAAAATAATAAAAACCGCTCTCCGCCTATATCTTGGCCAGCATCACAGCGTGTGATCAATTTAACCCAACTCAAAGGCAGTTTGTTAATACAACCAAGTGGGAACTCATATCGTATCATAATTAATTGTCGATCCCACCGCCGACCGGCCAGCACATTACCAGCAGATAATTCGGCCATTTTAGTTTTTTCAAGCATGTTAATTTAAAATATTATAATGTGTGTTATACTGTCAAATAAACATTAATAACTTGTTATGAGATGGAGTCTATGGTAGAGTAGTCTGTTTGACGTGTAAAGTAATTAGAACAAAAGATTTTTGTCTGATTGGCAGGAGTGTGTCAGTTTTTTTTATTATTTAGATGTAAGCTGAAGGCGAGTTCATAGCTTCTCCGGTTTATATTAGAGAAGATGATGAGTCCTCGTCCTCAAAAATGTAGTGGCAAGCTAACATGGGGAATGGGCATCTCCCTAGGAGTGTCCTAAGAAATCTCTACTGTAGCAATGAAGCACAATGAGATATACAAATGTAACAAAAATATAATAACTTAAGTGCTTTTAATAACGACCCCCCAAAATTTGATTCTATTACGGCCCCTTTTTATAATGTTTTATTGGTAATATATCTAATAAAGAAGAATTGTAATGTAACAATAAAGGTGTGTTTATTAAGCAGCAAAAATAATATAGTTTGCTTATCTAAATTACTAAGAAATCCGATAATGATTGAGGCGTGGTCGCACTGGACACACATGTTTTATTTCTCTGGCATTTGGCCATGAAAGCACCTTTGACTACCCTACCCTAGGCCCTCAAACGGTCCCTTGACTCCTACAAGCCAGTTCTGTTACTGTGACTGACGACCTCCGTGTTCGAGTGGTCTGTACGCCGGTCTCAAGGCGTCGCCATCTCGAGAGGTCCTGGGTTCGATCCCCAGTGGAGGCAAGTGTTTGGGTGATGAATTTTCAGACATTTGTTCTCCAGTCTTGGATGTTCATTATATATGTATAATATTATATATATTCTGAATAATTATGTGAATTTATCTATTAAATAAATTTGTCCGTCATCTAGTATCCGTACACAAGGAGCATTTAGTTGCTTAAAATGGGACTAGTTGATAGGTGTGAATGTCTGAGGATATTTATTTATATATTTATGTGACTATCTTCCATTATATAGCGGTAATTACATAGTGCCCTCAGTACTATGTCGCTGCGTCGGCGCCCCCAATTTCCCAACACGACAACAGCCGCGATGCATTGTCAGTGCAACGTGCCGCCGCCGCCGCACCAACGTGACTACACATCAGCGATTCCGTCATACTCCATAATTTGATCATTCGCGTTCTCACATCGAACCAATCAATATTGTAACTTAGCACTTAGGCATTTTATTGTTATACTTTTATTTTAAATTAAATTAGTTAAAATTTTATTTCGTTTTTTTTAACTTCTCCCGCTGGCCTAAGTAATTCGGTGTCATGTGCAATAATAAACAAATAAAACGCCTAATAACCTTCAAAGGAAGAAACAACAAAATAGACTTCACACATCCAGCATATTATACAAAAACCAAATATTACACGAACAAAGAATGCGAACATGACTCGAATCTATTAACACAAAGTCATAAATTAAACATATAACTCGATTTAAGGATCACCGCGCGCGGTCGACAAAAAAAACGCGTCTGGGACGACATATATCCACGGACGCCGCGTCATTTGAAACAATCGCAGTATAATTTTACAAATGTTCTGCAGCCATTACAGGGACTTTCACGGGTTTTTCTTGGGCCCTCATGCATTGCGAACGAGCGGTCATGTCTTTCATCTTAGCTTGGTGCGCGAGGTATAAGCTGTAGCGGTTATGAAGAACTTACTAAATATGGCTTTGTCTTAGCACATTTTCCATGTATTTGTTAGATCAAGCAACTGAAAATCTAGTAATTAATTAATGACAATTATGAAATTATGTACCTAGTATGTAATCAATTTTAATATACAAATGTAAGAAACTAACCGGAGCAAAATGTTCTATTACAAAACTGTTCACAGAGTTCCGTTTTTTAATAAGAGAAGCTGACTTATTTTTGTAGGAATAGATACATTTTTGCAGCAAAATAAAATGATCGAAAAGCTAAAATCTCTTTTAATAAAATATCTTTTTTATTTTCTCATTGAGATAATGCCGTAATATCTTATACTTTTCAGTTATTTGTCACAGTAATTAACAAAACGTAAATAATAATTAAAAAAAGATTTTTACTTATTAAAGTAGGCATGAAGATAAGATAATTACCAACGAATTATTTACCTATCATCCCTAATTCGTTGCATATAACGTGATATTGGGCACGTTTTCGGGATTTTTACGCCAAAGCATCTGTTTTTCGTGTCAGTCCAAGGTTTAACTTCCGAAAGATTGGAATATTTCAGGAAAAATACCGGAAGAATACTTAATAACTTTCAAAATTCCCAGCAACTTTGGAAGTTTTCAATATAGATTATTGACTTAATAACCTAGGAATACTTTGAACATTACTAACGTGTTACTATTGCCAAATACAAAATACGATAAATTACCTATTTTTTATTGCCATCAATCTAAATCAAATATCATCGTAGTTTTATTTTCCATAACTTCGTATTTAAAGTATAAATATTGTATATTGTACTTCCTATTATATTATAAGTATCATATTATTAAAAAAAAATATTGTAATATAACTAATATCATTGTTTTATTATCTAATTGTAAGTAAAAAAAATTTTTAAAACTTTTAAAATTTTCTGGAAGTTTTCACCTCTAAGTGTCAGTATCCAAAACCATCAACGCCGAGCTCCGATAACTTGCGCCACACAAAAATATGTATTTATTTATGAGAATCGCGTTTCGATGTCGCTTCGGACGCGTTTTTGTCGCCCGCGTATAATCAGCCTAGTTTAGCAGATTTGTTCGACGCGATCCGTTCCTAACCGCGAATATTGTTTATTTTTACTAAACGGTTTATTTTTAACTTTAAAAAGCCTTTAGATTTCAGGATTTTACGCGTAATGTATAAACAAATACTCTTGTAATTATAATTTTAAGGTTTTTTTACGTGATGATTCCTGTGCACACTGCGTAGATTCTGTTTAGTGAATTTATGTAGTATATAACATCTGTCCTGGATGTTAGAATATGGGAAGTAATTAATTGGACACCCATTTAATTATTTGGTCAGCAACAAAATGGTCAGCCGAACAATTATTGGCCAGCAAACAAATTATTTCGTCAGGAAATTAATTGGACTACAAAATAATTGTTTGAGCAGCAAAATTATTATTTGCTCAGCAGAATAATTAATTGCGCTGCAAGATAAATATTTGGGCAGCAAAATAATTAGCTTAGCTGCAAAATAATTACTGAACTCTTTATTGCACATAAACAAAAAGAAACAATGTAAAAAGCAGAAGTATACAAGGGAGGACTTATCTCTAATAGGGATATCTTCCAGTCAACCCGTTACAGGTGTGTGAGATCTCAGGATGTAAGAGAAGCGACACCAGTGCACAAGACAAAACAGAAATCAACACAGAACAGAAACAGAACACACACAGAACAGAAACAGTAATTATTTGGGCAGTAATATAATGTTACCGAAAATGTATTAAATCTAGGAAAAGGATCAATGAAAGATCTATTATCAATTCCTAGGAGATGTACTCCAAAGGATATTATGGTATTTTTTATGACCCTTAATAACAATATTTGTGTCATCAAAACATATTAAACAATTTGGTAGCTTGATAATGTGTATGTGGTAGCAGAAAAAACATTTAAATTGCTGCCCAATTGGTTACTCTGATGACCAATTTAGAAATATTTGCTGCTCATAAGTTGCTGACCAATTAGTTATTTTAGGTAATCAATTGTATTTTTTGCTGACTAAATTAGAATATTTTGCTGACCGTTTAAGTAACACACTTAAAATATTAGTGTTATGAATTTTCTATAGAACCCGCTAACAATAATTATAGGCTTGCCCCCTATTACATGGGACGGAATTACTAGCAAAGTGTGGCTGAGTAATGTACAGTCAACTCCAAAAATATTTAACCTCTTTTGACAGTGTTAAGGACGAATACGTGTGTTGGAACTCTTAGCAATGAAACTAAAGAAACTTTAAAACTCGCTATATTTTGCCCAACACAAAATACGACAAAACGCAAACGTAATAAAAAAGAGACAACGACAGACATATCAAAAAATACATAAAAGCAATAGACAAAATGTGTAAAAAGGTTTTATAAAAACTGACCGTAACAGACAGTAAATTACTCTTATTAGAAAGAAATAAGATTGTCACCTCTAAAATGTGTATACATGTTTTTGTACTCGACTGTATCTCTATTACACTTACGGGGATATTGGCGTGTTAATTATGTATATTTATTAATTACAAATTAAATGTGTTTTAATTTATTTCTTTCTAAATTACTCCTGTTTACAAACTATGTATTTGCGCCCTCTGTTAATATAATTAATTTATATTATAATAAAAAATATTGTTTACTCAACTCAGATTTACGTTTATATTTTATCAATAACAGTATATATTGGGTCCTTACCTATGAAATTGGTGTTTTTTTTTCTCTTAGTATTTTGTCTGTAACTATTAAAATCCAGAGTATTCCTAAAAATAATTACCTCGTCTAAAAATAGACTATATTTTTGAGCTCTTTTGATTTGTTTTTGATAATTTGTTGTAAGTTTAATTGTGTTAAAATTGGACACGGAGACAACTCTTTTTAAGTGCCTCCCGAATACATCATTTTATTTGCATTCACTTAAAAAAGATAAATAATTTTTATGAAGTGTGATATTACACATATTACTAAAGCTTTTCTAATAATAGATGCCAAATATTATTATCTTTGGATTTGTCGTTGTGAAGAAAACTGAAAAAAATTTAGTATGGAAAATGCAGAATTCTCCATCTCCATACAAAACAACAATTTCATAGGTAAGGACCTAATAGTAACTGTCATATTGTATATTTATAATTCCTGTAAAATCATGTAATTTATAACTTTGTCTCGTTCTTACTTCCTGAAAAATAGCTCTACTATTGAAAGGGGTACTATTCGGTCCCCGTGTCACTGAGCTAGAAAACTTAAGTTTGTTTTTTTTTTTGTTTATTGTTCATGACCATGGATACAGAGTCCTTCAGTCGTATACATTGTGTGTGGTCTAGTCTTTAGTAGAATTAAGTCTTCATTTGCATTGAAATGCAAGTGTAATACATTTTAATGCGTCTTGGGAGAGTTTGGCGTTAAACGGTCTATGGCAGATACTGTTGTGCTACTTGGATGAGGTGGATTACCACGATAAAAAACTCATCACTTTTCACACCACTTGACGCTTATTTCGATAATCCTCCACATTGCACATCATCACAGACACTTATTACACAAAACTACACTGATTTTACGTAACAATATCCACTCCGAAACAATATTACAATCATCGAAATAAAAATCACGTCCTTGTCGTGTCCACGTCCTTGATAAAAATCAAGTCTTGTATATTATGATTATCGCTTGCCCACAGATATACATTTACAAAGATAACGCAAATTTAACAAGTTACGTCACCACCGTACTTTTGATCCGGAAAATCCAAACTGATAGAAAATAAAAAAAATGAAATAAATAATAGGTCTTTACCTGAGACAGTAATCTGAGAGTAAATATTGAAAATTTACATCTACGAGAATTTATATAATATTTTGAAGTGTAATTAGAAGAACTCTTTACTAATAATAGGTCTTTACCTATGGAATTGTCGTTTTGTATGGAGATTTTGGGGAACTCTGCATTTTCCATACTAACATTTTTCAGTTTTCTTCACAACGACGAATACAAAGATAGTAAAATTTGGCATGTATCATTAGACAAGTTTTAGCAATATGTATGATATCACACTTCATAAAAATTTAACACAACTAAACTTTCAATAAATTATCATTATTATACAATAGGTTAAATGCAAAACTTGATATATACGAGTTAAAATATAGTTCTTGTAAATTTTTATTAATTAGTTATTTAAATAGTTTAACCTATGTTGAGACGGAGGAATTAATTAGTATCTGGAAATAAATACCAACTTTATAGGCTTGATAATTATTATAAACTTCTTTTTAAATTTTTAGCTCATAGTACACAGAACTGCTAATCTGGCAATTCCTGAAAAGATATTATAAAGATATAAAACATAGATATTGTAATAATGCTATTGTCGGTTATTTGCTATGTAATGTTTTTAAGATACAAGTTGTTTTGTCAACCTAGTTTAGGTATACATTTACTTTTTGTTCTTTAGTTAAATATAAGTATTAATTGTATGTTGTATTGCACAATTTGAAACAATAAATTATTATTATTATTATTTTTACTTGTATTTTCTACATCTCAGTTATTATTATTATCAAAACAAATTAAAAGAGCTCAAAAATGTGGTCGATTTTTGGAGGAGGTAATTGTTTTTAAGAATACTCTGAAACTTAATAGTTACAGACAAAATACTTACTAAGAGAGAAAAAAACGGCAATTTCATAGGTAAAAACCTTGGCTTGAAATTTTTATTTTTGAATCAAAATTTTTCCATGATCACACGACATTTTAAGAGCAGCTATCACCTATGAGTTACTCGAGCCTTCGCGGCGGATCGGTGCGAATAACTTCATTAGTCGCCCCGTTTTTGCCCGCGCACGGACGGACGGACTATTATGTTGTCACCTGGATCATGGATGTTACACGGTTTTTCTGTGCACTTTAATTAGGGAATTGTTTATGTGGGAGTCGACAGCGGTTTAGGGATAACGGTACAAGGCCGCGATTTATTTTTCTTTGTTGACTCTTTACGATTGCCGAAAGGTTTGAATCGATTTGTTTCTTTTTAAGATTTGTCGCGTCTTAGTGCGTGGTTATGAAACTTTTTTTGTAATAAGTGCGCTAAGAGGTGAACGAGTAGACATCATTATAAGCAATATCTGCCACCCAAGGACACCCACAAAACCGGTGGTGTTTCGACCTGTGCTACTGTGTTTCCACATGAGGAAGGCCTGTGCCCAGCAGGACGGATATAAGCTGGTGATAATAATAAAAAAAAATTAATTCATAATGTATGAAAAATGTACCAACTGCTTTTCATGCCTAGCATGTCGTAACAGGCGACTAATGGCGTATTCGGTACTGGGTCTGTGATTGTGTAGGCGATGAGCTAGCCACTTGTCGCTTTCACGATTTTTTCATCTGACCAAACCCAATTTTTGTATTGCTAAATGTGGTCTTAAGGAACTCAGTGCTCTTTGGACTCTGCCTACCACTTCAGGGATAACAAGCGTGATTGTATGTATGTATAAACACTCTAATGGTAAGAAATAGAAAATGTAATAAGTTTATTTGTCTTATAAAACACATAGATATATTTCCATCGACACAATCTAATATTAGGTCCTTGCCTATGAAATTGGTGTTATGTATGGAGATTTTGGGGAATTCTGCATTTTCCATACTAAAATTTTTTCAGTTTTCTTCACAACGACAAATCCAAAGATAATAATATTTGGCATCTATCATTAGACAAGCTTTAGTAATATGTATAATGTCACACTTCATAAAAATTATTTATCGTTTTTAAGTGAATGCAAATAAAATGATGTATTCGGGAGGCACTTAAAAAGAGTTGTCTCCGTGTCCAATTTTAACACAATTAAACTTACAACAAATTATCAAAACAAATAAAAAAGAGCTCAAAAATATAGTCTATTTTAGACGAGGTAATTATTTTTTAGGAATACTCTGAATCTTAATAGTTACAGACAAAATACTAAGAGAGAAAAAATACACCAATTTCATAGGTAAGGACCCAATATTTTTTATCAGCCCTAAAAAAATATTTCCCGAGCTTACCCCACAAAGGCACTTTGGACCCCTCCCACTCACTTACGCAATTTACCGGTTAATTCAAAACACCCCATAAGCGCGTGGGGTCGGAAAGACCCCAGGCCCCACGGGGCGAGTTGGATTAACTGCAGTGACAGGTTACATGCAGTACTCTGGTGTTAGGATTTATTGGTGAAATTTTATTGGTTGTCGTAGGTTTTTATCGATGTTATAGGAGATTTTTATGCTGTAGAATAAAGTAACAAAATTTACACAAAAGCGTATACAACAGCTTTAAGGTATTACGTACGTACGTCATCTCCTTGTCGAAAAGAGACGCGCAATGGAAAAAAAAAATAGTTTTCTATTCCATACAGAAGTATAGAAAATTTTACGTCATCCGCACAAAAACAAAAAATCAAAATCAAAAATAACTTTATTTCGTAGGTCAAACTTGGCACTTAAAATCGTCAACATTTTACATAATAATCGATTAAATCGATACGGAGAGTAAGGCTTTGCATGGAAGAACCCGCAAGAAACTCATAAGCCACTTTTCTTTAAATAGCCATATTACACAATTTTTAGCCTGCGACTAAAACCAAGGATCTAATCAGAGTCAGTATAAGTTGTCCTTACACTACGTTCATTACTAAACAGTCTTTGATTTTAGATAAACGTTTGCGATTCCTGGATACACATTCCTGGATATTATATGACAAAAGAACACCCAATAAAACATACGCATTACCAACACCTACGGTTAGCAAAAACGTCTCCCGATCCCGTTCCTGAGAACGGCCGTCACTCACCGACGACAAGGATTGTTTTCAAATACACTGCCCTTGTATAGCGGCGTATAATCGGTGGGTAAGGCAGAGGCCACAAAGGAGGAGTTTATTTAAACATAGCCACTTTAATCCTGAGCCTTTTAATTCAATACAATGAAAGAAAGAAAGAAAAACATTTATTCCGACACAGACACGAGACATTATACGGACATAAAGAATATATACATAGCTAAATTACACACAAACAAAGAAAAATACAGGAATACATATAATACATAAATATCTATTTGAAACTGTTTCACGGCTGTGCCAAAACAGGTAGCCAATTCAGCGTGATGTCAGGTTTTTGACTTAAAAAACCTGACATAATGCTGAAAACCAGCGACAGAACTCAAAAATTTTGAGTTCTATCGCTGGTTTGCTGGGCGCTGAGCACACTAGCTGTATGTCATAATTACGTTCTATTATGAGCATTGCAATTCTGACATTGTCATTAGCTATATGTACTCAAGAATTTTGTACTTTATGGTGGATGCCAAACTCCCATGCAGTGCAATAACATGAGGCAATGTTTTGTCTCGATCAGTAGGTGTTCCTTCTCATTCTATCACTTTAATGAATGAGTTTGACATATCGTAGTAAAGCTTTCTATTCCAACTAATGACGTCCCACAAAATTACACACAAATTTCTCAAACAAATACTCTCATTTAATATGTGATTATTGACTCACCTGTGAAATGGTAAGGTACATCCAAAATACCACTCACTTACACAACATAAAACAATGCACGTCGTCACCAGTTTTATAATTTTTTTATTTAAAATATTAAATTACAAAAATTTGTAACAATTTTCGGTCTAAGCGTCAAAATGGCGTAACTATGACAGGTGAGGTAGAAACTATGGATAGAAAGAGAGGAAGAGGATATCCCACGGATAGACTTAATTCATAAATAGTGATAGATTTTTTTTTATTTATTTTTTTTTATTTATCAGGTCTATTTACAATTATGTATTACATTATACTTTTACATAAATACATTTATCTTATAGCTAAATACATAATATAGTTACAAGTAGACACCACATGCTTTAGTGTCTTACGAACTAAATCAACACCAATTTTTTTTTAATTTTTTACAAGTATTTTATATGTATGTATATAATAATAATATGTAAATCTATAGTGTATATTACATATGATCTAGCAATACCTTGCGTATGTTAGCAATAGAGTCATGAAAAATATCTATTAGGCTACTATGATGGTTGAGGATTCGAGAGAGGCGAGAATCGGCGGAATTGGCACCCATGACTGTGCGTGTGAGGGGTGGACAGAGTGGAGTTATGAGCTTACGAGGTACGAATACTGAGTACGAAGAATGAGAGGGAACACCTACTGATCGAGACAGAACATTGCCTCATGTTATTGTATGGGAGTTTGGCATCCATCATATAGTACAAAATTCTTGTATGTACTACTGCTATTAAGGGGGAACAAACTAGTAGACGGCCCACCTGATGGTATGTGATCACCGCCACCTGTAGACAATCACAACCCTGGAAAAATTGTACCTGTATATATTTATATCCTTGGAGAAACACACGAGGAACAGTAACATCGGCACGTGACAAGTTAGAATGGTAACAAGGAACCCGAATCCGGCTCGAGCGCCCTGGAGGCTCTCCCTGGAAGCGGGACCCCCTAGGGGGATGTCTTTCAGAGAGAATCCCTTCAGTGGTGGTTCGCCACTAACTCTGTCTATCTGTCTGCCGGTCTCACGTGAACGTCAAAACTACTGAATCGATTATATTGAAATTTGGTATAGAGTTAATCTAGAGACTGAGAAAGGCCATTGGCAATTTATCCCGATATTCCCATGGGAACTGGTACCAACTACTAATACTCAATATTTAGATCACAAAGCAAATATTTTATCAATATATTGTAGCCTAATGTGGACAAATTCAGATATTTTGTGTAAATGAGTTGTAATTTAATCGAAGAATTACAAAATGTAACCATGTATCATTCGGTTCTACTTTGATAAGGCTTGAGGACACACCACAGTTCTCGCTGTTTTAAAAAAATCGGGTTGTAACTGAGCCGTCAGAGGCATCAGTTTAGGACCCTTCAAATAAAAAAAGAAAAAATAATAAAGGTCCAATGCAACGATTTGCCATTGCCATACTGGAAGGTATGGCAATGGCCATTATCAAGCGAGTTATCATACTATTAAAGGTAGACACAACAGAGAAAAACACTAGCAACCAAATCAATCCGTGTATTCACAATGACAATGTCAAAAACAAAATAAAATATAAAAATACAAAATTATAAAAAAGGAACAACTGCCAGTCCGCAACACTTGTTCTGCAACCCTTGTCTTATAAAAGGTGATATTTACACGGTCAGCAAAATATTTGAATTTTGGTCTGCAAAAAGAAGGAAATTGATCAGCTAAAATAACTAATTCGTCAGCAGATATTTCTAAATTGGTCAGCAAAGTTATTGGACAGCAACTTATGGGCAGTAGATATTTCTAATTTGACAGCAAAATAACTAATTGGGCAGCAACTCAAATGTTTTCTCTGCTGCCAAATGTTAATATAATGTTTTGATGACACAAATATTGTTTTTAAGGGTCATAAAAAACCCTTAACCTTATATCTATCAGAATACATTTCCTATGAATTGATCCTTCGTTGATCCTTTTCCTAAATTTTTTTACATTGCCAGTAACATGTTTAGTGCTGCCCAAATAATTATTTTGCAGATCAACCAATAATTTTCCAGCCCAATTAAATATCTTGTTGCCCAATTAATCATTCTGCTAATCAAATAATTATTCTGCGAAACAAATAATTATTTTGCTGCACAAATAATAATTTTGCCACCCAAATAATTATTTTTATTAATTATATTGCTGACAAAATATTTGTTTGTTGCCCACGTGATTTTTCGTCTCTCCTTTTTGTTGCTGACCAAATAATGAAAAAGCTGCCCAATTAATGACTTCCCTAAAAAAATGTAGGGAAACCAGCAGTGCCGAACAATGAGCCGTTTGAGTGTGCTAATAATTCAAAACATTCACTAGAAAGTCAAATGGAACAATTTCAATCTTTTTGACATGAAATACAGTAAAAAAGGGAATAATTCAATTAATCCGTAAATATTTCAACGGTTGCCATTGCGAACGCCCCTCAAAGGTGTTGTAAACTCAACTTTTAACCAAATCAAGAGAGGTTCGTCTTTTTATCGATATCTATCGCGTCAGGTTAGTGTTGAGGCGACGCTTGCACCCTCGATTTGCGAGTCAAATCTATCGATAGCCATGTTGTGGACCAGAGAGCGTGGGACAGAAACATACGAGAGTAAAACCGCCTATCATACGCTGAGTGTATAATGTTATTTGATTAAGTACATAGGTTAACTAGAATCAAACGTAGATCTCTGCTTGAGTACCGTTGGAAAGAAATGGCGCTATTTATAGCCACATAACGTCATCTCTTTCTAATATAACCGTAATTGATATATTAGAAAGAGAAGAAGTTGAAAACAAAGAGAACATGAGCTTTGAAGAACCGAAATCTTAGATAAATAATCTTATAATTTTAAGTAGGTACACGCAACTTGTTTTCTCTCTGAGCACTGCTCCTGTCGCAGGTGGGTTGGAAGAGATATCTTATAGATATAAGCCCTAGCTATTGTAATTTTTCTCTTCATTGTATACAATAAATTATTAAATAAAATAATAAATAATAAATTCTAGTTGTTATTTAAATGCATGCCTGCCCTTCTTACACACATAACATACCATATCATCACACCCCATTGCCTCTTTCTCCGAAGGGGTAGGCGGAAATGTTTCAAACCCCCCCCCCCCCCTAACTCCCTACCCTCTTCTAACTTAATAAATAACCATAAAGTAAAATAAATGATAGTTGCACCGACTTCAGTAATAAGGCAGCACAACATGTACAATATCTGAAAGTTAAGATGGATGGATGCGTCCATGCTATGATAGATCATTTATTGTTTTAAAGATTAAATTATGGATTTTCTAAAGTGTCCGATGATGGCAAAAGCCTCGCCACCTATTTGTGTTGCGACCGACAAAATGTTGCCCGCGACTTCGTTCGCGATTACTGGTTTTTTATGTACCCCACGGGAACCCTTTGATTTTCCGGAATAAAAAGTATCTAAGATGTTGACCAGGGATATAAGGTATCACCGTGCAAAATTTCATTGAAATCGGTTCAGGCATTTCGGAGATTAACCCGTACAAACAGACAAAGAAACAAAAAAAAATTAAAAAAATTTTTTTGGTATTTTCCCTCTTTTTACATCCCCCTGACTTGATTTTAAACATTTTTTTTTCTATGTACAGACATTCGACCTCTACAGTTTTACTATACTAATTAGATATCATCTTTCCTAAAAAAATTTGACAGGTTCCTGAGGGTTTTATAAAAAAGAAAGTGCCCTTTCATTACAACAGTTTCAGACACGCGTCAACTACGCTCCCGTGTGTTTGAATCCATTATACCCTGCGCTGGAGCTGCCACGACGAGGCTCGATTTGGCAGCTTTAACGACTTGGGAATTTGTTCCCGTGCTTCATTTTAACAGAAATTCAGCGAATAATATGATTATAATCGTACGAACGCCAACTGGGAATATAATAAAGGAGGACACCGTAAATTGTGACATGTAGCAGTTATCGTATTCATCGAAAGCACAAATACCCCACAGTTGGATTTTTTTTTAAAGATTATAGAAATATTTTTGTTAAGAGTTACCAATAGTTAAACAATGCAGCAACGGAATACGAAAAAAGAATTTGGAAAACGTCGCTACACATAAAAGTTCGCCAGTTCAATCCCTGGCTGCACTAAGAGTTTAGTTACGCTCGGTTGCGTAGTGGTTAATACGCTTAGGCTTTCGATATCAAAAACAAAGCTACATTCGCCATGGTCAGGCATTGGATGGGTGACCACAACTTTGTGATCTCGAACTCCTCCGTGCTTCGGATGAAACAGTATGCCGTTGGTCCCGGTCGCTATTTCAACCGTTTCTACCCACCAACCCGCATTGGGCCAGGGCGGTGGTGTGATGACTCACACTCCTCATGTGTTTCTCCATGAGGAAGGTCTGTGTTCAGCAGTGTGACGTATATAGGAGAGGACGACTACTGAGTTAAAAAAAATGTTAAGTTCAATATAATCAAGAGATAAAAGTTATTCTAAACTTACCATAACTCATATACGTACAGTCAGCGTCAAATAGTTAGTGACACTCAGGGTGTTCAATTAGATAGACACTACCAAAAGGTCATTAATATCGGGACAAATAATGAAGTACCATGTAATGAATTATAAAGAAACATTATAAATTATAAGTACTATATTTATTTTAATTAAATATATAATTATTATACATATAGGTAGTATATTATTGTTGAGGAGTGAACTGAGTTTATCTCAATAAAGGCAGAACAAATAATAGCAACGATATTTACTTATTGTACCACTCTGACACACACTAACTGACTAACAATAATAACAAAAAACAAGACAAAGCTATCAAAATACAAAATAGTGTCAAAAGGTAAAATAGTATCAAAAAGGTTAAAAACAAGTATAAAGGAAGGTCTGTCGCCAACAATTATATTTCACCATTATTCTACAATTCTTGTCTGTTTTTTTACATTTTTGCACCTTCTTTCTAGCTCTCTTCACTTTGCTTTCCGGTTGACTGGTAGAGAATGCCTCATGGCATTATGTCCGCCATTGTACTTTTGGCAAGAAGTATAAATAAATATTGTGGTGTATATTTTTCAAATTTATGTAATACTCTATCTATGTGTCGGTCTAAAATCGGTGTAATACGATTTGACGACCTCCGTGGTCGAGTGGTCTGTACGCCGGTAGGCGGCGCTATCTCGAGAGGTCCTGGGTTCGATCCCCAGTGGAGGCAAGTGTTTGAGTGATGAATTTTCAGACATTTGTTCTCCAGTCTTGGATGTTTATATATATATTTAAATATATTCAGTATATTTATATGTATTTATCTATTACATATATTTGTCCGTCATCTAGTATCCGTAACACAAGCAGCGTATAGTTGCTTAAAATGGGACTAGTTGAGAGGTGTGAATGTCTGAGGATATTTATTTATTTATTTTTATTTATTTATTTTAATACCTAAACAGAAACGTAAGACAACCATCCAACAAACGACAATTTTTTTGCCACTCATCGAACCCAACCGACACCAAATAGCTCACAGCACGCCTCCTCAGCCACCCTGACGCAAAGTAGTCATAAATCCCCACAGATTCACAATCAAATTAGGATATCAGTGTCTGATCACTAAACTCGTGTAGTTAGAAGTCATTGGGGTCGTCCGGACCCCAGAGATAAGATTTGAACGGCATCCGAGGGGTTGATATGATACGATTAATTATACGAGTATAGTTAGTATTAAATTGCTGCCTATTGTGATTATGTTTCATTGTGGTTTAATAGCTTAAAGTGATGGTTGATTGTCTAATGGGTATTAAACATTTTCTATACCTACCTAAGAGAAGAAAGGTGTTCGGATGTAATTACAAAATGAATCGAAAATCATGATAAAGGAATTAAATTGAACGGTCGCTTCCGCGGTTGACAAAACAGTGATTTTTATTTGTTTTACATACATACTATATGTTTGTTTCACGACTATTATCCTTAAGGGTGTAACGAGGCGCCATTGCTATATTAGCGCCTCGTTGCTGTCATTGCGCTCTTCTCTGGCCATTTTTCTCTTGGTGTTCGTTTTTAAATTTGCTGTCTGTCTCTTTTTATTTGTTTTGTTCTGGAAGTTCATTCTTACCAGAGTCAGCGCGTAGAGCGGTTGACTCCCTGCTAACAATAATTGTAATATATTTATAAAGTGATGATCAATTTTTATAAGCTTAAACTAAAAATCACAACAACCCATAAGATCAGTTCCTGATAAATAACAAAGTCTATAAGTCTCTTTAAGGCACTATTGTAAGTAGCCCTACCCTTTTGTAATATATTTAGTGCTAAATGTGAAATTGTTTTGTGTTCAGTGTAATTTACCTTTTTTTATATAATTGTTTCAGTTGTGCCTTAATTCTTCATTATAAAATATACGATACCTAAGTGACGACCCAACTGCATTTTCATTATCCCCGGCTTCACCCCGTCACAAGGGCTATACTTTAAGGGTTAGTCAGTGACTAGACAAAAGCACATAAGCAATCCACTGCCATAGTCCGCGCTTCACCAGTGAGTGCTGAGTGCAGTGACTGCACTCAGCGTGACAGGTGGTGAGCCCGTCGCCGCTATAAGCTATTTGTTTTAGACATTATGATTTTATTTTCACAAAATTTGAATATACGTTAAACTAAACTTCTTTAAGGATCTTCAAAAGGAAGTGGATAATGAGCTGACGAATAACAGGGGAGAATGGAAGAAAAGGAAGTAGGAATAGGGCAGTTAGAAGAAAAAGAAAAAGATTTAAGAGCTGTAAGTATTTATGACGGCAACGCCCACATTTCGCCTGATAACCTGAACATAAGTTATAATTGGGTAATTATAAAAGGAGCGACTAAAAAAAAACTTTGCGACTGATCATTACATACTGTTTTAATAACTTGAGTGGTATGAATTTGAGTAAGCAAAAACTAACTAAACTATCGACGAATATTGATTAAATAATAAATCTTGCTTTACACTAGAGTGTAATTTAAGCACGCGTAACAACCTATACGCTAGGTACCAAATTGCTCCAAAAACAGCAAAACCATCTCTATTTCTCTTATTATTATCAAAAAAATACTTTGTCAATTATAGTTGTCGTGAATATAATTACAAAGATAAAATAAAATATTATCCGTCGCAATTATATAATCGCTTCCAATTAACAGCGGAGGAAATCATTAGCTATCATAATCCACACGCAAACACCATCTTTATAGTCTACAGTTAAGGTACAAAATTGCTTAAATACAGAAAACATCCTGAAAATCTATTGTACTAAAGCAAAATCAAGAAAATTTCGACTTTAAACTAACTGACGAAGGCTTAAATTCAACTAGAACACCTTCTCATAGATTTTCATAGAAGCAAACTAGGTATGTACAGCGATGCTGCATGTCATCTCTCTCTGGCGTATGGGGGGTATATGTCTATCTCTGTCTAGCTGGCTCTATTGATTTTCTCAGTCTCCGGATGTTGGTTTAAGAGGAAATCTACATAATACAATTTATTGCGGACGTCTGGAGAGAAAAAATATTGAAACAAACTTGTTAAGGTTTTGAAACTGGTTGGTATTTAAAGGGATTACACTTATTTGAAAAAGAAAATATCTATAGATAATAACAATAAATTCAAAGAGTGCTTTACCCAAAATACCCAAAAAAGTGAAAATTATGTAATTTTTATGTATGCGTATAATTCATAGCATAGCACGTACACACAGAAGCGAGACAGCAAGTCGTTGAGGTTAAATCTATAAAATACATAAACGATGTACAATAAAATTAAGTAAATAATACCTCTACCCTTTAAAAACCTCGAAACAAATTACAGTACCAATTAGAAAATGCTAACAAAACGGTCGCGTTATAAAATCCGCCAATTATATGGGAATATTAAAGTTTAATTGGGAACACGCCGTGACGTCCTATCGCACGTCGTCGGCTACGCACACAGAGAACGGAGAGCTCCGATTGGTGGAAGAGGTAAGGGCATGCTATGACGACAGAATGTACAGGTTGATTTAAATGGTAATTAATATTATTATGAGTATCTTTGTTTGCAAGATATATATTTAATGGAAATTAAGCGGTAAACCCAGAAAGCGCAACAGGTATACAGATAAACCTGAAGCCGTTTTTGAATGGAAATACTTAGGTGCCGCTATCACCATCTCCGGTTAGCCGCTATCTAATAGATAATTTAATTAAAAAATTAAAAAAATTTATGGAATTTTCTTTTACTAGCTTTTGCCCGTGACTTCGTCCGCGTCGAATAGTAACATTGGAGTAGCGTGATGTTGTATAGTCTTCCTTAATAAATGGGCTATCTAAAACTGAAAGAATTATTCAAACCTGGCCAGTAGTTCCAGAGATTAGCGCGTTCAACCAAACAAAAAAACTCTTCGGCTTAATCGTATTAGTATAGATTATATTTATCAGGAGGATGCGAAACCGACCTTATGAATAATAGGTTTTTACCTATAAATCGGTGTTTTGTATAGATATTTTGGAGAACATTTTCCATACTAACATTTTTTTCAGATTTCTTCACAACGACAAATCCAGAGATATTTGGCATGTATATCACTAGACAAGCTGTAGCAACGTGTGTGATATCACTCTTCATAAAAATTATTGCAAATGCAAATCAAATGATGTATTCGGGAGGCACTTAAAAAGAGTTGTTCGTTTCTAATTTTAACACAACTAATCTTACAACAAATTATCAAAACAAATCAAAAGAGCTCAATAATAATATGGTCTATTTTTAGATGAGGTAATTATTCTGTAAGAATATTCTGAAACTTAATAGTTACAGACAAAATACTAAGAGAGAAAAACGGCAATATCATAGGTAAAGACCTATTATTGGATCACCTACTAGTTACAACTCGTTTACTTCAGATACTTTTTTCTTAATACTTTTTTTCTTAAATCCCAAAGTAATTGTGTTAACTGCTCCAAGACAGCTATAGCTCGGGTGATGCTGAAGGGAGCAGTTACGGACGCGCTAACTGCCTGTAATGGAGGACAAATACCCCGCCTCTCACACCCCCGGAGGAGGGGTAAGTGCCTCCGACGACTGGCGAGCACAGAAAGGCAAAGCTGGTTCAGTTAAAATGGTTCTGAAGTATTTCTTCAACAAGAATTTTCAGCAACTTACGCGGAACTACTAACATTCTTTCACAACCACGGAAAAAAAATTGTTGGTAAACGTGGCGGCCAGCGTACCTATTAAATATCCCTTATGGAAAGCTAATAAGATTAAAAAAAAAATTCTACATGTACCAGTATCAAGTAAATAACTAGGTATACTCACACGAATATAACCGATGTTATTCTTCAGTTTTTTCTTCGCAATCCTGCAGGACTGATTGTTGTATATTAAATGGTGTCCTTGCTTCAATGTTAAAGAAGTTGATTGTCAGTTTTTGACAGATGACATCTGTCAGTTAAGATATAGCCGTTAAACGGGAACCGTGTTTTATTGTGTTCTGTCTTCTAATAAGATAGAACACTATTGGCAGTTGATGATGAATCCAGAAAACACGTTAGGGATGTTTAGTTTATGCAGCATTTAAATATTAGGTCCTTACCTACGAAATTGGTGTTTTGTATGGAGATTTTGGGGAATTCTGCATTTTCCATACAAATTTTTTTTCAGTTTTCTTCACAACGACAAATCCAAAGATAATAATATTTGGCATCGATCATTAGACAAGCTTTAGTAATATGTGTAATATCACACATCATAAATATTATTTATCGTTTTTAAGTGAATGAAAATAAAATGATGTATTCGGGAGGCACTTAAAAATTATTGTCTTTGTGTCTAATTTTAACACAATTAAACTTACAACAAATTATCAAAACAAATCAAAAGAGCTCAAAAATATAGTCTATTTTTTGACGAGGTAATTATTTTTTAGGAATTCTCTGAATCTTAATAGTTACAGACAAAATACTAAGACAGAATAAAAACACCAATTTCATAGGTAAGGACCCAATATTTACCTACAAAAAATTTGACTATAAGTTATATTATTATCGTTTTGCACATCACTTTACAGCGTGACAGTACCCAAGAGGGAGGTATTTGCTAAAGGACCTCCACTCAGATGAAATGGGACCGTAAGACGATGGATTGAGTCGCCGTCTCTCTCGCACACTTACATAAACATAATCCTAGCGTATATGTATAATAATATGTACTGAAAATATAATGGTACATTTGTTTTATACTTAAGAGATGAGAGACATGGTAAGGGTTAAAATCTTAACAGAAATGAGTACCTAACGATTTCCTTATTCACCTAGACATGTTCGGAATAAATATAAGCTGTTTTATGACTTCACAAATTAGTTCATATTATTCAAGGATGTTTCGTCTAGGTTTCGATCATATAATAGTTATTGGAAGTGATTTTTGAATCGTGGATTCTCGAGACAAAAATTTTATTTCACTTCACATACGTACATACATATAATCACGACTATTATCTCCTAACGGTTAGACAGAGAAACAAAAGCACCGCAGAAGCAGTCCAATGCCATAGTCCGCTCTTCACCAAGCTGTGACTGCACTCAGCGTGACAGGTGGTGAGCCCGTCGCCGCTATAAGCTATTGGATGGTTGTGCAGCATTAGTCGCCTTTTATGACACCGAAGAGAAGAGATGAGTTAGTTAACTTTAAAGTGTTTTAAATACCTATTTTGCTGAATTTGAATAAAACTTGATGTTTATTACGAATGGCACACTTGCCTTTGCAATTACATGAAATCAGGCCCGCCTCAGTGGGGAAATGTGGTGATAACAATATCACCCCTACACCCTTTACATTTACTCCAAGACTATGCAAAATACAAGAACAAAGAGTATTTTTCATTTTACACAATTCCTCACCAAAACACCTATAATATCTTTCCACCCGAACCTTGTAAAAAACTTTTACGACAAAAAACTATAATTGACGAAACACTACACCGATTGGCACCCTGAGAGCTATGTGTCGAACAAGATGGCCGATATAAACAACATGTAACACGATACCGCATCGGGTTTATTGGGCGAAAAGCAATTTTGGAACGACATAATAAATCCTAAGCGATAGATTCGTCCTCGCGAGTTTGTTCCGCTTTGGGCCTTTTGAGCTCTGGGTATATATTCAGAATACAGTAATCTGAGAGTAAATATTGGAAAATTACATCTACGAAAATACTATTTTGAAGTGTAATGAAGAGAAGTATGAAATATAAATACCTATGAAATTGGTGTTTTTTTTCTCTCTTAGTATTTTGTTTGTAACTATTAAGATTTAGAGTATTCCAAAAAAATAATTACCTCGTCTAAAAATAGACTATATTTTTGAGCTCTTTTGATTTGTTTTGATAATTTGTTGTAAGTTTAATTGTGTTAAAATTGGACACGGAGACAACTCTTTTTAAGTGCCTCCCGAATACATCATTTTATTTACATTCATTAAAAATTAATAAATAATTTTTATGAAGTCTGATATTACACATATTACTAAAGCTTGTCTAATGATAGATGCCAAATCTTTGGATTTGTCATTGTGAAGAAAACTGAAAAAAATTTAGTATGGAAAATGCAGAATTCCCCAAAATCTCCATACAAAACACCAATTTCATAAGTAAGGACCTAATATAACCATGTCATATTACTAATTATTAAGTGTGATATTACACATATAATTAAGTGTGATATTACACATATTACTAAAGCTTGTCTAATGATAGATGCTATTATTATCTTTGGATTTGTCGTTGTGAAGAAAACTGAAAAAATTTTAGTATGGAAAATGCAGAATTCCCCAAAATCTCCATACAAAACACCAATTTCATAGGTAAGGACCTAATATTATTAAACTGAAGAGTTTGTTTGTGGTTGGTTCTGGTCTCATTTAATAAATTCTTTCAGTCAGTAATATAGTGTCACACTAAGAACTACTATTCCACGCGGAAAAAATTTATTTAAACATGAATATGATCGATACTGTAAAGCCTTTGCCGAACAACGCTCTTTTTAAACTGCGCTACGAGCATATTCGATAAGCCTAATTTGACGACCAAGATCGACAATTGTCAAAAAATTCGATAATTTTGACAGATAACCCTAAGGAGTGAAAAGGACGGATGCTTTTGTCGATCAAATATAGTGACTGTCGAAGTTCTATGCTCGCACTGCTGTTATGGTTATGATTTGCACCCCATGCCCTATGACGTGGGACCAGCGAAATAACTGGCTAATATTTTTTTTAAATATCATGTGTCGGTGGTCACCTAATTGAAAAACAGCGAAGGAGTCTACTCTCACATATTCAGCTGCATTCAGCGTTTGTCTATAGAAAACGCCAGTTTTGTATGGAACTTTCCGCGTCCGTTCACGCGCGTAGGCGTCTCATATCAAATTTACGTTTTACATAGTAAAACGTGAATGGAGCTGAATAAGTATGAGTAGTCCCTAAGAGTGCCACAGTTGGCATTAGGAACGATCAAATTTTGGTAAGTTTGAATTAAAAATAAATAGAATTAAGACAGAAAGCTCCGTAAGGAACGCACCATTTGCCAATTCTATTCAATACGTCGCCGATCGTAAAGCGAAAATGGGCTAGAGTGGAAACCTATATAAAAATTTCATCTCCCAGTATAAACACTTTATTGAGATATGGCCTACTGGGGATCCTTTCGGATAATTCGATTGGATGCTGTTTGTGGTTTAATTTATCCTAAAATAATTCTTTCTCGTTTTATTTCTACGAAAGCAAGTTACTAGAAAGTATTTTGAAAAATATTGGGTACCTTACCTATGAAATTGGTGTTTTTATTCTGTCTTAGCAATTAGTCCGTAACTATTAAGTTTCAGAACATTCTTATAAAATAATTGCCTCTTCTAAAAATAGACCATATATTTGAGCTCGTATTATTTAATTTGATAATTTTTTGTAAGTTTAATTGTGTTCAAAGTTGACACAAAGACAATTATTTTTAACTGCCTCCCGAATACATCATTTGATTTGCATTAACATAAAAACGATGAATAATTTTCATCAAGCGTGTTCACACACATATTGCTAAAGCTTGTCTAATGATACATGCCAAATACTATTATTTCTGGATTTGTCGTTGTGAAGAAAGCTGATAAAATGTTAGTATGTAAAATGCAGACATCCCCAAAATCTCCATACAAAACACCAATTTCATAGGTAAGGACCTAATATTATGTCAACATGTCATCACACTCGAATCCTATAGAAGTATGGTTGGAATTCGCTATACCGACATTTTTCTGCTGATATTTTAATTTTTGCATCGTTTGTTTCCGCCCCGATAAAATATACTTATAACTTATACCTTTTCACTTATTTAACTGGCAACTTGTTTATGTGTGCTAAAATTATATCATGCTGTGTGTACACGTTTTTGGGTTACATGCTAGTGTGTAAATAACTACTATTGTATGCGGCGTTATCATTGTATGTAATCTGTTGTGTATACCTTAATAAATAAATGAATAAAAAAATATCCGGTGTTGTAGATGTCTATGGGCGGCGGTAATCACTTACCATCAGGTGAGCCGTCTGCCGTTTGCTGATTGCCCCCTCTTTACATAAAAAAAAATATGTTGGACCCACATATCTCACAGGACTGGAGGCAAGAATGATAGGTATGACAATCTTATGTGACGGCCTAAATACAGCTTGAACGTCCTTTTTTGACGAAGAAGAATCTATTTGCGGACTGCAGTACTCTCTCGCTGGACGGTAAGATCTTATATTAAGACGCTCTCTCGTAACTTAACTATCACTATTAAGAAAATTAAAAGAACCATTTCTCAAGTAAGTCTTGTAACTAAACGAAATTAAAACAGCATTACTGGGTGCCGAACAAAAGGAATTAAATTCATTTAAAGATAGAATACATTGGAATAGATACATAGAATCATAGAAAGATAGAAAATCTGTCCCGACCTATAAAGTATTAAAGAAATTAATGAAAGAAAAGAACAAGTATGCGGAATAAAACTGCGAGAGGCATAAATGATAGAACTAGAATGAAAGATGAATGTTGGAGGAGTAGGTCAAAGAAAAAAGGAATTCAATAAAAACACCAAACAAGCGAGACGCACGGCGCTTAAATCCGTTTGGAAACAATCCGCCTTAATATTTTCAACTGTTCTTGAGAGAATCGCTCCCGGCGGATCGTTTCACGGCGTTGCGACAAAGATTTTTGCCATGAAAAAAACAAAGCTACGACCAACATAACTTGACCTGCGATCTCACTCAAGACATACTTTTTCATAGGTCCTGTTTGTTTGGTTTAATATAAAAAAGGTTGAGCATATTGTTTTAGTAAATTGTCGTGGTTTTCGGGACCGATAGATGTTGAGATTGAAATTTGTTTGGGCCCACTCTGCCTTTATTTTATTTGATCGTTTTCTCAAGTAGTGAGCGCCGAGTGTGTGATATTTTTTCAATGATTTTCTTTGTGGGCTTATCGCGGGCGAATTTAGGGGTTAAAATTGTCTACTTCTGAAATTTTTGACTATTTTTACATGGCAGAAATTACAGAACATTGTATTCCTGAAAGTGGAAAGTTGGCACTAAAATATTTTTAAAGTATAATAGGTAAAGACTTATCCCACTAAAAACATTCTGTAAAAAACTAGCCAAGTCTCGATGGAGCTGCTTATCTCTAAAAAGTAATGAAATCTAGACAAAGTCGTGCCAAGTCTAAGGTTCCTTACTGCGATTTCTTTATTATTATAGTTAATCAAGCGATATTCATAAAAAATAATTATTAAAATAGCCGGGCTATAATAATTATTTATACATAATAAAACTGTAGAGGTTGAATGTCATACTTAGAAAAAAAGTGGTTAAAACCAAGTACGGGGGATGTAAAGAGGGAGAATACCAAAAATGTATTTTTTTGTTTCTCTGTCTGTTCTGTCTGTTTGTACGGGCTAATCTCCGAAATGGCTGGGCCGATTTCAATGAAATTTTGCATGGTGATACCTTATATCCCTGGTCAACATCTTCGTCATCAGCCTATATACGTCCCACTGCTGGGACAGGCCTTCCTCATGGTGAAACACTTGAGGAGTATGGGCCGTAACACTACCACGCTGGCCCAATGCGTCGGTGGGTAGAAACGGTCACAAATGCGACCGGAACCAACGTCTTAACGTGCCTTCCGAAGCACGGAGGAGCTCGAGATCACAAAGTCTTGGTCACCCATCCACGGCCTGACCATGGCGAAGGTAGCTTTGTTTTCGATCGAAGCCAAAGCGCACTGACTACTACGCCAGCGAGCTCCTCCGAGCGAGCGAGGTCAACATCTTAGATACTTTTTATTTAGGAAAATTAAAGGGTTCCCGTGGGATAGTAAAAAAACCATAGTACGTCGCGGGCAACAGCTAGTATATAATAATCTTCCTTCCCTGCCTTCTTTCAAATGAAATAGGAAGAGTCAAATAACCTATATTCAATGAATTGCCGTGCTGTTTGTTATGTTGCCGATTGTACTTAAATAAAAAATTAAGTAGTCTGATTTATAAGCCAAGCAATATTTCACAGTTCTCTGATTTAGAAATGACTGAGACCTTTTAACAGCAACATATGGTTTCAATCGCTAATCGGATATCCGAGAACTAATTTGTCGTTAAGCGTAAAAATTTATTATAGCAAAAACATGAGATCGGCGTGAAGTGACGCTGGGTTTACTATGCTTGAAAAAACATTAGTGACCTCATTGAATTCTATTCATGTTGTTAGATAGATTGAATCTGGTCGATTACAACCACCGTCTAAGCGCTATGTAAGTACTCGCTACAAGCGCTCGCGGCAGTGTTTTTTTATTAATTTTATTATTTTTTTTTTGTCATTTTTATTATTAAAATTTACTTTATAAGAATGTGACTATGTTTAATGTTGACTATTTTAAGTGTTAAGTTTAGTCTATAAAAAAAATATTTTTGATTTTGATTTTTGGGTGTGCTAAAGCGTATTTCGGGGATAGACATGATAGGATTTATTTATTCGTAAAAAAATGAATGACATTACACAGGTATAGTTATATATTGGGTCCTTACCTATGAAATTGGTGTTTTTATTATATCTTAGCAATTTGTCCGTAACTATTAAGTTTCAGAACATTCTTATAAAATAACTGCCTCTTCTAAAAATAGACCATATATTTGAGCTCGTATTATTTAATTTGATAATTTTTTGTATGTTTAATTGTGTTAAAATTAGACACAAAGACAATTACTTTTAACTGCCTCCCGAATACATCATTTGATTTGCATTAACATAAAAACGATTAATATTTCTTATCAAGCGTTATCACATTATGATACATGCCAAATATTATTATCTCTGAATTTGTCGTTGTGAAGAAAACTGATAAAATGTTAGTATGTAAAATGCAGACACCCCAAAATCTCTATACAAAACACCAATTTCATAGGTAAGGACCTAATATAATAATAAATCCAGTTCAATATGTTTTAACAGCGTTCTATAATGTGTTTATGTCAAACTTCTTCTTCTTCTTCTTCTATTATTTGTTTATGTTTTTAATGATTGTGAGTTTAAGTTTGAATGAAATTCAGTATGGGTAGTAACTATTTAGTAATCTGCGGTATAGTTGATTGAGAATATCGCTTGAGAATATCGTATGTGCTTGGTTTTGCGACAGGTTGTCGCCTGTTTCTGTTGTCCCAGATTTCGCCCCATATGTATAGGTCCCCATATAGGACCTATACATATCGGGCGAAATCTGGGTGTTTAACACCTTTACCTACCTTTTGGGGGATAGGTGGTGATATTATTTTGTACAGCATTAAAAAATAAGACATGTACGCATAAATCATTCTAGAGCCATAAAACATTGAAAGCATATTTTTTTAGCAAAGACATCTAGCTTATACAGCCACATCTTTTTTTAACTGTGCACAAAATGCCGCCAAAACTGACAGCTGGAATCGCGGGTGGCCGCGTTGATTCTAATCCTCGCTGTTTAGATAACTAATGAGTCCTTGAGCTTAACGATAACTAGTTATGTCGTGAATTATGTCAAAACTAATACTAGACAGCAAAAAAGAAGATTAACTTTTTAAACCTAGTCATTTGTGAGATTTAACGGTTTTGACACGTGTTCGAACCGCGTTACAAAATTTTCGTTTGGATATTTTTTGCAAGTTTTCAAACAAATCTTTAAATTTCTCGGCATTGTAAAATAACTAAAATAATGACACGACAACAGAGGTTTATCTTATCACCATAACAACAATTAACCAGATGACACTGACAAGAAATTAATGTTATTTTCATTATTTTACTATTTATAGGTTTTAGTTTACCTTTAAAAATCAACATTTTGCTAATAAGAGGTAGGAATGTAATGTTGAGCACTTTGTAAAAGACAATGCAGTGTTAACAAACACACAAAAACTTTTTGTAAACTTTTATCGGCGTTAAATCAATAGCCACGCGAACGACTTCGCGGGCACTGTAGGTACATAAAAACAGATAACTTATATTGTTTATTATTTCAGTTCATTATGGTCGAAAAAAGATAAATATATCGCGTGTGGTTTCAACAAGTAATCAACTTGATGGGTTCCAAGCATCGATCATTAGTTTAAAAAGTCCCAGAATTAGGGAATTCTATTTCGATATCTGTTCCGGGAAGACGGTTTTTTTATGCTTTGACAGAATGATAATGTATTCACTTAATTGTTTAAACGACAGAGAAGAAACATGATACACACAAAACTGAATTAAGAACGCTGGCAATTAAAAAAGTGATTAGTTAACTGATTTTTGGTAGAAAAGTAGGTATTTAACACATATATATATATACACATATTGGGTCCTTACCTATGAAATTGGTGTTTTTATTCTGTGTTAGCAATTTGTCCGTAACTATTAAGTTTCAGAACAATCTTATAAAATAATTGCCTCTTCTAAAAATAGACCATATATTTGAGCTCGTATTATTTAATTTGATAATTTTTTGTAAGTTTAATTGTGTTAAAATTAGACACAAAGACAATTATTTTTAACTGCCTCCTGAATACATCATTTGATTTGCATTAACATAAAAACGATGAATAATTTTTATCAAGCGTGTTCACACACATATTGCTAAAGCTTGTCTAATGATACATGCCAAATATTATTATCTCTGGATTTGTCGTTGTGAAGAAAACTGATAAAATGTTAATATGTAAAATGCAGACATCCCCAAAATCTCCATACAAAACACCAATTTCATAGGTAAGGACCTAATATAATCACCACTATTATCCCCTATAGGTTAGTCAGAGACTAGGCAAAAGCAACGCGAAAGCAGTCCAATGCCATAATTCGCACTTCACCAAGCAGTGACTGCACATGTGCTCAGCGTGACAGGTGGTGAGCCCGTCGCCGCTATAAGCTGTTGGATGGTTGTGAAGTTCTATGTCCATTAGTCGCTTGTTACGACACCCAAGGGAAGACATGGGTTGGTAGTATTCTTTTAATGAGCGGCTACCACACGACTCGACGACAGGTATTTAACATTTAAATAAAATATTGGGTCCTTACCTATGAAATTGTGGTTTTTCTTCTCTCTTAGTATTTTGTTCGTAACTATTAAGTTTCAGAGTATTCTTAAAAAATAATTACCTCCTCTAAAAATAGACCATATTTTCGAACTCTTTTGATTTGTTTTGATAATTCGTTGAAGTTTTATTGTGTTAAAATTGGACACGGAGACAACTCCTTTTCAGTGCCTTCCGAATACATAATTTAATTTGCATTCACATAAAAAAGATAAATAATTTTTAAGAAGTGTGATATCACACATAAAGCTAAAGCTTGGCTAATGATACATGCCAAATATTATTATCTTTGGATTTGTCGTTGTGAAGAAAACTGAAAAAATGTTAGTATGGAAAATGCAGAGTTCCCCAAAATCTCCATAAAAAACGCCAATTTCATATGTAAGGATCTAATAGTTATAAATGCCGGCATAGATTATAACTTTGACTGTTAGCCATCATCTCATTCATCTCATCTCACCCGTGATCGGCGGCGCCGAAATGTAAAGAAAATAAACTTTATTGTGCACCATTTAAATAATCCCGTGTTGGTCCGGGACACAAAAATAATGTACCAACTGCTTTTCTTGCCTAGCATGTCGTAAAAGGCGACTAAGGGCGTATTTGATACTGGGTCTGTGATTGTGTAGGCGATGAGCTAGCCACTTGTTACTACTCTTTCGCGATTTTTCATCTGACCAAACCCAATTTTCGTATGCCTAAATGTGGTCTTAAGGAACACGGTGTTCCTTGGACTCTGCCTACCCTTTCGGGGATTGCAGGCGTGATTGTATGTATGTGTATAAATAACCAAAATAACACTATAAACAACAATACAGATGGCTGCTTATCGCTAAAGGCTTCCAGGCAACATTTGGTGTCCCGTTTAGGACGCACGGAATAGATGAAGTGGGACGTATATATGCTGAGGACGAATGAACCCTCTTCATGAGATGAACTTCGGCGAATGTTCAACTGTGTTCGTCTACATTTTCCTTACTTCGTGTATCTTCGCCGCTTTGGGTAGCGACAAAGCGGGAAAAATGTGGACGAATAGCCCTCCACATATGAACATTCGCCGAAGTTTGTCCTAAGTGAAGAAGGGCCATGGCCTTAAGGATGATTGCTAGTCGATAGGTAGTAATAAGCGTCCAAAGTATTTCTTAGTAACTTCTCCCGATTTCCGAACATTCCCCTTCACTGCTCTGCTCCTAGTGATCTAGCGTGATGAAAAGTATACTATAACCTGCCCAGGAGTATGAAGAATAATTGTACCAAGTTTCGTTACAATCCGTTGAGTAGTTTTTGTTTCTATAACGAACATACAGACAGACAATTGATGCATTTTTGGCATCAGTATCGATCACTAATCACCCCCTGATAGTTTTTTTGGAAATATATTTCATGTACATTTATAAGTATAGATTTACTCTACAAAATTAATGGTGCATCCTAATATCTACATAATAATTTAAGCATAGTCTAACGAGGCGCTATATCAGTATTAGCGACTCTTTGCTGTTATTGCGCTATTCTCTGGCCATTTTCTCTTTGTTTCTGTTTTTAAACTAATCATCTGTCTCTTTTTTTTATTGTTTTTAGTCTCCAATTTTATTCCTATCAGAGCCAGCTTCTGGAGCGGTTGGCTCGATGTAAATAATTATAAAAAAAGAAAAAAAAATATTTATATATAAACTTTACCGATAATAAATGTTCAAAAGTTACGAAGTTCAAAAGTTACAATGACTTTACGAAGGCAGTATTGTAAGTAGTCCTTTGATTATATTATATATTAAAGTTTTATGTACAGTGATTTGTGAAATTTACCTTTTTATAAATTGTTTCAGAGTACCTTAAGTTTTAAAATATAATTTACCATAAGTGACGACCACCGGGCTTTCATTTATTTATCTCCGGCATCCACCTCGTCACAGTATCACCTACCCCTTCGGGGAAAGCGGCTTGATGATATGTTGTTGTGTCATGTTAAACTTAGCATCAGCTCTTAAATGTTTCAAACCATTACACAAAATATTTATATCACATCTCAAACAAATTATAAATAACCGCCAAAATGATTTAACCGTAGCACTTTAGAGCTATTTATATTAAAAGCGTTACAATTTAGACCATGAAATCATTACTCACGCGCATTCACAGTAGGCAATAAAGTCCGTATCAGCTAACAACACTGAAATATGATTATAAAAAACCTATAAACGCGTAACGAAACGTTAAATTAAGTGCGTTTAGTTTATTAGTCAGAATTCTGACACAGACTGTCGAGATGTCAATTGTTTAAAAAAAATATTTAAAAATACATACTTTTAATAGGTACTTTTAATAAAAGCATATATTTTTATTTATTACATTGTGTTTGCTAAAGATGTTTTTCAATATTCCATGAAATTGTCCCTTTAAAAGCTTGTTTTTTAAAAAGATTTTTTTTAGTTTATATTTTTTTTTACTTTTCAGTGTTTAAGTGAAATTACTTGTTAAGGCGATTCAAATGAGCCCAAACTTGATGGCAGTGTATCGTTTAATTACTGAGTTCCTATGGCCACCCTCCAGCTCCATCATCAGATAGCTCCAAGTCATAATAATATTGCATTGTCATCCGATTTACACATGTATGCAAAATTTCAACTCAAATGGGTAAAGATATCTGCTTCAACATTGAGTTGCATGATTTTACTCGAAAATACATACAAATACATACATTGCAAGTTAAATAAAGGCTTGTAAAATACAGTGTAAGGGTAAAAGTAGCTAGCGGAAACGTATACCTATCCTGTAAATTAAAAGATCTGTTTACAAAAAGAGTATTTCGCAATGTAAAAGGAATAGAAGGAAATATTCATTATCAAATTTCTTTGAATATCGATACGTACTTATATGGGATGCTACAGCTTGACCAGGAAAATAAAAAAAAATTGCTCTGAGGATGCCAGAAATTTTCCCACGGAGTAGAACTACATTGGGCCAGCGTGGTGGTGTTACGGCCCATATTCCTCATTTTTTTCTCCATGAGGAAGGCCTGTGCCCAGCAGAGGGACGAATATAGGCTGAAGACGAAACCATATTAACGAATTTCCTATAACACTTTTCTACCCGAGCATCCATTCTGTCAACACGTTTAGTAAGTGCGTTCAAAAACATTATAGCGAAATTATTGAATGCGATCGGAAATTATAAATAGCTGTCATGTTTCATCAAAAGATGGCGCGAACGGACGAACAGATGACAGCTTTAAAAGCAGCCATTTTGGAGTCCATTTAGTAAACGAAGATAAATATTTATTGATAACACGGTTTTACGAGATGAGTGTTCATTTTAACAGAGTTGGCTCATAATTTCGACCAAGTTGAAATATTTTAGTGTTCTACAAATATCGTTTTGATGACAGCGCAGTTATCTGCCTACTTACTACAAATATTAATAACTTGCTATATATACATTAATTAAAATATTTAAGTAATTTTATAAAATTGACATAATGAAATAATTAATTTTGTTGGTTTGACACCAACTTCACGAACTAATTACCTACAAACTTAGTGGGTTGGTTTAAAAAAAATGTTTTTTTCGTAATAAGGTTGACGTGGATTTAGTAATAATAATTAAAGAAATGCCATTATGTAAACTTCAATGTCGACCGACACTTCTAATTTTTCATATTCGCTTTAGTTTAAAACTAACTGCTGCCCGCAACTTCGTCCGCGGTTTCTATGGTTTTTTTAACTATCCCACGGGAACCCTTTAATTTTCCGGAGTAAAAAGTATCTAAGATGTTGACCAGGGATATAAGGCACCTTTCCCCAATTTCATTTGGGGTCGGCGCAACGAGTCTTTCTCCTCCACTCTCCCTTATCACACGCCATATCAACAGAACGAAAAAGGGCATAAAAATAAAAAAAAAACCATCAATGATCCAATAACATCCATTCACGTCTTGGTTTTGGCTGTCTTTGTTTATTTATTTGCACGTTAAATAAATAATTCATCATCATCTTCAGCCTACTCCTATCCACTGCTGGACATAGGCCTCCCGTAATGCACGCCACCGCTCGCGATTTTCGGCCGTTCTCATCCAGCCCACTCCAGCCAACCGACGAATAAAGTCATCCCATCTGGTCGCAGGGCGTCCTACACTACGTTTACCGAGACGCGGTCTCCACTCGAGAACTTTACGGCCCCAACGGCCGTCAGTTCTACGGCTAATATGACCAGTCCACTGCCACTTCAGTTTGCTAATCCGGTGAGCTATGTCGGTGACTTAAGTTCGCTGTCGGATCACATCATTCCTGATGCGGTCTTTTAAAGATACTCCGAGCATAGCCCTTTCCATAGCTCGCTGAGCGACTTTAAACTGGTGGACTAGTCGAGTCGTGAGTGTCCACGTCTCAGCACCGTATATCATGACAGGAAGGACGCACTGGTCGAAGACTTTCGACTTGAGGGATGGGTGACGAGAAAACTTCACGAAGCTTATGAAATGCTGCCCAGCCCAGCTGAATTCTTCTATTGGCTTCTCTCTCGAAGTTGTTTCCGCCTAATTGGAGCATTTGCCCCATGTAAACATATTCTTGTACAACCTCGAGAGATACTCCATTTACTGTGATCGGTCCCGGATCAACGTGCTCGTTGAACATGACCTTGGTTTTATCCATGTTCATCCGAAGACCGATGTCTTCAGAAGATTCAGCTAGGCTGTTCACCATCTCCTTTAAGTCCTGCAGGGTTTCAGCCATGATGACGATGTCGTCTGCAAATCGCAAGTGTGAGATGTACTCGCCATTTATATTAATGCCGCGTCTTGTCCAGTCCAGCGTACCGAACATATCCTGCAGCGCCGCAGAGAAGAGTTATGGGGATATGACATCCCCTTGTGTTACACCACGGCGCAGGAGGATAGGGTCAGTCCGCCCATTCTGGGTTTCGACAGACATATTGGCAGCTTCGTACAGACATCTCAACACTTCGACGTATCGCCAATCAACTTGGCACCTCTGCAAAGACTCTAGAACAGACCAGGTCTCGACAGAATCAAAAGCTTTATAAAAAATAATTACAGACACATAATATAAGCAAGCTGCGTCGACTAAATCGTCTTCCATGTTCTGTGAAATATACTTTTTTGAAAACTGTGAGCTCAAAGATGTGATAAAACATTTGCACACAGGTCTGGCAGTGTCGCAAATCTTTGAGCAAAGTCTTGCAAAGATGTGTGCAATTCTTTAAACACATTATTAGATTAAAGTTTTCGGCAGTATTTGAGTATGGCCGACGTGATTTTTATTTCTATGATTTCAATTATGTTTCGGAGTTGATAATTGTACCATATTGATATTTCGCTCATCCAAAAGAATATTGACGTAATTACGTTTTTGCGATTTTTCAGGAGAGCGTTTTAAAGGTTTGACATCGAAAATATTGTGTATTTCCAATCATTCTATTGATATATTTTAATAGTTATGTTGTGTTACTTTACTACCAATAATATAACATAAAAATTTTGCGAGAAAACTTAAGATAACTATTTGAAAAAACGAAATAAAACAAACCAGACGTACATTTATGACATTTTATACATCAAATAATACAATTATGACATGAAACTAGGTTTGGATATGGTAATAAATCATGAATTTAAACAACACTATATTCAATTTTAGTTTTATTTTTATAAATCTGTCTACATTTTATAAACTTTGTCGATGTTTTCGCGTATCCTTTCGAAGTATAGGCCAACACCATGACGGCAATGACTCTCTCTTTCGGAAACTAATGGAACAACAATTCTGTAGTTTTTACCGTAGATAAAACGTACAAAACATGAAGTTATGGCATCAAAAACTCTTTTTCGACTTTTTGGTAATTATGTCATTATTCTTTTGGATGAGCGATTTAATAAAGAATGTACCTACCTACCTATTAAAATCCAAATTTTTGTCTCGTTGGTGGCATTACAAAAATTTTAAACGGTTTGCCATAACAATTATTATAGAGTAAGATCCCGGTGCCCCCAGACGTTACTTATTTTCTCACTAATAAAATGTGTGAGATAACGTTGAGTTAGTATTAGCCTTGAGTGTATGGATACCTGCTAGCTTGGGCCGACGGCCAATTCTCAGGTACTAGGTTCTAAACGTAGGTAAAAAAATTATTCACTTTTCGTGAAGTCTCAGTGCTGATTTTTATGAATGTTTTACAGAATATTGTCAAATATTAATAATCAATATTGCTAGACACTTACCTTCGGCCGTAACTTTTACCAGACGCTTTAAAGCTCTTTAAAAAATAATGTTAATTTACTTATATTCTCAGTCTTGATTTTTACAAATGTTACTCAGGGAACTATTTTAATATTTTTATATATAAGTGAAGTAACATTATTTTTTAAGGAGCTTTAAAGCTTCTGGTAAAAGTTACGGCCAGAGTTAAGTGTCTGGCAATATTGATTATTAATTTTTGACAATATTCTGTAAAACATAGATAAAAATCAGCACTGAGACTAAGAAAATTGAATAATTTTTTAGTGAGACCAAAGAAGAATGTTGAATTAATACAGTATCCCTAGTGACAGAAGCCTCGCCATCGAAAACTCATTTGTAATTAATGTTTTTTTTATTTGTATGCCCAAAATGTCCCCCAAGCAAATTACTGTAAAATGTCAAAAAACAAGAAAATATTTACCTATCCTTTTCATAATTTTCTTAAAATAATTTTTTAATCCTGCTAGTGACATCTAGTGGGTTTTAAAGTTATTAATCCATGTCAATACTTGCTGTGCTGTGAACAAAGAGCTTCTAGAGTTTATAGTAGTGTTAGGCGTGTTTGATAGAGGGCGCGAAATAAATTTCTGTCGTATTTTACACTGGCAATAATGAAACTGCGTTTTATTTTCGAATGAAAATAATTTTATATGTATTTTCACTCAAAGTCACTCGAAAAATTTTTACGTCCAGGAATCATAAATTAATGTTTACTTTTATTTCTAGAAAATTAATTTATTATAGAATCATATACATTTGAAATGCTAGTTTTTATTGTGAGGGATTTTATTAAAAAAGAGACGATTTTTAAAAATAATCGTTCATTATGCATGTAACAGAAAGGCATTACTTACGAAAATTCATAGTAAACAGATGCCGAAATCATGTTTCCCCCTCATTTATTGCATTTAAATAAAACGCATTGCGCAGTGCTGCCAATTAAAAAAAAACGAGAATCCGAAATAACTTGTCGCAGAGCCACCATTTTCTCTTTGTAACTTACCGGTGTTCAAAACACGTGCGTAGACCAATTTACATGGAAAACTTGTGTGATCGCGACTAAAATTACTAAACAAACATCACTAAACAGTGCGCCGTATTTCTATTAACAGGTACGCCGTGTTAATTAGCCAAAATGAACACTGAAAAGCTGAAGAAACTGCAATCACAAGTGCGCATTGGGGGCAAAGGCACACCGAGGCGCAAGAAGAAGGTTGTGCACGCGACCGCAGCTACAGATGACAAAAAATTGCAGTCTTCACTCAAAAAGCTGTCAGTGAATACTATTCCTGGCATCGAGGAAGTAAATATGATAAAAGATGATGGTACAGTGATACATTTCAATAACCCAAAAGCACAAGCTTCCCTCGCGGCAAATACTTTCGCGATCACCGGTCATGGGGAGAACAAGCAGATAGCTGAGATGCTCCCGGGGATTCTGAGCCAGCTGGGGCCTGAAGGTTTGAATCAATTGAAAAGGTTGGCGTCGAGCGTAGCCGCGCCGAAACCTCTCGAAGAGGACGATGAAGTACCTAACCTAGTAGGTAATTTCGATGAGGCTTCTAAACAAGAAGCCAAGGAGGTTATAGTAGAGGAAAAGAAAGATGAAAAAGAAACAGAAACCAAAGCCGCGGACAAGAAAACCGACTAACAAGTGTCAGCAATATAATGGTCTAGTTTTTTTTTAATTTTGCTCACCCATGAAGTGATACAACGCAGGGGTTTCCAAAGCCATTTGAGGTGTGTCTCTAGAGCTTTTAGTTTTAACAGAATTGTGTTCCCTAATAAATGTATTTTTATTTATGTTTGCATTTATTGTAGTTTCATAAATTTTAATTTGTGTTCAGTGATTGTGACCATAGGAACACTGTATTTGTTCTGTATTAATTGGTATCATGTGACTTTGGAAATCCAGCCCGGAACCGTTACTCCAATGAAGCTGCTTCTCTCCTCATTCTTGTACTAATTCATCGTAATTTAGTTTGTATTAATACAGCATAATGAGAAACATTCTCATGATAGTGTAATAAGTGTTGTAATAAGACCTATTGTTGAAATATTGGCATTATAGACACATAGATACAAAAATCTATTGCATATATACATTTTATTTTTGTCATTGCACCACAAAATAGCTATTATATGTATTTGTATAGTAAATGAAAGGTATCATAAATATGCCTTGTAATATTTTTAAATAACGGTATTTTCTAAAGTTGTTGGTTCATGATGTCTGATCGGATGAAATTGCTTTCTCTTTTTTAAATAAAGTTAATAATAAAATAGGTTTAACGAAGAAAGTATAGTCACAGATAGCTCTTAGGTTATTGGAGCTAACATTGTATAATAAAAACATAAAAATTGCAAAAAATGTAAATGATTGGAGTTTTGAGACATTAAAACTTTGGTCCAGGAAGCTGTTTCTTATTCATTAATATTGACAAATCCCTAATGTCAAGGTCCTACACTTGATTTGTTTTGCTATGAATTCAGTATGATTAGTAATTTGCTGTTAAGCCTGCCATTGTATGACTTGGACAATATTTTTAAAATAAATCAAGTTCATAATAAAGAATAGTGTTTTTAACATGCTTAGATTATATAAATTGATAAGTTTATTTTGCATTATAACTTTGTTATAACCTCTTAAACACAATTTTTTTTGGGTTCATAAAACTTCAAGTTACAAATAAATAAAAGAACAATTCAAGTTTTAAATTAGAACTGTGATCAAGAACAAACTAAGTTACAAAGGGTAGCACTTTACATTTTAACATATAAAATAACAAATTTAGAGTTTCAATGCTATTTATAATTAGTTACTAATATGAACCTTATGAGCTGGACATAAAGGTCTCGCACAGTGAGGAGGTACCTATTGGGTTGAAGGCATTGTATATAATTAATATTGTGGATTTTCTGTTCAAGTTCTACAGCGAAAAAGTTTTGCTGTATACCTACTTAGTGTAATTTTGTATACAAGATACTTTTACAGCAGACGGATATATTTATCTATTTAAAAATAAAAATTGTAGCCCTGTGGTTTTTGCGGTATCTCTTTCACACCGATATTTATTTTTCATATCATTCATTCGTCATTTAAAACAAATCATAAAATATGAAGGAAAATAAGCTTTTAATTATATAAATTCATTTTGAAACTACATAGGTATATAATTGGTAGGTAGGCCTTGACATCTTGACATAGTATAATAGAAGTTAAAAACCTTGACCTCGAGTGCTCGATAGAGGCATGATTCCCCTTTTTTTTTGACTTAAAAAAACTTATTTACTTTGAAAAATGGTTTTTAAATTAAAAAGTATATAAATTATTAGGTACATTGATTCAGTGTTAAAATAATACATTATGGTACAGTTAGCATCAGAAGCTGCTCATCATTTTGGTACTATGTCATATTTTACATGTACAACATTTTCCTAGACACAGTCATCATGATATTTACTTCACTACTTAATACGACAAGGTACTTAAATGGTCATCCACTTTTGATGTTGACTGTACATGTGTGTGTGTAAAGTTTGCGATTAATTACAGGTAGTCACTGATTACCTACCATCTTCGGCTCTCTTAAGAACCTCGCCTGAGGTACCTAAGTATAAATTAGATTTTTTAAGTGAATATTTTGATAAAACTTTTAGAAATAAGCGGTACCTATTTATTTACGGAGTTTTGCCAGTTCTATTGGCCGTTTTTAGAAGCAAATGACGGCAAATGTTCAGGTTCAAAAGAACTTTTGGAAACTTTTATCTTGTGCCTCGGTGCTGTATTTTAAGGCCCCTCTTCACGTTCTGTATGTATGCCGTCCACACGTCTTGTGACGCGTCAGTTTTTTAGCAGTATGTGAATGCTTTTAGCAGTTTCTTTTAGTTCTTTCTACTTGTGAAAATGACTAACAAGACAAGAGAAACATTTGGAGTGCGTTCGTGTTGAGACCGCCGCCAACGACCAACATAGACTAATAGGTCTTCAGAAGTGTGAACGTTTCGCGGCGATCTATTTGTGGATGCATCAACTGCAAACCAATCTTGATTAATTTTAATTTCAATTGTTAAAATATTGTTTCGGAGTGCATCTTGTTGCGTAAAATCAGTGTAGTTCTGTGTATTAAGTGTCAATAATGATGATCAATATGGAGGGTCATTAAAATAATAGTCAAGTGGTGTGAAAAACGATGAGATTTTTATCGTGGTGATCCACCTCATCGAAGCAGCACCACAGTGTCTGCCATCGTTCATTTGGCGCCAAACTCTCCCAAGACGCATTGAAATGCATACACTTGTATTTCAATGCAAATACTGAAGACAAAAATACCGAAGATATGGCTTTATGGACTGCATTCGCTTTGCCTTCCCTACCATTTTATAACAACAAAAATGTCAAAGTCAAATCTCAAGTTTCACTTTGGTATTGTAAATATTTTTATTTTATTAGTAAAGTGTTTTTAGTAAAGCCCGAAATAAAGTATCTGTAAAAGCCCTTTTCCTTTTTGCACTTTTTCCAGCCTTGTTTTGTGTTATATTATAGTATTAAAAACTGATTAACGAAATGATTGCAAGGCTGTGGACTGACGATTTGCCCAAATGCAGGAACTCAAGTGTCGCATCTTATTTCTCTCGATTAGGCGGTAACACCAATAACACAGACGACTATCTTTGCTTCCATTGCCAAACAGAAGATAATACGTGAGTATATTTAGAATGTCACAAATGTTACTTTTTTGTGCAATAAACTATAATTATTATTAAAAAAAACCTTTTAATTTTACAATGGAACTGACGAAAATAATGGGAATTATCTTTTCACAATCCTTTCCTTTAAATATCCAGCTTTATTACAGCAACTAATTTGATGTTATCAATATAAATTAATCAATGAATTGTTCGAAGTGTACCCTTAGGGGCTCTAAGGATAAAGGACATAGTTTTTTGATCGGTTTAGATTCAGTATACATCAAAATTACCAAGTCATCACATCACCTAAACTCTTTAATAAAAATATTAAATAAAAATTTTTGGAGCTGAAAATAATTATTAATCACCTATTTTTATGTTGGTATTGTATAAATAAAAAACTTACCTATTTTATATTTATCTATTTATGTGCTTATAGGCCTGGACAAAACTTGAGGAGGCCTATACCCTGAAAAGGACCATATCAGTAGATCAAATAAACTAACTATACTAATACTAGGAATAAGTAATAAACTAACAAAATAATAAACTAACAAATCACTTAAATGTAACCAGCTCAGATATGGAAAAATAAAAGGCTTTATTATTATTTAGGTGCTTATATGGTGTATTTGAACCTCACAATGGCCTGGATGCAGCCAGGTTTATTATGCAGAGAATGGCTGCCGAGCTTTACTTCCCATCTCAATCTTCCAACAACACTGATGAAGAAATTAGAGAACGGCTGAGGTAAGATAACATTGTGGTATGATGATAAGAAAAAGATCATGAAAGTAAAAAAACTAAACATAGGAAGAAGAACAAGATGTTACAAATTGCATATAAATAAATAAAATAAATAAATATCCTCAGACATTCACACCTATCAACTAGTCCCATTTTAAGCAACTAAATGCTGCTTGTGTTACAGATACTAGATGACGTACAAATATATTTAAAAGATTAATACACATAATTATTCAGAATTTATATAATGTTAGGTCCTTACCTATGAAATTGGTGTTTTGTATGGAGATTTTGGGGAATTCTGCATTTTCCATACTAAAATTTTTTTAGTTTCCTCACAACGACAAATCCAAAGATAATAATATTTGGCATCTATCATTAGACAAGCTTAAGTAATATGTGTAATATCACACTTCATAAAAATTGTTTATCGTTTTTAAGTGAATGCAAATAAAATGATGTATTCGGGAGGCACTTAAAAACAGTTGTCTCAGTGTCCAATTTTAACACAATTAAACTTACAACAAATTATCAAAACAAATCAAAAGAGCTCAAAAATATAGTCTATTTTTAGACGAGGTAATTATTTTTTAGGAATACTCTGAATCTTAATAGTTACAGACAAAATACTAAGAGAAAAAAAACACAAATTTCATAGGTAAGGACCCAATATTATACATATATAATGAACATCCAAGACTGGAGAACAAATGTCTGAAAATTCATCACCCAAACACTTGCCTCCACTGGGGATCGAACCCAGGACCTCTCAAGATGGCGGCGCCTTGGTCGTCATATATACAATGAAATTAAAATACCTTTCTTTCTGACTAAGATCAAGATAATTTTATGTCATTTCCTAATTATTAAAAAAGATATAAAGTAAACTGTCAATATTTTAGGTATATTATATTTATCAGTAGAAAACTTATCAAATTGTTAGTAAACCTAGCAATTTATTCCAGGAATGCCTTTATATCTGCAGAAAAAGCTTATATTGAGAACTATGACGGGTTGATAGCAGAAAGGACCAGTCTTCAGTACCAGTTACATCAAACCCTAAGCGAGCAACAGGTACCCACCTAAATATGACTGGGAAAGTATGGAATGGATTTGAAATTATTTATCATAAATCTCAGAATTTTTAAAAATAATATATTGACTACAATAATCTAGTGTCTTAAAGCTAGACAAGAATAAACATAATACACATACATATCATCAAGCCTCTTTTCCCGAAGGGGTAGAGAACGCCCACATTTCATCAGATATGTTAGGTCTCCATATAACAGGTGGTGAGCCTGTTGCCATGCACTGGGCGCAATGTGAGGCAAGCAATATTCACAATGAACTGTACATAAGTTTTATTCAAACTTAGTGGTACAGGCGGTGGATTCGAACCCGCGTTTCCCGCGATTTTATGTTGTGTATTTACTGTAACACCAAATAAACCATTTCCTTTCTTTCGCACTGCCTCTCGAACAAGTTGTGCCCCATCTGTCCCATATCGGCTACCGCTGCCTAAACATAATTATGCTGCGTATTTGCATTGTAGTAAACAATACAAAAATTGCAGACGTATTTACGATAGACACATTAACTTCTGTTCTATAATAGTCTTAATAGTAAGATTTGAGAGAACCATGGCAAGATTTCAGGGCAGACTTGTGTATATTGACTGAATATTTGTTATGTTGGAAACACTGTTATTATGTCGTAAGAAAAAAAGGGGGTTTTGGCGCCATTCAACTATGGCGTACGTGATTTTTATTATTATTACATATTGTTTCGGAGGGGATCTTGTTGCGTAAAATCAGTGTAGTACCAACTGTGCAATAAGTGTCTGTGTTGAGGAGCAATATGGATGGAGGATCATTGAAATAGTCGTCAAGTGGTGTGAAAAACGATGAGATTTTTATCGTGGTAATCCACGTCATCAAAGTAACACCACAGTGTCTGCCATCGATTGCTTGACGCCAAACTCTTCCAATATGCATTGAAATGCATTAGGATTTTAATGTAAATTACTGAAGACATGGCTGTTATGGGCTCAGTTCCCTTAGCCGTCTCTTTATAGTGTTAGGTATGCGGACGGACAACTGAAACAACCGGTGGTTCGTAACGCACTGCTTTAATGTCGATAGATCACAGGGGGGCAGGGGTGCGGGGCGCAGCCCGCAGGTACTCTAATACACAACATTTCCTCCCTCTATTATATTACCACATTACTCAAATAACAATGCACAATATTAACAGCTAATCGAAATCAAAATAAGGGCGCCCTTGCAATGGTCTTTGGGTAATTCCGTGCTCTTCGGATGCGTCAAGCAAACGTCAAGCACTAACGTTCGATAGTGGTGAGTCGCTTGAGACTTGCGGTTGAACCATTGTACACGGTGAGTATCCATCCGACGGTAAGAAGCATTCTTGCCGCGGTAAACCCAGCGATGTCGGCGAGGCTGGCGCCGGTGGTAGGTCGGTGGTCGGCGGCAGTGAAGGCGGTGCAGGCGTGTACACTGTTGAGTCATTATTTACTCTGTCCCATAGACCTTTTTGCGACCCCTTATATAACATTAATTGGTTCACGTGTCTCACAAGACAACGTGCATTATAAATATCTTTAACTAAGTACATAACTTTGCCAAGTCGTTTTTTTATAGTTCCTTTACCCCACTTATAACCAGTATGATTATACAGCTTATACAGTACATAATCGTTCTGCTTAAATGTTTTAATTTTTTTTTCTTGTTGTTGTTCAATTTGCGTACACTGTTGATTTTTATTCGCTTTAATTACCGTGGCGGGTGACGAGGACGACGGTGATTGCATATTAATTATATCTAAACGCGACCGCAACTTCCTTCCAAAAACCATTTCGGCGGGAGAAAGCCCCGTGGTGGCATGTACTGAGTTGCGATAATCTTTCAAATATTTGAGTAACTTTAATGTATTATGTCTAATAGTTTGGTTTGCCATTAAACAAGATTTAATACCCTTTTTTACAATTTTAACGAAACTTTCTGCTTGGCCATTACTCGCTGGATGATATGCCGGTGATGTCATATGTACTATACCGTTGGCCCTACAAAAATTTTGGAATGCAGATGAACAAAAAGATGTACCATTATCACTTACAATCGTTTTTGGCACTCCATATCTTGACATAAACTCGCATAGTTTTTCTATTACTGCGTTTGATGTAGTGGAATGTTTCATGCTATAGACCTCAACCCATTTACTGTACGCGTCCACTATAACTAGGTATGTGCAACCTTTGATTGGTCCTAGGAAATCCATATGTATTCTATCGAAGGGCGATGGCGGTAATGTCCACGGGGAGGGTGGGGCCCTTGCTGGAGACGGGCGTAGTTGAATACATACATCACACTCATTTATCATCTTTTCCAATGCTCGATCGATACCAGGAAACCAAAATCTAGACCTAGCCTCTGCTTTGGTTTTCACTATACCTAAGTGTGAAGTGTGTAATTCCCTTAATATTACTGTGTATAAACTCTCAGGTATTACAACCTTGTGACCCCGCATAATGCACCCATTCTTAACCGATAGTTGCGACCGACATAGGTGGAATGGCTTAAGTCTTACATCACAAATTTTTGGCGGCCAGCCCGCTTGAATGTACGACTTCACGGTTTTAAGCGTTAAATCCGTGTCGGTTTCTTCGCGTAATTTACGTATGGTGATTGGCATGCTTTCGTCTACTACAAAATGCACGTAGGTCGCGCGATCGATCGGCTCCGCCTCGGCCTCGCCGGGCGCCGCAGCGTTCGACCCGTGGTTCGGTGCACGCGCACTCGGTAGACGGGCGGGGCGCGCGCGCGCCGCCAGCCTCCATGGGAATAGTGAACGCTCGTGACAAATAATCTGCGCTGTTATCAGTGCTGCGTATATATTCTATTTTATAGTTATAACCGCTGAGGAATATCGCGTATCTTTGTAACCTATTTGCAGTTACTTCGGGTATTCCTTTATTTTGGCCAAATATTGTTACTAATGGCTTGTGATCCGTACGTAATAAAAACGGTTCCGACCTGCCGTACAAATACTGATGGAAACGTCGTATTCCATACACGATTGCGGTTGCCTCTTTTTGAATTTGCGCGTATCGTTTTTCGGCGACGTTCAATGTACGTGACGCAAACGAGATAGGCCGTTCGATGCCGTCTGTGCCTATTTGTGATAAGATTGCACCTAAGCCCACAGGCGACGCATCTACTGTTAAAATTATTTTGCATCTCGGGTCAAAATGAGCTAACGCCTGTTCTGAAGTCAATATTGCTTTTATTTTGTTAAAGGCTAAACTATGTTCTTCTGTCCAATTCCATTTACTGCCCTTTTTTAACATTTCGTACAATGGACTGAGAACCGTGGAAGCATTTGGTACAAAATTACGATAATAATTAACCAACCCTAAAAATGATTGCAGCTGACTAACATTTGAAGGAACAGGGGCATTCACCATCGCGTTGACCTTATCTGGTGATTTTTTTATTCCGTCCTTTGTAATAATATAACCTAAATAACTAACTTCGTCTTTGAAAAAGTCACACTTTTCTTTCTGCAGAGTTAACCCTGCATTTTGAAGGCGAGTGAAAACGGCTTTTAATTTATTTAAATGGTCCCCCTTATTTACTCCCGTAATTAAAATATCATCTAACAGACACAAAACGCCATCTAAGCCTGACAATACATTTTCCATGGCTTTTTGAAATATTGCTGGCGCTGACGATAGACCAAACACTAATCGCGTGTACTTAAACAATCCACGGTGGGTATTTATACATGTAAGGTGCTGTGACTCATCATCTAAAACAAACTGATTATATGCCATCGATAAATCCAACTTAGAAAATTGTTCCCCTCCGTGTAGTTTTGAGAACAGCTCGTTGACGGTCGGTAGTGGGTATTGATCTACTACTAACTGCTTATTCAAACTTACGGAATAGTCGGCGCATAAACGAATTGACCCATTACGTTTTAATACGGGCACTACCGGTGATGCGTAGTCTGAACAGTCTATCGGTTCTAAAATGCCTAACCCTACCAATCTGTTTATCTCTGTCTCGACCTTCTCACGTAAAGCAAATGCAATCGGGCGGGCTTTAAAAAAAAATGGTTTTGCATTATCTCGTAACGACAGTTTAATTTTATATTTTTTAAAGATTCCTAATTTATCTGTAAATAAATCGGGATATTCATGGCGAAAGGTATCTATTGACAGCTTACTATCTTGTAAATAATTAACTGCCATTAACTGTAAATTAAATTTTGATATAAAGTCTCTGCCCAAAAGGGGTGGCCCACCGTCGCGGACCACGTGAAGATCGAGGTTATTATTTCGACCCAAGTAAGACACCGTAACATGAAACATACCCACACATAAAATATTATTGCCGTTGTAGCCCATTAAACGTTTACGTGCGAATGATAATGGCAAATCTTTAAAATGATTTTTATAATATGTTTCAGAAATTACAGAAACTGAGGATCCACTATCGATTTCGAAATTAAATGGCATCTCGTTAATGTATATCGTTTCTACCATGGGCTCGCCCCGGATAGACCGAATAAGGAAAATATTATTACAATTACCGTCGTCGTCGTCACCGCCATCAGCAACTTCCACATAATTAACTTTTGTGCACATTCTGCGTAAATGGCCTTTTACGTGACACTTCCGACACTCATAATTCGCGAACTTGCAATCGGCCTCTTTATGGTTGGTATACCCACAAACACTACACTTCACTTTTGTAACTCTTTTGCCGTTTTCCTTTTTGGACATGTAGAACATCTCGGATGCTGCCGGCGCGGGGCCAGTCGCGCTGGCCGCAGCTGTGGCCCGTGCGCAGCACAGGCTCTCTGCTAATTCCACAGCTTTCGCCAGCGATAACTCGCTAAGATCTTGAGCATAAAGTTTTTCTTTTTCCATGCTGGGGCGCATGCCCATGATGAATTTGTCCCTTAATGTTTCTTCGAGATTTAAAAATCGGCAGTGAGCGGTCAGTCCCCGCAATCTCGCAGCCCATTGTGCATGAGTTTCGCCTGGCTGTTGGATCGCGGCATAAAAATTATGACGTTCCCCAAAACCTACTCGTCTGGGGGTAAAGTGATCATCCAAAAGCTTCAATATATCTTCGTAGGGTACATCGGCAACGCTTTTAGGCAACGCTAAGTCTTCTGTAAGTTTGTAGGTTGCTTCGGTGAGTGCGCTCAGAAGTATCGCTTTTCGCTTTTTGCCCGTCGCATCTGCCCTCCCATCTATATCATTAGCTATAAAATATTGCAGCAAACGGTTCTTATACGTATTCCAGGTTTGGTGATTGTGATCAAAACTATTGAGGATCCCAAATTGCGCAGACATCCTGATTTTGTATCGTTTCTCAATATTTTCCAAACACGCGGGTACTTATCTCGTCGCCACTGTTAGGTATGCGGACGGACAACTGAAACAACCGGTGGTTCGTAACGCACTGCTTTAATGTCGATAGATCACAGGGGGGCAGGGGTGCGGGGCGCAGCCCGCAGGTACTCTAATACACAACATATAGGAAGAATTTTACCAAGAAAAAAAGAACTTCGACTGTTATAATTTGATATTTTAAGAATATTGAAATTTCCAAAGTTTCATTGCATTTCAAGGCAGCGATGGCTGATTTGGATCATAATGTTAGTTAAATTTTTTGTCGCAACGGTTCTCTTTCCGCACTGCTACTACTTCTACATACATACATAAATCACGCTTTTTTCCCACAGGGGTAGGCAGAGATTACATCCTTCCACTTGCTACGATCCTTGCATATTTCTTTCGCTTCATCAACTCTTATTACAGTCCTCATGCATGCTCGGCGATTTCGGGTACTTTTGACCTGGCTACCTACATCCTTTTCCAAACCACACTTCCTTCTTATCACATCATTATATATCCTATCACTCAATTTTACTCCATCAGCCATGCTTCTCAAAGCTCTCATTTTTACCGCATTTGTTCTACTTTCATGTCTCTTCTCCCATACCCAACATTCACTCCCGTACATCAGTGTTGGAACTAGCACATCGTTGTGCACTGCTAGTCGTGCCTTTTCACAGAGCATCTGACTGCGCATAAAAGCATGCATAGCCCCATTCACCATGTTACCAACTTTCACTCGTTTCTCTATGTCACTGTCACACTTTCGATCTCTCGTAAATACAGATCCCAAATAAACAAATTCTTTCACTCGTTCCACTTTTTCGTCCCCTATCGTAATGTCACACAGTCATATTTTCGTCTCTTTCAAATACCATAACTTTAGTCTTGCTTACATTCACTTTCATTCCTTTCTCAGTTAGAGCCTCATCTATAAGAGTTACCATCTTCTGCAACTCACTGGCTGGTGATGCCAATATGACTTGATCATCAGCGTACAGTAGGCATTGGACGAGTAACTCATTCATTCGTAATCCACAATCACTCTTTCAAGCTTGTCAGGCATTGATCCATGAATAGGTTAAACAGCCATGGAGATGCCACACATCCCTGTCTAACACCTTTTTCAATGCGAAACGGTTCTGTGTATCCACCATTTATCCTGACACGGGCATTGGAACCCTTATACAGAGCTTTCAATGCCCGTATCAAGCTGTTATCACCCCACACTACTTCTAGGTATATATTTTCCGATCGGGCCCTGCTGGTAGGCAATATGTGGAAGAAATACTATACTTATAACTCATAGGCGCACAGATCTACCTGAGACTTTATAAATCGCTTGATAATAATATATTTCCCACAGATGTCCCAATACGAAAACATAGTAGCCCGCCTCAAAGAAATAGATCAACGGCTTTCAGGAGGAGCTACCGTCGTGATAGCCCTAGTCCACAACGGGAAGCTCTTCATAGCTAATGTAGGAGAGACAAGGGCGTTGCTATGTCGGACTGATGACAACTCTGTCTTGAGGGTGATTCAGTTGACGGTGGAACACAGCTTGAATAACGAGGATGAGCTGTTGAGGCTTCAACAGCTGGGATTGGAGGTGGATAAGCTGAGGAATGGTGAGTAAGAAATATACTGAGAAAGAGTATGAGTAAGAGAGAGAGAAAATTACACGTTTTATTCCAGAATCAAACCCAAGCTTCGATCTTGTAACGAGGCGCTATATCAGTATTAGTGACTCTTTGCTGTTATTACGCTCTTCTTTGGCCATTTCTATTTGTTTGTCTTTAAACTAACCACCTGTCTCTTTTTTTCTTTGTTTTGGTCTCCTATTTTATTACTACAGATCATCTGGAGCGGTCGTCTCGACGCCGAAAAATTTATGTTAATAAATTTAATTGTTGATAATCAAATTATAATATATACAGTACATGAGTACACACAGTATATGTACAGTACAGTTAAATATACTATAATGTTATATGTTCAAATAACTTTTCCAAGGCACTATTATAAGTCCTACCTTTTATATAAGTTGTATGTTCAGTGATTAGTGATATTTACCTGTTTATAAATTGTTCCAGCTAGCCTACTCTCGAACGCAATCTCAATTAAAACTCAATAATAACATCTTGAACGCAATACCGATCGATCGACATTGAGATTGTGATGTTTCTTACTCTTCTGTGGGACACTAAGGCCATAAATGGGTTCAATTTCTGCGGCTATTGAGTGGCCTAAATGACATTGAACTTACCTGAAATTGGTACTTCCGTACCGCCTCTCTAGTCTCGGGATTTTGAGATATTGGATTGTGTTATTATTGAGTTTTAATTGAGATTGCGTTCGAGAGTAGGCTAGCTGGTCAGCCCCCTTATTCTCAACTGTCGGAAACTAAACGAATCACTGAATCTCTATTCCTGTCACTTTTTATTGCGGCGAATTAGAACGAGACAGGACGTGACTTTCCTAATCGAATCCGTGAACTGACAGTTTAGAATAAGCTGGCCCCTTACTCTTGAGATTGATTCGGGAATTCGGGCCGTGTTTTTCCGCTTGAGATGGCCAAGCTGTGTGCGAGGGAAAATAGACCAATAGGCTAGCGTTTTACGACAGTTTTCTCTGTAAACTGCAGAAGAAAAAACTTATTTCCTCTTGCTCGGAATGAGAAATTTTTGTTTCTGTGCGTGCACCTTATCTCTGCGGTTCGCGCTAGACATCCTTGAATAAGCATTTAAGAGCATCGCCAAAACTAACACAAAATGTATTTATAGTTTTAGTGCCGATTAAACAGTTTTTCTTTCTAACAGAAAGAGCGATAAGCTTACTGACATCCTATGGATCTCAAAATACACAGTACCTAGGCATTCCAGAACGCTTCTGTCGGCCGTACCGCTCTTCCAGAACACAAACATACAATAAAAAGCTCATTGAATAGACACTTTAAAGCTGGTCTCATTCACATAATAAATAAAATGCGCGCGCGCCGCGTGGTGTGTGTGTGTGTGTGTGTGTGTGTGTGTGTGTGTGTGTGTGTGTGTGTGTGTGTGTGTGTGTGTGTGAGAGAGAGAGAGAGAGAGAGAGAGAGAGAGAGAGCGAGAGCGAGTGAGAGTGTGAGTGTGAGTGTGTGTATGAGAGATATTGTGCGCGCGAGTGTTTGATAATAGTATAAGTAACTGAATCACTAGTAGAAAAAGTTTGATAGTAAGCATTTATACTTTAAGGTCCTTACCTATGAAGTTGGTGTTTTGTATGAAGATTTTGGGGAATTCTGCATTTTCCATTCTAATATTTTATCAGTTTTCTTCACGACGACAAATCCAGAGATAATAATATTTGGCATGTATCATTAGACAAGCTTTAGTAATATGTGTAATATCACACTTCATAAAAATTATTTATCGTTTTTAAGTGAATGCAAATAAAATGATGTATTCGGGAGGCACTTAAAAAGAGTTGTCTCCGTGTCCAAATTTAACACAACTTAACATACAACAAATTATCAAAACAAATCAAAAGAGCTCAAAAATATAGTCTATTTTTAGACGAGGTAATTATTTTTTAGGAATACTCTGAATCTTAATAGTTACAGACAAAATACTAAGAGGGAAAAAAACACCAATAAAATGCTATATTATGTTTTCAAAATTTATTAATTTTAATAACATATTTATTTATTTAGATACTTAATGCAAAAGTTGTTCACAATCATGTACACTTCCCCATATTTTTGGGTCGATACACAATTTTTTTACTAAGGCCTTTATACCAGAGCTGCGATAGGATTACTTCGATTCACGCGACGCGCAAAATGGTGCATCCCTATGAAAAATTTTGGGAGAAAGGCACCCTAACCTCATAATTATTAGTATCTGGAAATAATTACCAACTTTATAGTCTTGATAATAATTATAAACTTCTTTTTAACTCCTATGACGACGATCCTTTGACGACCTCCGTGGTCGAGTGGTCTGTACGCCGGCGCCGGTCTAAAGGCGTCGCCATCTCGAGAGGTTCTGGGTTCGATCCCCAGTGGGGGAAAATGTTTGGGTGATGAATTTTCAGCCAATTGTTCTCCAGTCTTGGATGTTTATATATATTCAAGATATTTGTATGTATTTATCTATTAAATATATTTATCCGTCATCTAGTGTCCGTAACACAAGCAGCATTAGTTGCTTAAAATGGGACTAGATGATAGGTGTGAATGCCTGAAGATATTATATTATATTATTATTAAAATTTTAGCTCATAGTACACAACTGCTAATCTGGCAATTCTTGAAAAGATATTATAAAGATATAAAACAGATATTGTAATAATACTATTGTCGTTTATTAGCTATGTAGTGTTTTTGTATTGTAACTAGTTAAATCAGCACCTTCTCTTCACCTAAGATACAGGTTGTTATGTCAACCGATTTAGTTTTTGTTCTATAGTTAAATATAATTATTAGCTCCTTACCTATGAAATTGGTGTTTTGTATGGAGATTTTGGGGATGTCTGCATTTTACATACTAACATTTTATCAGTTTTCTTCACAACGACAAATCCAGAGATAATTATATTTGGCATGTATCATTAGACAAGCCTGAGCAATATGTGTGTGAACACGCTTGATAAAAATTATTCATCGTTTTTATGTTAATGCAAATGAAATGATGTATTCGGGAGGCAGTTAAAAATAATTGTCTTTGTGTCTAATTTTAACACAATTAAACTTACAAAAAATTATCAAATTAAATAATACGAGCTCAAATATATGGTCTATTTTTAGAAGAGGCAATTATTTCATAAGAATGTTTTGAAACTTAATAGTTACGGACAAATTGCTAAGACATAATAAAAACACCAATTTCATAGGTAAGGACCCAATATTAATTGTATGTTGTATTGCACAATTTGAAACAATAAAAATTATTATTATAATAAACTTGTTTTCCAGCTCAGTACCTAGGTAACCAAACCGGCACCCGATGTTTGGGCAACTACCTAGTGAAGGGCCTGTACAAAGCCTTCCCCACTATAAGCGCGGCTACTTCAGAGCCCGTTATCGATGCGCCAGAGATTCACGGCCCTATACTACTGGATGAGTCATGCAGGTTAGTTATTACATACATTCTGGGACTATACACGGCCCAATGCTGGGCACAGGTCTTCCAACATGGAGTTACATGACTATGTTCAACACCCCACGCTAGCCCAATGCGGATTAGATTATTTATTTATTTATTTTTATTAGGTTTGTCAACAGTAGTCATAATGTTAATAACAAATAAATACATATAAATACATATAATATTCGTCATCAGCCTATATACGTCCCACTGCTGGGACAGGCCTTCCTCATGGAGAAACACATGAGGAGTATGGGCCGTAACACCACCACGCTGGCCCAATGCGGGTTGGTGGGTAGAAACGGTCACAAATGCGACCGGGACCAACGGCTTATCGTGCATTCCGAAGCACGGAGGAGCTCGAGATCACAAAGTCTTGGTTACCCATCCACAGCTTGACCATGACGAAGGTAGCTTTGTTTTCGATCGAAGCCAAAGCGCACTGACCAATACGCCACCGAGCTCCTCATTAATAATGTTGCTTAGATCTAATTATGCTACTTATTACAGACAAACACCGCATGCGTTATTAATGTGCGTTTTCAAAAATACTTAATATTAAACTAAACATTTTAATTGTGATACATATACACCATATAACTTATTGGAACACAATCTCTGAATGTCGCAACGGCGGTAATTCTTTTATTAATGTACTACGAAATGATGTAAGATTAGTGATTAGTGGGCAGACCCTTCATTCCCAGTGGGCACTTTGGTCAGGTGCCCAGAGCCCGCGATCGATAGGGATCAGCTAGCCTACTCTCGAACGCAATCTCAATTAAAACACAATCCAATATCTCAAAATGCCGAGACTATAGAGGCGGTACGAGAGTACTAATTTCAGTTCAGCTCAATGTCATTGAAGTCACTCAATTGTTTAATTATTTATTAATTTATGGCCCTAGTGTCCCACTGAAGAGTAAGAGACATCACAATCTCAATGTCGATCGATCGGTATTGCGTTCTAGAGTAGGCTAGCTGATCAATACAAAGTCCTTAGTGCCTGTCAGATCACCAAACGATAACCAATATTTATTACCAAAAAACTTATATAATTCGAAGAAATGCTAAAAGAGTTACTTTTGTGGACTATATTAGATATATCTATTCGTTTCATGTGATTTTTGTAAAAATAAATATTTAACCTTGTTTATCTACTTTCTTTGTCTATTCTAACAAAAAAGTATTTTTTTTAAAGTCACAGGGGCTTCAATACCCTAATATGCCCATGGCCTCCAATAGGTTACAGACGGGCCCGTTGGTGGGTCGGAACTGGTAATAACCGACACCAACAGTTTAACGGCCATCCGAACTGAAGAACTCTGTATTAAGTTTTTAATGTTTTGGTCACTAATCTAAGGGCAGGTGGCAAAAGTATCGAAGGCTAAATTGAAAGAATGGCGTGAACTCGACATGTTCACTTGTATAAATTGGACTTAAATTATTTACCGTAAACCAAATGTGAAATCAATAGTCAGGATTTAGGCCTGGAACATAAATTAACGTATTAGTGAAATTATTAAATTAAAGCAATACACAATACCTGTCTTCCAATTTCGGCAGTGTCAATGCCTCACTGACCTGACCACGCACTTGATGAAACACACATCCACGCACTCACATTATATCAACAAAAAAGTTCCCGACTAAAGTGACGTCAAATATACAGGTTTAAACTATTTCACTTTCAATCGGTTTAATAGTTATCAAGTCAATGTGCAACTACCCTCATTAAAGATTTTACCAAGATCGTATAATTTGTATCTTTTATGCAATAGATGGCGCTACCAATGCGGCATGTGTATTTAAATCTTGCGATAACCAAATGACTTACATTTGAATGCCTATCTCAAATATTTAAATAATGCGTTTGATAAATATCCTGAATAAATATAAATATTGGGATAATTCATCACCCAAACACTTGCCTCCACTGGGGATCGAACCTCCTCTCGAGATCGTGACACTTTGAGACCGGCGTACAGACCACTCGACCACGGAGGTCGTCAAAGGTCGTTAATAGAATTAATAATAAATAGTAATACCTAATATTGGGTCGTTACCTATGAAATTGGTGTTTTTATTCTGTCTTAGTATTTTGTCTGTAACTATTAAGATTCAGAGTATTCCTAAAAAATAATTACCTCGTCTAAAAATAGACTATATTTTTGAGCTCTTTTGATTTGTTTTGATAATTTGTTGTAAGTTTAATTGTGTTAAAATTGGACACGGAGACAACTCTTTTTAAGTGCCTCCCGAATACATCATTTTATTTGCATTCAATTAAAAACGATAAATAATTTTTATGAAGTGTGATATTACACATATTACTAAAGCTTGTCTAATGATACATGCCAAATATTATCTCTGGATTTGTCGTTGTGAAGAAAACTGATAAAATGTTAGTATTGAAAATGCAGAATTCCCCAAAATCTCCATACAAAACACCAATTTCATAGGTAAGGACCTAATATAAAACATAGTTTTAAGAGTGTGCATATATTTTTTCAGATTCCTAATACTGGTCAGCGCTGGAGTGTACAAAAGGATTCAAGAAGCCAAGGGCAGCAGCGAGCAAACCAACAAACAGCTCTCCCAGATCATCGTAGAAAACTTCCGGAAGCAAACAAACTTCAAAAACGTCAGCCAATCGGTTCTACAAGACATCGAAGCAGAGTTTGTGGCATACTGTGGAAAGAACCACTTAACGCCCAAACCGAACACACACATGTCATTGTTGATAAGAAACTTTAATTTCATACCCAGCGAAGACGAAACAGTACCGAAAAGTACATCAGTCCGATTCAATCCTATCGTTCAATCCAAATCGAACACTATTTTCAACGAAGTAGATTCAGAGCCATACTCGTCTGGTGCCGAGATAGAAACCAACGATTCGAATGCTGATACCAACCGTTCAGTCGATTCGACAGATATGTACCCTCCGAGGCAGTGTGAAAGAGATAAAAAAGTTAAAGGTTATGTAGATTTCTCGTGCTACTTTGAGAATGTTGCTAGGGCGAGAAAGAATGGAACTTTGCCTGATTTTATTAAATGAAGCAATATTTCTCTATTGTTATGCAAGGTTATTTTTAATTAATCAACAACATCGTAATAGGAGGTAGCTTAAATCTGAAATAACAACATTTGTTCTAAGACTTGATGATTTGACATATTTTACTTTCATCTATACTAATATTGTAAATGCAAGAAAGCAACTCTGTCTGTCTCGCTTTTACGTCAAAGCTACTGAACCAATTTAACTGTTGGTACACAGATAGTCTAGGGCCTGAGTAAGGTGATAGGCTACTTTTTATCCCGATATTCCCATGTAAATGTCCAAAAATTTGAATGAAGGACAAATTTACGCCACCATGAACTTTGCTTCTAATAATAGAGTAGGAGTAAATTTTCAATTCCGCCAATTGAGGCTACTGTTCCAATTTGAAAAAATCGGTGTTGAATAGCCTATTTATTGAAGAAGGCTATCTCAAAGTAACTATTCTACGCGATTGAATTCGCGGGCAAAACTAGTATCAACATAAAGAGTATAATTTTGAATGTGCCCTTTTCTATTAGCAAACTAAGGTGCTCAGATATTGAGATTGATGGCTCAAACATTGACCATTCTAGTTGTTCCGAGGCAAGCAGGCCAGTTGCCATAGAACAATTCCCGGTTACGTTAGGTGGCGCTACTATACTAGCGGAATTACTTAATTAATCTATGATCCCGCTAGTATAGTAGCGCCACCTAACGTAATAAATCGATCGAAGGGGTACAAGCAACATTAATAAGTATTAGACGAACTAAACCCATTGTATGGGAATAGCGATCGATACTACTTAATTTATCTATGCTATTACTAGTTCTTATTTCTAACCACCTCTCTGGTCTAGTGGTTCACACCACCGGGTGTTGATCGGGAGATCCTGGTTCGATTCCCCATGGGGGAAGAAGTTTTCTGCTCGGTTTGGTTGGTGGTAGGGCTTCTAAGCCCGCCGTCTTACCTAAATTTGTCGCCATAATGTAATAAGCAATGTGTTCCGGCATTCAGAGGTAAGATAGCTAGTTCCTCAATTGTTGAGGATTACAGGTGAAGCTCGCTTCCACCTTCGGCCTTATCGTCACTTACCATCGGGTGAGATGAAGGCCAAGAGCTTACCTGTCATATGTAAAAAAAATGCAACTCTGTCAGTTCTATAGTGCATTAAAAATAACCATGTATATTTACAGTGTTGCCATGTAAGATGTACAAATAAGTAAAATGATTTATACATGTGTTTCAAGATAGTCCGTAAAATAAATTTAATTGTTTCTGTTAATAAATTCATTTATATACCTTAGAATCATTGTATGACTTACCGCCAAAAACCAATTATATTGCTTTTAGTAACTATTGCTTGGTTGTATTCATGATTAGAACACTATAGATATTTATTTATTTAAATTATATGTGTGAATAATAGTTTTTACGTTTTCTAGCCAACATTGGGCAGCTTTTTGTTATTGTACAGAAAATGAAATGTTAATAAATTGTTTAAATCTTTATTGAATACGACGTTTAATTGATAATCAATATAAATTTCCGTGAGTAACCTAATAAAACGATGCTTCATGCTCTAAAAGGTCTTGTATCTTGTTAAATCTTCCATCTCAAATGGGATCTTATTTCTATTAAATTAAAGTTCATATTAATGTATTTAAACCGGTTTGTAGTCCAACTTGCTCTCGAGTTTTTTGTTATCGGCTACTTTACGTACAGCTTTCATTAGATCCTCCTGAAACGAGAAAAAAAATGTGTATAAATATTATTGAACTTGATTGTACAATTTTATTATCAGGTCCTTACCTATGAAACTGGTGTTTTGTATGGAGATTTTGGGGAATTCTGCATTTTCCATACTAAATTTTTTTCAGTTTTCTTCACAATGACATATCCAAGGATAATAATATTTGGCATGTATCATTAGACAAGCTTTAGTAATACACTTCATAAAAATTATTTATCGTTTTTAAGTGAATGCAAATAAAATGATTGTCTCCGTGTCCAATTTTAACACAATTAAACTTACAACAAATTATCAAAACAAATCAAAAGAGCTCAAAAATATAGTTTATTTTTAGACGAGGTAATTATTTTTTAGGAATACTCTGAATCTTAATAGTTACAGACAAAATACTAAGAGAGAAAAAAACTCCAATTTCATAGGTAAGGACCCAATATTTGGGCCAAGTCGAGCAAACAACGATAACGCTAAGCGAGTACGCTAAGCCAAGTGAAGCCGCCATAAGAAGAAATTTCTTTATATATACCGAACCTGAATAATGAGGAGCTGGGCACAGAGCTTTTCAAGACCTTGGAGAAAAGTAGGCGTAGTGCCATGGTCAGGCAGTGGATGGGTGACCAAAACTTTGTGATCTAGAACTCCTTCGTCCGTCGCAGGCACGTTAAGCCGTTGGTCCCGGTCCTATTGCGACTGTTACATATGTTTATTCGTATGCTTTATAACACGCGCAACACATTTGGAGCCCGATCTGAAGTCGTAAATTTAGTATGGAAAATGCAGAATTCCCCAAAATCTCCATACAAAACACGAATTTCATAGGTAAGGACCTAATATTTACCGCACCTGAATAATATACTCCCTCTCAGCCCTGATGGCGAACAAGCCAGCCTCGGTGCACACGTTCCGGAGGTCGGCGCCGTTGAAGGTATCTGATAATTTCACCACCGCCTCGTAGTCCATCTCCCCGTGCTTGGCGATGGGCGCTGCGTGGATCTTCAGGATTTCCAGCCTGCAAGTTGAGAAATATTGAGAGTTATTAAAATAGTAGTTTGTGTAACTGTCACGTAACATAGGTTTGACGACCTCCGTGGTCGAGTGGTCTGTACGCCGGTCTCAAGGCGTCGCCATCTCAAGAGGTTCTGGGTTCGATCCCCAGTGGAGGCAAGTGTTTGGGTGATGAATTTTCATACATTTGTTCTCCAGTCTTGGATGTTCATTATATATGTATTATGTTATGCATATTCTGAATAATTATATGTATTTATCTATTAAATATATTTGTCCGTCATCTAGTATCCGTAACACAAGCAGCATTTAGTTGCTTAAAATGGAACTAGTTGATAGGTGTGAATGTCTGAGGATATTTATTGATGTCTGAGGTTAATATTTGCATGCTATTTTTATATAGTTAAACAGGCTTGAACATGTATATGTATAATGCAGCTTTAATCAAAATTGTAATTGTGTACCCTGTTTAAAGCGAATAAATGATTTGATTTGATAAAACACGAGCGTCGTTTTAAAAAAAACAGCCTTGGCGAGTTTTTTGATAGTATCACACGAGTGTTTTAAAGTCAAAGTCAAAGTCAAAGTAATTTATTGTTCTCATGAATGTAAAAAGATGTAACAATATAGTTCCAGTACAATATGTTATCTGGGCTAACAATTACAAATGTCTTACAGCTTATGTTTTAATTATAAGTTTTACAGGACAGTAGCATTATAAAAATGAAAAACAAAATAATTATTCGTCAATGATAGTAATTAAATTTGATAATGTCATAATTTCTTTTAATATTATGATTTATAACTAAAAATAAAGAAATTTAATACCGAGTTATGTGCAGTTACATACACTACTTTAAAAAAAAAAAAAAATATTTTTTTTTATTGTTGGCTGTCTGGAAAACATTTGCCATAGTTATGTGCGTTTTAAAAAAAATTAAGTGGGAGTTTTTGGCGGCATTCAACTATGGCGGACGTGATTTTTATTTCGATGATTGTAATATTATACGGAGTGGATATTGTTACGTAAAATCAGTGTACTTTTGTGTAATAAGTGTCTGTGATGATGTGCAATATGGAGGATTATCGAAATAAACGTCAAGTGGTGTGAAAAGTGATGAGTTTTTTATCGTGGTAATCCACCTCATCCAAGTAGCACCACAGTGTCTACCATCGATCGTTTGACGCTAAACTCTCCCAAGATGCATTGAAATGCATTACACTAGCATTTCAATGCAGACTACTGAAGAAATATATACTGAAGACTTGGCTGTATGGGCTCCGTTCCCTTTGCCTTCCCTACATGGGAGAATTTTACAACAAAATTAAGTGTTGCATAATGGTCATTGTTACAGTTTCAATTTTTAAATTTTCGTTTTTCATTCTCATACCATACCATTTGAATTTGACTTTAGATAAAATTTGTAAAAAAATGGGTGTTATTTAAACGGTCAGCAACACAGATATACATTTACAAAGATGACCGCTGCTAACTAGACAGCGCGCGTCCGAATGGCTACAAAAACTAAAAAAAATCCTCGTTGTGTGACAAATAGTGCAGGAACATCGGAGGCATCGATATCTTTCAATCAGTTTGGATCTCCTGTCTCAAAATTACGGCTGTGAACTCACCGCAGACGTTAAAAACTTGTCACGCTTGGTTTCAATACAAATCATTATACTTGCGACTATGTAAATGTATATCTGTGTTCAGCAAAATGTTGGAATTTTGGTCAGCAAAAAAATACAATTGGCCAGCTAAAATAACTAATTGGGCAGCAAGTTATTGGCAGCAAATATTCCTAAATTGGTCAGCAAATATTTCTAATTTGTCAGCAATATGACTGATTAAGCAGCAAATAAAATGTTTTCTCTGCTGCCAAATGTTTTCATGATTCAAATATTGTTTTGAAGGGTCATAAAAGTTGATATGGGGAGAGATCTTAGACCACGATACGTAAAAGTGGAACCCAAACTCCCATAAAAGCACATGAGGGCAAAAATTTGTTTCGGTTTGCACTATCCTCTCTTTACCCACTACGGATAGATGTAGAAGTACAATTTCGTTGCGTGCGTTTCCACAGAAGCGGAGCTGCGCGGAGTTCGATATTGCGGTCGAGGCGCCGGGGCATGTAACCTTGGCTCGGGGACATGTATAACTGGCTCACCTGGCCTGCTCGTTGGGCAGCGGGATCTCGATCTTGCGGTCGAGGCGTCCGGGCCGCAGCAGTGCTGGGTCCAGCGTGTCGGGGCGGTTGGTGGCCATGATGATCTTCACCTGCCCCAGTGAGTCGAACCCGTCCATTTGGTTCAGCAGCTCCATGAGCGTGCGCTGGATCTCCCTGTCGGCGCTTGTGCCTTCCGAGAAACGGCGCCCGCCTGTAAGACGTTATAAACATACATACATATAATCGCGACTATTATCCCCAAGGGTCCACCAAAATACTTCGTCATCAGCCTATATACGTCCCACTGCTGGGACAGGCCTTCCTCATGGAGACTTACTTCACGAGCATATGCACTACTAGCGAACATACACTACTAATATTTCCCATAAATTGTATCAAAATTATATGATATATTGATGAAAACGATTATTTACTTATTAATTTACCAAATTGTGAGGATAAAACTACCTATAATTATCAAACAAAGCAATATTAACATTTGAAATGGTTCATTGCTTAGCGATAAGGCCGCCCATTGTGCAAATGTTATGTAAATTTTTCTTTGTCAATAATTATAAGATGTGTGTACAATGAAGAATAAATAAATAAATATTGGGTCCTTACCTATGAAATTGGTGTTTTTAATCTGTCTTAGCAATTTGTCCGTAACTATTAAGTTTCAGAACATTCTTATAAAATAATTGCCTCTTCTAAAAATAGACCATATATTTGTCGTATTATTTAATTAGAATATTTTTTGTAAGTTTAATTGTGTTAAAATTAGACACAGAGACAATTATTTTTAACTGCCTCCCGAATACATCATTTGATTTGCATTAACATAAAAACGATGAATAATTTTTATCAAACGTGTTCACACATATTGCTATAGCTTGTCTAACGATACATGCCAAATATTATTATCTCTGGATTTGTCGTTGTGAAGAAAACTGATAAACTGTTAGTATGTAAAATGCAGACATCCCCAAAATCTCCATAAAAAACACCAATTTCATAGGTAAGGACCTAATAAAACGGTATACTGACCAATGGCATCGATTTCGTCCATGAATATGATGCAGGGCTGATGGTCACGGGCGTAGTTGAACATCTCGCGGATGAGGCGGGCGGACTCGCCGATGTATTTGTCTACTATGGCTGAGGACACCACCTGCACAAATTGCGTGGCTTTAAGGTTTTTTTTTTATTTTTTATTTTATGTTGTTGTAAAATTCTCCCATATAGGGAAGGCAAAGGGAACGAAGCCCATACAGCCAAGTCTTCAGTATAAATTTCTTCAGTATTTGCATTGAAATGCAAGTGTAATACATTTCAATGCGTTCTTGGGAGAGTTTGGCGTCAAACAATCGATGGCAGATACTGTGATGCTACTTCGATGATATGGATTACCACGAAAAAAATCTCATCGTTTTTCACAATACTTGACGATTGTTTCAATGATCCTCCATATTGCTCATCATTATTAACACTTATTAGCTTACTACACAAAACTACACTGATTTTAAGCAACAAGATCCACTCCGAAACAATATTACAATCACTGAAACAAAAATCACGTCCGCCATAGTTGAATGCCGCCAAAAACTCTCTTTTTATTTTATTTTATTTTATTACAAAAAACAGACAGCTAACACAATCAGATATTAAACTATTAAGTACAACAGTTTCAAGAGAAATATTACAATAGGTTTAATCGTTGTGAAGCCCATACCGTTATCCACAGATTGGTAAAAGTGTTACTCGATATAATTCTATAAATGAATAATAAATTACTGAGACAAAAAAGTAGAAAGAATAGAAATACATTGGATTCCAGAGGTATGTGGAGTGCGAATAAAAAACATAATAAAAAAAATAAGAATATAACAAATACTTTTTCTACATACTAACTCAACCTTGCAAAATATCATTGACTAAACTTTTGTCTTTTCCCACTACACTGGTCGAACTAGCCATATCAATTCTTTGTATGGAAATTTATGAGAGCAGACCATTCTGTCACTGGCCAGCGTATTTATGTTTAGATTTTTTTTAAATCATACTAATAGGGCAAAAAAGCCTACATACCGTCAGGAAAAGGATAAAAAAATTTACGAGTTAAGTACACATTTGGTTTCTTGAAAATAGGTTATTTAAGAAACATGTTTTACTAAATTGTCTACATTTTTTTTAATCATCTATTTTTTTTATATACCTTCACTGGATTTATAAAATACATAAAACTATCAAAATCGTCACGAAACCTACCATATTTCAAATATAACTTTTACTTATCAATCACAATAAAACACATAATATTTTATTCTAATTACCTTCAAGAAGTTAGCATCCAACTGCGAAGCTACAGCTCTAGCCAACAGAGTCTTCCCGGTACCCGGAGGTCCATACAGGAGGCACCCCTTAGGGGGTGTGATGCCCACTCTCACAAACAGCTCTGGGTTTAATAGGGGCAGTTCAATCACCTGGAATAAGATGTTACAACTTCTCAATTATTCATTTTATATAGCCTATATAATTTCTGCTGGGCACAGGCCTTTTTCTTTTTCTTCCTCATGGAGAAACACTTGAGGAGTATGGGCCGTAACGCCACCACACTGGCCCAATGAGGGTTGGTGAGTAGAAACGCTTTCAATAGCGACCGGGATCGACGGCTTAACGTTCCTTCCAAAGCACGAGGAGAACCAAGATCACGAAAAGCCTCGGCAGTTCATCCACGGCCTGATCGAAATCAAAATCAAAAATATCTTTATTTTATATACAAACACTTAAAAACGTCAATTTGTGAATTAGTGAATCTACCACTCGCTCGGAACGCAGACATCCCCGAGAAGAGCGAGCCAGAAACTCGAGGGTTGCTCTTTTTTTCACATTTTTTACAATTATTTTGTTAATGTTAGGCTAGTACAATCAAGTGGGTGGATTATGAACATAGATTTTTAGCGTTATAATCAGGAAGATTATATAAAAACAATGAACGATGTTGAAATTCGCTAAGCAATTATGATAAAAACTAATTAATTGAAAAGCGACTGGCAACATCCCACATTACGAGTCAGCACAACATGTAACATAAAGACGTGTCAATCTGTCCACGCATTTTTATCGTCCAAATATTCCTGAACTGTATAGTAACCCTTTTTTATTAAATTTTGTTTGACACATAGTTTGAATTCTTATTAAATTTTGTTTGACAATAGTTGGCGAAGGTAGCTTTGTTTTCGATCGAAAGCCAAAGCGTACGAAGGTGGCGCGTGAATGGAGAATCGAGCAAGTGCAATACTGAATCTCGCTTGCATCACGACAGAAGCGCGGGAGTATCGTATCTCGCGTATGCATCGCGACTGAATCGGAGCCCCCCGTGGGCGAACACACAGCAGGCGACCGCTTCGCGACTGTATCGCTACTGCATCGCTACAAAATTGGCAGTGGGCGAGTGCTCATAAAACTACATAAAATATCCTTTAATTTTTTATATATATTGAAACATGTATTGTTTGCGAGCGCCGGTGTTCGCAGTCCCCACCAAGGGGTTAAATGACTTAACTCATCATCTGTGACGTTTGTAGACACAATAGGAAGTCAATTGTGTCTCAGTAAATAGAAATGGAGAGAATAGATATGCCATTTTTTTTTTGACAATTGAAAATAGTAAAATAAAATAAAGAGGGCAACATAGAAACACTAACTTAAACCCACAAATAAAAAGAACTGACAGACACCCAGTTGCAGAAACGAACTTTAAAATTTAATGTCGGCATTATCCCTAATGCTCCATTAAATTTATTTATTGAAGTGTCAAAAGAACACCTTAGCGTAGTTTTTACGTTGCACAAAACGACATTAGCACCCTATCAATGCCAAAGAGACATTAGCTAGAACTATTTTGTGTTCCAATTTTAAATTTAATGAACTTTAAAGTTTTAATGTCTCATTACTAAATGTCGTCTTTAAAAAATCTTTGTGCAACTGAGCGATAGTCACTTAAATACTAAGTGGGAGACAAAGGTATGGGCTACTATTTTATTTTGTAGCTCATTTTGTAATTTTGCTTAAAATATTATGTTCAAAACTAATTTTGCGGTATTTGGGTACCAACCTCTCTGAGCTGTCGAATCTGCTCTTGCAGACCACCAATCGCAGAATATGTGACATCTCCAGGGTCTTCATGGCTCATGTTGTACACTAATGGATCCACCTGTAAAGGTTGCCATCGGATTCATGAAAACAGAATTTGAGTTAAGAAAGATAGAAAATTTATTTGTTCCAATTAGACGTAGACTTGGCCTCCAGTATTACTTTGAACCCAATTTCATTTGTATAGCAAAATATTGGGTAAATGTACGTTTTGTTTGAAAGAAAGAAAGAAAGAAAAAAAGAAAAAAGTTTATTTGGCAATTATTAAAACAATAACAATAATACATAGTAAACTTTCAATTTACATTAAGAATGTTTGTTGGTTTGTTAGTTTTAGGCCCGTATTCTAAATCAAGCGTAATCTCGCTCTGCTTGTGTACCGTTAGAAGGAAATGGCGCCATTCATTCCCACTACACGAATATTCGTTTTGTATTCGGTATTTGGCGTATTCGATATCAATTCCACTATTTGTATTCAGCCGAATTATTCGGTTTTTAGACCGAACGTATTCGGTTCTATTTTCTTGGCTAGATGACCAGGTATAGAACAAAAAGACATTGATTTCATGGGCATTTGGTAGTTCAGTATAGTCAACTTTTATTTTAACATCGCCTGTAGTGACGTGAAATGTACATGTAGGTAAGTTAAGTTGTTTCCGTGGCAAAGCAAAGTAATTGTAAACGGAATAATTCGGTTGAATATCCGGTTCGGTAAAGGTTAAACCGAATAATATTCGGTATTCGGCGAAACCACTATTCGGCGCATCTCTAATCCCCACATAACGCTATCCCTTTCTAGCTGTGCTGAAGCAGAGATTGAGATTGATTCTGGAATATTGGCCTTACAAGTAAGTCATATATTTATTATGCTTATTTACTAACCTCTCTTGGTAAGTGTCGCATGATAGTCAATGTGGTCATATCCAGAGCCACACGGGTGCCTCCCTTCAACTTATTCTTATCTAACTGCCGCCGGCATCCAACCACATAGCGAGGACCATTCGTTGCTTTTACAATGACTAAAATATTGTGTAAACAGTATTTAGTACACACCATAAAGAAATTACAATCTACACATTTATGTTGAGGTGCTGCGTGAGCCTCAGCTATTGGAATAGGAACAAATAAAATAAAATCAATCTCTATTTACGAATATGGTACAGTCAGTTGTTTCTTATAAATTCATTATGTTCTCACATTCAACCGCATGTTTCGGCATGTAAATATTATTATGTTTATTTATTAGTGTCATTAAGTAATAATTTCGTTATAAAAATGATGAAAAAGGTCCATTGCAAATGCTTTATATTTTTTTTTCATATAGAGCAAAAACTGCTGCATAGAATGCAATCAAATTTTTACAGATGTATTCTTTGAGGTCTAACTTTAATTATCATTCAACAATAAATATGCTCAATTTCAATTTAAATTTCAAAGCCTTTATTATTGATAAGAAAGTGATTACAATTTAAGTTTCATAATTGTATATTAATGTTTGCAGATAATTTCAAATTTGGCAAAGTACTATGCTCAGAGTATCTCTAAAAGACAGCATCAGGAATGATGTGATCCGACAGAGAACTAAAGTCACCGACATAGCTCACCGGATTAGCAAATTTAAGTGGCAGTGGGCTGGTCATATTAGCCGTAGAACTGACGGCCGTTGGGGCCGTAAAGTTCTCTAGTGGAGACCGCGTCTCGTAAACGTACTGTAGGACGCCCTGCGACCAGATGGAATGACGATATTCGTTGGTTGGCTGGAGTGGGCTGGATGAGAACGGCCGAAAATCGCGAGCGGTGGCGTGCATTAGGGGAGGCCTATGTCCAGCAGTGGACAGGAGCAGGCTGAAGATAATGATGATGATGCTTAATAAAGTTGTGGGTAATAAAGAGCTAATGTTAAGTTACAACTGTAAAACTTTAAAAATTATTATTATCACTGATGATTTAACTTACATTTCTCCTCTGTTAATTGCTTGAGAACCTCACCAACGATCTGACCAACACTTTGTAAGGCTTTTAAATCATTTTCACTCTTGTCATACTGTTTTGTTAGGTCCTTCAGTTGTTCTCTCACTAAAATATGAAAATAATGTAACATTACTATTTGTTCACAGTTTCCTTTGTTGAATTGTTTTACATTTATGTCTGTTTATAAAAAAAAAACTATTTATAACCTATCAAAACCAGTAAGTATATGCATTTTTTTTGCTAAAACTAAGCTGGATAATACATTTACCAAATGAGAATCCTATGATCGACTTTAAGTTCATAGAATGGGTATATAAGTAAAGAAAATTAGAAAAAAGTAGGTGATGATTCGGCATAAATTTGTCATACAATAAACTCACTGTCTTTGAGCCTAGACTCAACTTCTTTGTGTTCCATCAACTTCTTGCGGTAATCTTGGAAAGCTTTTTCTCTTAAAGGATCCATCGCTGTAGATCCTGGCATAATCTTGTTAAACGAAAATGAACCTCAGCAAACCAAAATGCTAAATTTTTTAGTTTGACAAATACATCCAACAAACAGAATGACAATTCACTTTTTAATTTTACGTTTCATTCTACGCAATCCATGCACAATTCAAAGATGTTTATGACATTTCATGTTTTAAAATTTTCCCTAAACAAGGAAATCAAAGGTTATTTTCCATACTGCCACAACCTGGGCGATGATCACTCATAATGAAATAATCTCATTGAAGCTGTTTTAAGAAAGCAGCTTCTTCAATTATATTCTTTTATAGTTCTTTGAAAGTACATTTTAGTAAATCATTCACAGGAAGAAGGTGAACATAGGCCTCTCCCATAGACCTGCATAGCGACCGGTTTTATTATAGTAATATAGGTACCTAATTCGAGGGAGCAATTTGATTCACTTTAGATATAAACTGCTGCAAAAAAATTCTAAGTTACTTCAGTTAGCAATGGACGAACTCCATCTCTAATATAAATGTAGTGGCAATATTTTTTTTTGTATTTCATCATCGTCACCAGTCCACTGGACACAGACCTTCCTACTTGGAGACACGAGGAGTGCGGGCCGTAACACTACCACGAAGGCCCAATGCAAATGGGTGGGTAGAAACGGTTGATTTAGCGATTGGGATCAATGCTTTTGAAGTAGGAAGGAATACAGAGAAACTCGAGTTCACAAAGTTTGATCACCCATCCAAAGATTGACTATGACTATGGAGAAAGTGGCTTAGTTTTCAATAAGGAATCTTTCTTTGGTTTACGCTTTCTTTCTTGCATACGAACCATTGCGTTGCGCCCCACCGAGTTCTTTAGCAAGAAGTTTTTCACAAGACGTGCGATACGTGATACCTTCCACTACCACTGATCTACCAAGACACAGACAGAACTACACCGGAGCCCTAAAAATATTCATTGCAAACGTAATGCTGGTGACCGAGCTCCTCAATGACCTCGGAAAGGAGGTCGGTGGCGTAGTGGTCAGTATAATTTGGCTTTCGATATCGAAAACAAGGCTACCTTCGCCTGGCTAGCCGTGGATGGGTGTCGAAAACTTTGATATCTGTTGGTCCCGGTCCTTATTGCAACCGTTTCGACACACCAACCCGCATTGGGCCAGCAGCGGTGGTGTTACGGCCCATACTCCTCAAGTCCTCATGTGTCTCTACGAGGAAGGAATGTCCCAGCAGTGGGACGTATATAGGCTGAGGACGACGTATGCTGGTCGGTTTTGAAAAGGTCGTCATGACTGTGCCTTGATATTTCGCTTCGAGTCCCGGTGTGGGTAGATGTTTGTGTGAATATATAAATATGTAAGTAAGTAGATATCGTTCATTCTTCAGTCTTTGATATCACTCGGAGCACCCAGGAGTCTCGTATTATCCCCCATCGCAACAGGGTATCTCTAAAGAATCTATACATCTATTTAAACATATAATAAATCTGTAGAGGTCGAATGTCGGTACATAGAAAAAAAATGCTTAAAACCAAGTCACGGGGATGTTATAAGAGGAAATATACCAAAAATGTTTTTGTCTATTTGTCTGTTTGTACGGGCTGATCTCCGAAATGGCTGGAACGTTTTTTTTTACCTATGACTGGTAAACTTTTGGACTTCATCTCACCTGATGGTAAGTGACAAAAGGCCGAAGGTGGAAGCGAGCTTCACCTGTAATCCTGAACAACTGAGGAACTGGCTATCTTACCTCTGATTGCCGGAACACAACAATGCTTAAAACATCGTTATTATGACGACAAATTTAGGTAAGACGGTGATAGCTAGCCAGGCGAGCTTAGAAGCCCAACCACCAACCAAACCGAGCAGAAAACTTCTGCCCCCATGGGGAATCGAACCTGGACCTCCCGATCAACACCCGGTGGTGTGAATCACTACACCAGAGAGGCGGTTAACAATGAAATATTGCTTAGTTATACCTTAAATCCCTGGTCAACAACTTAGATATTTTTTATTCCGGTAAATTAAATGGCTCCCGTGAGATAGTTAAAATCCGCGGGAATCGCGTGCAACACCTAGTTTACATATAAGCCGCTCTGCGGGATAGGCAAAGATTACTTCTTTTTACCTTCTTTGATCTTTACATATTTCTTCATACATATTTCTTTATTTCTTTTTCTACTTCTTCATTTTCTACTCTCATAAAATTATTAAATTCTCTTAAAGAATTTCGTACTTCTTTTTGCTTAGCGTTTTTCCGAGCATTTTTCTTTCTTGCTAAGCTGGTGTAAGGTAGTTTTCCGCCATGTCCGCTTTAACAACGTCTACCTATCGTTTCTTTGGTCTTCTACAGGATCCAGAGCCTTGTGGCGAGATCAAGGTATCTATTTCCGACGTAGTCTAAATAGCCATCGGAGACGATGTTTCCAATGAATTTGCCGATATCAAAAAATCTATGAAGGATGTCAACTGGGTTTTTCTATTAGAAAGCCTTATCATAATGTTTTGCTTTTAATAGCTACTTATTATAGTAACCGTTTCACAGCCACACGCGCGTGCATGTACCTACTCGTATACTTAAAATGTATGGAAATCTCACTGGCGGCCCGGCGGCGCTGTTGATCAGCGCTGGCAGCCAGCGTTTCTACGTAACGCCCCTTAAACCTTCGCTAACCCTTCAGCCATCTGACCATAACATCCAAAGCAAAACCAATGAACCCTTAAGGTTTAATATCGCTTGCTCTATCCCAAAAAATAGGCCAACTTTTCACGGTCATCGCGCAAAGATATTTCGCAGATACCGATACAAACTTTCATATAAAATAAGTTGGCCCCATTTTATTCCCTAAAAGATAAAAGGGGGAAAAAGGGCCGCAAAGATTAGCAAGTCAGAATACGACATAGTGAAACTCGTTATCGGGTACAGTGCGAGCCGAAATTATGTTACATGTTTTTATTTTGGGGAACCTTTCTTGGAGCGAACTGTATTGTATAGTTTTGTAGGTATGTGTAGTGGAAGTCGCTTGAAGTATCTAAAGCAAGAGTTTTGTTACGTGACATACACAATTCTGTCACATAACAATCTACGTACGTCCCACCAGTGATTGATTTTGGTTATGAAATTTAGGTATTAAACCAGCATAATTTAACGGGACGGTCCCACTGGACACAAGCATTAAAATGAAAATGCCTGAGGAGTATCAGAACCTCCCCACATTAATCAAGGGTAAAACGATTGCAAGTAACCGGAATCAACGGCTTGATGTGTTTTCTCAAGCTCGAGATCACATGGTCACCCATCCAAGGTCGCACCATGGTGAAGGTAGCTTTGTTTTTAATATTGAAACTGAAGTGCACGAATCACTACACTTCCGAGCCGTTGACCTCTAGCACTTTCGTTAAAGCTTTGGTATTCAATGCCAACTATTACTTTCGCTACAAATATATTAAGCAGTTGCGTTGTTTCTTCGTACATACAATGTTTTTGACCAATGTTCAACCTAGGTCAGCAATATTATCCCAGCATAATTTTACCGTGCAGAGAATACTACCAACCCATCTCTTCCCGTGGGCGTAAAAGTCCCTTCCCGTCGTAAAAGGCGACTAATGGACTTAGAACTGCATCATCCAATAGCTTATAGCGGCGACGGGCTCACCACCTGTCACGCTGAGCAGTCACTGCTTGGTGAAGCGCGGACTATGGCAATGGACTACTTTTGCGGTGCTTTTGCCGAGTTTTTGACATACCCTCAGGGGATATTAGTCGTGAATGTATGTATAATTATACCAAAGTTAGGTTCTCTATTTTTATTATCTCATCACCTGATACGTTTGTAGACACAATAGAAAATCAATCCAAATCAGGGTTAATGACAGTCCAGGGGATAACTTATTTGGTTGTTTCCATTAAAGGTACACAATAAGTAATAAGTAAGAACAAGAAACATCAGCACGTATTTCATTTTATTGTAGTTGCTAAATAGCAAAGTTTTAAGCTTAAATGTTATTAAAACTCAGTGATCTTGCACTCGACTTGGGATAATCCAATCTGCCTAAGTATTTTGGTGGACTTCAGTTGCTGTCAACGGATTCGATAGTGAGTTTGTCAATCCATTTAGTAAGAACCATTTCTCCTATAATCCTCCAAGAAATGCTATACCTGGAAACATTGAAAACGCCTGATTCAAACTTAATAAACATAACATAAATAACATATCATCACGCCTCTTTCCCCGAAGGGATAGGCAGAGGTGTTAAAACGCACATTTCAGATATGCTAGGTCCCCATGTAACAGGTCGCGAGCCTGTTGCCATGCATCGGGCACAATGAGAGGCAAGCGACATTCACAATGAACTGTACATAAGTTTTATTCAAACTCATTGGTACAGGCGGTGGGATCGAACCCACATTTACCGCGAACGAGTAGTGCCCCGTCCATCTCAACCCGGATACCACTGCCTTAATAAAAAAAAGGTGTATTTAATAGCTGTATTTAATAGACCAACCCGCATTGAGTCAGCGTGGTGGTGTTACGGCCTATACTCCATAATGAAGCCGGCCTATACTCCTCTCTATGTGTTTCTCCATGATGAAGGCCTGTGCCCAGCAGTGGGTCGTATATCATAATAGCAACATTCTAGACTTAGATTTATCCTAATGCACGCCACGGCTCCAGCCAAGATTCACACCAGATTCCAGCGGTCCATCTATTTAAGCCCACATTATTAGTGATGTGCGCCATTTCTCCCCGTCTCGGGCCTGTCACATCTGGCCTGCCCGCAGCGCTTCGCAGATCATCACTCCATCTTGCCTGACGACTACTACGTTTCCAGAGAACCGGAATACAACTTAAATAAGGACATTAATGCTTAAGAAAGGATAAGAAAAGCGCTTCGATATCTAGTAACCGAGAAATGGTTGATCAGCGAAAAGTACGATAGTGAATAAATAACATTGGAGTCAAGATAATACTAGACCTACTGTATACAACACTAAGGCGGATTGTCGAGTCTGAATCACGATGACAGAGTTTCTAAGATAGATTAATGAACATACAAGTTCCGACGAATAAAAGTCGGACCGTGGTCCCCGAGAGTACTGGCTCGGCGGAAGATCTTCCCTTGTCGCTGAGGATGCGGCATGCCTTCCCGCACCCCACAGGATGCTATTGGGTTTTAAATAGTTCATACTAATGTGATCATAGAACTCAAATTCAAATAAAATCGGTCAAATTTTTCAGAGCTACATTCTCGTAAATTGGGTGGCAGGGACAGGGAAATTGCACCCTTACGGCATGTGGTTATATAGAGCCAGTTTTCCTGCTGTAATTGTGATCTTGTTTACTGTAATTGTTCGCAAACAGGCCGCTTGAATGTGCAACGTTTAATTTCGCCGAGTAATAAAACTAGGCGCCGACAATAGAGGCTGTTACGCAGCCCTTTGGGAATGCAGATAAAAATAATTGGCTCACTGAAGAAGCTCAATGTTTTGTTCCTTTCATGTAGGTTTTCAGGACACTATAAAACTATTGTGAAAGTGAATGATACTGTTACAAGAAAAGAATTATTTCCGTCGCTTGACTTCTTTGTGAATGAGTGGTTTGTTCGATCACTAAGGTTCAGGTTCAAATCCTGATTGGGGCAGTTGATTGTGTGATGATTAAAGAATTAGTTCATCGCTTTTAAGGGTTCCGTAGTAAACTAAGAACCCTTATAGTTTCGCCTATGTGTCTGTCTGCCTGTCCGTCCGCGGATAATCTCAGTGACCGCTAGCACTAGAGAGCTGAAATGTTGAATGTTGAATAAATATGTATATTAATAACGCTGACAAAGTGCACAAATCAAAAGTGGATTAAAATATTAAATTAGGGGGGTTGCCCATACACGTAATGTAGGGACTGATATTTTTTTTCCTCTGGACCCTAACGTGTGATATATTGTTGGATAGCTATTCAAAAATGAATAGGGGTTTTCATTTTACGATCAAATTTATATTTTCTGAAATAATCGCTTCGAAAGTTAAAAAAAAAAGCGTGGCCCGACACGCTCTTGGCCGGTTTTAACAATCTTTTATTTAGTTTCATCTTTCAGTTGTCTGTAATCAAATCTAGCAATTTATTTAATCCACTTACCTATTTAAATATGAAAAGCAGTTACTGAATGGTTGCATCCTTTTATTGTTCGCGAATAGATAGTTAAGATCTGGCGATAAATCTGTTTCTGTGGTCAGATAACTTTGGAAAGAAACACCATAAAAGACTACAGAGAGCAGTTTCTGGAGTTTTTATTGCGATTTCTTAAATCGAGTGTCGAATAGAATCACCACAATGGGAGTTTCGGCGGGAATTAAAGGTTTGACTTCAAGCGGAAGCTTAGTGTCGCGGGAAGGTAAGCGGGCTGTTTGGTAATTTAGAAGTTATTAGGGTATAGTCTCAGAGTAAACAGGGTAAAGTTAGTCTTCAGTCTTACTTACACACCTGAAAGAAAGTATAATTGGCAATATATATTTTTTTTACATCACAAACTGGACAAGATAGGATGACGATATTCGTTGGTTTAGAGGGGCGGACGCGAACTGCCGAAAATCGAGAGCGGTGGCTGGCATGGGGTGCCAACATAGGTTGATGTTGGATGATGATATCTCAAAAGAGATAGCCAAAGGTGTAAACACCTATATTTGGCTTGATAATTTTTAAGTCCCACCGTATGTAATAGACTTGAGAGCGACACGATCAAATTACCTCTACGTTTAAAGAAATATTACATACATACATAAAATCACGCCTGTAAACCCCGAAGGCAGAGTCCAAGGAGCACTGTGTTCCTTAAGACCATATTTAGCCATACAATAATTGAGTTTGGTCAGATGAAAAATCGTGAAAGAGTAGTAACAAGTGGCTAGCTCATCGCCTACACAATCACAGACCCAGTACCCAATACGCCCTTAGCCGCCTTTTACGACATTCTAGGTAAGAGAAGCAGTTGGCACATTCTTTTTGTGTCCCGGACCAACACGGGACAATTTTTTATTTATTTATTTATGTATTAAAGAAATATTAGGGAGCATATATGTAGCGCCAAGGAGTCAATCTCTATTAACGATCGATGATGCCTCAAAGTAAATAGGCCAGCTGACCCTTTATTATTGGGCCCAAATGGTTAATTACTGTTAACCACCACCATAAAAAATATTTCTTTAGACCTATAACACAATAAATTTTAAATTACATTTTTGCTTGACAGGCAAAAACGCTATCAGCCATGATGGTCTATGAATTATCTGGTGCTGAGAGGTCGCGATTTTGGAAAACAATCAATACGCATGCGTGCCACACGCTGACAGACATGCTTGATTGGTTGCGCTGGCGTTTGACGGATTTTGACCATGCGTAGTAATTGTTTACATGAAGCGTTACTTCACCAATTTCACGAACATGACGGATAGCGTTTTTGGCAGATGAAAAAAAAAGTGTAGATAAAACATGTTTAAATTGAATTTTACAGCAATCCCTTATTTATATTTATTGAAATTGGTATATTTTAGGCCCCTGTACTAAATACTATATGAATTAAACATTATTTTCATTTCTTTTGATATGAGTCAACGATCCTATTATAGATAGCTGTGTAGTACTGTGTAGTCCAAGAATTTTGTACTCTATATGGATGCCAAACTCCCATACAATAGCATGAGGCAATATTCTGTCTCGATCAGTAGGTGTTCCCTCTCATTCTTTCACTTAAATGAATGAGTTTGTCATTTCGTAGTAAAGCTTTCTATTACTACTAATGACGTCACACAAAAATACACACAAAGTTCTCAAACAAATACTCTGATTTAATATGTGAGTCTTGACTCACCTGTGAAATGATAAGGTACATCCAGGACATCACTCACTTACACAACATAAAACAACGCACGTCATCACCAGTTTAATAATTTGTTATTTAAAATATTGAATTACAAAAATTTGTAACAACTTTCAGTCTAGGTGTCAAAATGGCGTAAATATGACAGGTGAGACAGAAACTATGGATAGAAAGAGAGGAAAAGGATATCCCACGCACAGAACAATAAAAAATCCCACGGATAGCCTTCATTCATAAATAGTGATAGAATGAGAGGGAACACCTACTGATCGAGACAGAACATTGCCTCATTCTTGGTGTAGTCCAAACATGGACTTTAACCTTTAGACCCGCCATTATCATGAATTTGAAAGAAAACAATTCAGACAACTAGCTGGGGTGCGGGGGGTGTGGTAAAAGCTCGGAAGTGATACGATAGATTCCGAAACATTTCGATCTCCATGGCTACATGGCGCGCGTAGAAAGGACCTTATGCGTCGAGCTATCGATATCGATAAATAATTTTTCATTTCATAAAAAATCAATTATATCAGTAACTATTTTTGCCTGTAACTTTTATTTTAAATGTAATATTAAATGACCTGGTGACGAATACAAATATTTAAACTATACACTAATAAATTGAGCCTCAGCGGGTATATTTTCATTGAAAAAAGTCCACATAAGAGATGTACGTGATACTTTGTCTTGCAGTGCAAAGCATTCTAGACCTACGAAGTAGCCACAGACGGAAGTTAGCTACGCGTTAGGCAAAATATGATAGGTATTTTATCAACGTGTCAATCGTACGGATTAAAGTGGTGATTTTTCCACGTTATTTTTTTTTATATTTTACAGGATGCTGAGATTTTTATATGTACCTAAATATCACAAAACAATTAATAAAGGTTTATATGAAATAAAAACCATCTGACAACATAGCAATATTTTATTCAAAATAACACTTTATTAAATTACAATAAATAAGTAAGTAGGAATATTGTATATTACATAATATGCCCTAGTATTAGCGTCATCAAATCAAATCGAAATCAAGATTGTTTAAAAATCAGAACGCGGTATGGTTCCAATGGGTATATCGGTGAGTTTTAGTGATTAGGTACGGTCTGTAAATAGTGAGTGACTGACCAAGATTTGATTTGTTTTTATTTAATAATGAACTTAAATACGAAAATCAAATCTTTCACAAAGATTCTGAGATACTGAGCTTCGATTAAAGGTAATGATCACTCAAGAGTATAGCGACGTTCATGAAAGTTGTGCAGCACCTACACCTATATAAAGGTAAATCATATTCTCTCGCGATGCGAGCATTTGCATTGATATTAAACGTTAACATCAATTTTGTTTTATTTATTTATTGACATAAATTAATTTTGTAAATCTTTGTTTGAATATATTGAATATCACATGATGTGAATTTGAAGCAACTAAACACACATTTTCTCAAGTTTGAAGCTACTTCGAGTGGTATATTAATCTGAAAAGTTAAAAATATAATAAAACATTTCTCAAATCACTTTATTAAAACAAAAAAATGTTACTGTGGTTTAACAACCCAAGACTTTTATTTTTTAACATCCTTATAATATCCAAAATAAATTTAAAAGTAAGTATTATATTATACTTTTTATAATACTATTAAATTTACAAGAATCCACCAAATCGGTAACAATAATGCGTCACGTAACTGATATTCTAATAAATATAAATAAATTCTTTATTTATCTCCAATAATACAATAAGTATAAAAACATGATTGGGGTCTCCTATTAAGCTTGTGTCGCCTGTGCCAGGAGCCCCGCTCTTCTACATTGATTTACATACAGATAAAAGAAACGTAAGTAAAACAAAGAAAAATTAAATTACTTTATTAGATTTGTATGTGTGTGTGTGTAATGTGTGTAAAGATCTTTTTATTAAACTTTTTGTTTAAGTGTTTAATATTGTATTAAAAATTATTTAATTAATTTAAATTTTACTGTAGTATTACCAAATAAATAAATATAAGAAAATAATTTACTGGAATTTTTTCGCCGCAAAAAAACTTTTTTCAAAACATAAAAACTTTAATATTAATACCAAAATTCGATCTAAGAAATGCTAAAAATCAAAGATACATTGTATTTACTTACAATTCACGATAAAAACAGCGTCGGTACTGCATTTTTTATAAGTCGCCGCCTGTTGTTAATTTTTTGAGTCCATGAGGCATTATTTTGATGGAAACCAATTTTCTCTATTTACAGCGTTTATCCACTTCTCTTTCTCGTCTTTTGGAAATCTATAGGAGAAATCTATTGTATTAGGTATAGGTTACTGTAATATGTATCGACTATATAAATACACCGCTCTAATCATTGTTATCACCGATAGTGAGGGATGGACATACACGTAATCAGCAAGAGTAAAAAGGACGGGGAGGAGCACGTGACGGACCTGTCCAGTTTATGTTGATATTTGTCAATTATTTTGATAATCAAAATAATTGTTTAAAATATTTTTGAAAAATTGTAACAATACTTACCGATGAAAACTAATATTGTTTGTTGATAGATTACAAGTTTTACTATTGATTCTGCACAAATTTACGGCACAATAGGTCATGATGCTGTATATTAAAAGTGATTTATGTTTTAAATCTTAACCTCGATTCGGTTCTTGGTTTTGGTCGACACTGACACTGAAAAATCTGTCATGTACATGTATAAGTTGAAAGTTGAAAACAACTTATGTTTGGTTTGAGTTGAGTCGCCTTGTATGACACGTCTATAGGAGGCTATGTAGGCTATGTGGTCGCTGAGTCCAAACCTTATTGTTTCTTAATTCTAACTGTCAAACATGTCACGCATATCTGCAATCTTTGAAAACATGTCAAAGTCAATCTTCAAACTTAAGTGAAATTTTCTACGAATACAGGCAAAATGCGGAAGAATCCGTCTCAAGACTATCGTGTGCGGCTTCCGTACATATCTGGACATGAATTGATGTGTACAGTGCGCGTACATGTGCTTTTGCTTCTGTGTTCCTAGGCTGTGCTGTTTTCCATCAATATTATGTCCTTGCTTATCTTGTCTGCCTGTCTGTGTTAAGGGTTTGTACTTATATGTTATATAGGGAAGTCCCGTATCGCTGGATGGCACCTTACGCCGAACAAAATATTAAATTAACCTAGTCTTGAACGCAGTCCCGTGTTGGTCCGGGACGCAAAAAGAATGTGCCAACTTCTTTTCTTGCCTAGCATGTTGTAATGAGGGGTTTGGTGGCGTAGTGGTCAGTGCGCTTTGGCTTCGATCGAAAGCAAAGCTACCTTCGCCATGGTCAGGCCGTGGATGGGTGACCAGACTTTGTAATCTCGAGCTCCTCCGTGCTTCGGAAGGCACGTTAAGCCGTTGGTCCCGGTCGCATTTGTGACCGTTTCTACCCACCAACCCGCATTGGGCCAGCGTGGTGGTGTTACGGCCCGTACTCCTCATGTGTTTCTCCATGGGGAAGGCCTGTCCCAGCAGTGGGACGTATATAGGCTGATGACGTGATGTTGTAATAGGCGACTAAGGGCTTATTGGGTACCGGGTCTGTGATTGTGTAGGCGATGAGCTTGTGGTAAAGCCGTATTCTACTGAAAAGTATAATTGTATATCATTGTCTATTAATGGCTATGGTGTTTATACCTGACATTGTCAATCAAATACTAAGTTGTATTTTCTGTTGATTAAAGCCTAATATTCCGGCCAATCTCGTATTATTATGCATACTACAATTTAATCAACAGAATAATTTTAATTCTTCCATAAAATTCTATACCTTAACGTAATGGAAAAATACCTAAGGCCCGAAAAATTCGACGCGGACCCATCTGCTAATGTCGACCAGTCACACGTGTGGACATATTGGAAACAAATTTTTGAAAATTTTCTGCAAGCAATTGATAACGAACCGAACAAACTTACATCTGAGCAAAAGTATAACATACTAATAAACTTTTTGTCTCCTAATGTCTATGCGTACGTAAAGAGAGTAAGGATTTTTCAATAGCAATTCAGAAAATTGATCAATTATTTATTAAACCATTAAACGAGATCTATGCTAGACATCGTCTAATGAAAAGGCATCAACAATCTGGTGAGTCCGTACATCAATATTTACAAGCACTCAAGCTTTTGTCAAAGGAATGCAATTATAAGCTGTAGATGCAGAAACGAACAGCAATGAATATATCAGAGATGCATTTATAAGCGGCCTCAACTCTCCCATGATCCGTCAGCGACTTTTAGAGAATACGAGTACATGTCTAGACCTAGCTTTTCAACAAGCACGCTCAATGGAGCAAGCACAAATCCACAACGAAAACTATCACTCTAACGAAAACATGACCAATAATGCTAATACTAGCTCGGCAGCAGCTCGTACTGAAGATACTGTTGCAGCCGCGACAAACCGTAATCCTACCAATACTAACACACGTACAGCCTGCTACTTTTGTGGCAACAAAAGACATCCGCGCCGAGACTGCCCAGCTTTCAACACAACTTGTTTAGCTTGTGGCAAGAAGGGACATTTTGCTAAAGTATGTAAATCAAGATATCAACAAAATGCAGCGATCTCTACTGAGACGTTAAAAGATGAAACATTTTCATGCATTTTATCAGCTGCTTCTGGGTTAAGTAAAGCTACCGTGCCGATAATTATAAATGGTACAATTAATGCTCATGCGCTAATAGATACAGGAAGCACGGCCAGCTTCATTAATCGACGACTTGTGAGTCAACACCTTCTCATTATATCACCTTGCCGTCAGAGAGTAATAATGGCGAAAGCGAATTTGACATCCAACGTTGAAGGAATATGTAATTTGACAGTTACTATCCAAGATCAGACTATAGATGTTACTTTAATGGTATTGGACGGTTTATGTTCGGATGTTATAATTGGTCACGATGTATTGAGCCAACACAAAACATTAGAAGTACATTTTGGCGGCAGAAAACCATCATTGAAACTAAACGCTCTAACTGAAGCAAAAGTCACGCCTGTCAGTCTATTCCGCAATCTTCTACCATTTAATAAGCCCATTGCAATTAAATCGCGTAGACATAGCGACGTCGATGTCAAATACATAGAAGAAGAAATTCAGAAACTTTTAGCAGACAAAATTATAGAACCGAGTCAATCCCCGTGGCGACAGATCTTAATAACTTCTAGCGAACATCATAGGAAAAGGATGGTCATTGATTACTCGCAAACCATAAATAGGTTTACCCAACTTGACGCATACCCTCTCCCATCAATAGAAGGTATCATTTCGAAGGTAGCGAAATATAAAGTATTCAGCAAAATAGATCTTAAAAGCGCTTACCATCAAATACCTATAATCGAAAGCGAAAAACCTTACACAGCATTCGAAGCTTGCGGTAATCTATACCAATTCCGAAGAATCCCCTTTGGCGTAACTAATGGTGTTGCTGCTTTTCAACGAGCAATAAACAATATACTCAACAGTGAAAAACTAGAAGGAGTTTTCGCTTATTTAGATGATATCACTGTTTGCGGTAAGAACCAATTAGACCACGACGAAAAATTACGCAAATTCAAAGAGGTGGCTGAGAAATACAACCTGACTCTGAACATGACTAAAAGTGAATTCTCTAAAACAGAAATAAATCTCCCAGGCTTAGGGAAGACTTTACTCGTAACAGCAAATACGATTCCTTAGTAGAAGAGGTAGAACTCTTGGAGACCAATCCTTTACACTCCCATGTACGGCTTCAAGACGGACGTGAAGTGGTCGTGTCAAATCGACGGTTAGCACCTCCTGGCGAAATAGAATCACAGCACAACGAACCTCCTGGCGAAATAGAATCACTGCACAACGAAATAACCACAACGCCGACCGAGAACCTCACAAAGAGTCCTTTAGTACCTTGCGCCGAACCTTTACATCCATTGGAAACGCATGACTCTATATTTGAATCTGAAGATCAGACCCTACCAGCACCGCCTGCTATACCAACACCTACTAAACCAAATGCTGTGCGGGCTTCTACTAGGGAACGTCGTCCTCCAGCTTATCTAAAGGATTATACAAATATTTAAGCGCGGGAGAATGAGGTAAAGCCGTATTCTACTGAAAAGTATAATTGTATATCATTGTCTATTAATGATAGCGTTTTTGGCAGATAAAAAAAAAGTGAAAATAAAACATGTTTAAATTCAATTTCTACAGCAATCCCTTGTTATCTAATTAAACATTAATTTCATAACTTTTGATATGATTCAACAAGCCTATTGCGAACCTTAAGAGGCAGTGGGCAGGGCGCATTGCTCGTAGAACTGACGGCCGTTGGGGCAGAAAGGTTCTCTAGTGGCGACCACGTACTGAAAGGCGCAACGTAGGGAGGCCCCCAACAAGGTGGACCGACAACCTGGTGACGGTCGCAGGAAGTCGCAGGATGCGGATGGCGCAGGATTGGTCGTTGTGGAAATCATTACGGGAGACCTATGGTCAGCAGTAGACGACAATAACCTGTTAGACAGTCCCTATATTAGATTTTTTTAGATTATAGAAAAATAGAATTCACCCATTATATCAACGTCGCGTGTTAGGAAGGCAAAGGGAACAAAGCCCAATCAGCTACCTATTTTAAATTATAAGTTAGTTATTAAGATTTATCTTGTTGTGCTCGTATGTTCGTTTTGGTTTGTCTGGCCCGGCCAGAATACCAGCGCTGCAACAGTGTAATCTGTTGTAGCAAATGCTAAGGTCGGGCCCTAATTGGCCATTATTGCATGTTTAGTTTTAAGAATATGCAGATCTTATTATGTAGGTCGATAAATCTTTTTCTTTCTTTTTCTTTACATTATCTTCTCATTATACAGAGAAACTTATTAATCTTTTTCATCGGCAGGTTTGAATTGGTGTCAATGTTTTATTGTGAGATATGACGAAGACGATTTACCAAGTCGAATAGAACCGCGAGGGAACCTTCCCGTGAGATAAAATATCGACAAATTCACAAATTGGAATTAAGTTTTTATATTTATTAAATAAAGGAAAGATGCTTTTGGGTTATTATTTTATTCATAATATTTTTTCTCCACATATCAGACGACAGTCAATAAAAATAACATGTATGCGGCAGCACGTTAGGAGACACAAATTAACGATACTCGTCAGTCAATGTCACAGTTATATTATTATATTGTCGACCCTTCAAAACAAGTAAGATTTTTTAAAGTATTTTGTAAGAAAGGAAATCTTCAGTTTTCTACAGCATTGTCGACACCATGAAGTTCATGATTTTGGTCAGCTGTAGAGAGCTCCTTTCAAATACGTTGCCAATGCTACAAGGTGAGTTGAGGCTGTTCCTGCACCTTCCCTCACATCTATTTTCTTCAACTATTAGAACCATCCATTCGAACAATTACCGATTTTATAATTTTTAAATTTCCATCAACTCTTGGGTTGTGAGACATAATTTTTCCCATTTTAGGTGTCGGCGGCGTCGTCGGTGCTTTTATTAGCACAGCAACCGATCATGCATGGGCATATGATAGGCATTAACACGACAAAGGGAACAATTATGACTGGAATACACAGAGCGCCCAAACACATTGACCAATCACAACTGCTGTTGATTCAACGTACAATAGTTTCTGTCCTCTTATTGGCTCTAAGATCCTGGTATCTGATTAGACCAGGCCCTATTGGTCACTGATCACTGAGACCTTCACTTTACTTGAAATCTTCGTCCTTCACTATAGCGTTAAAACAGCAGTCGCAACAAGGTATGCAAGACACAAATGGACTGGTCAACAGTGGAAGAATATACACCATTAGACACATTTGAAGATTCTGGAGCTTTCTTCTGTTAGTTTAGTTTTGTTGCCTTGATTTTTTTATAGCTTTCTTGGAAATTTTGCTATTTCGCCTATTTGAGGGCACAAGTTTATTAATATTGAAATAGCAATAGCGATAATATTGTACGAAAAATTTTTAGCCTTTTCGCGAAATTTTATTTAAATTTGATTTAAACAAAGAATTTTGTATTTGCGAACTAAAAATACTTTTTGATTTTTCTTGTTGTTGTAAAATTCTCCCATGTAGGGAAGGCAAAGGGAACAGAGCCCATACAGCCAAGTCTTCAGTATATATTTTTTCAGTAGTTTGCATTGAAATGCTAGTGTAATGCATTTCAATGCATCTTGCGAGAGTTTGGCGTCAAACGATCGATGGCAGACACTGTGGTGCTACTTGGATGAGGTGGATTACCACGATAAAAAACTCATCACTTTTCACACCACTTGACGTTTATTTCGATAATTCTCCATATTGCACATCATCACAGACACTTATTACACAAAACTACACTGATTTTACGTAACAATATCCACTCCGTACAATATTACAATTATCGAAATAAAAATCACGTCCGCCATAGTTGAATGCCGCCAAAAACTCCTTTTTTTTTCTTTTTTAGGACTTCTGTTTTTCAGACTTTGAACCATCCTTTATATTTACCAATAAGTTTGCCAATAAAAATAGTGAGACATAAAGATTGTTCAGATGCAACAGCGAGCAATTACTTCCTTTTTCGAATTTCTTGTTGTTTATTTTGTAACTAACCGTATGTTCAAGGATTACAATTTTAACAAATAGGGAATGCTCTGCTATTATATAATAACATGTCTGTATCTACACTTGGTCTGCAATAAAGATTTGTATTTGTATTTGTAATACGTCAAGAAATTATGTGGAAGGAGACTAACATATGTATATGTATGTATATATTTAAAGCAGCGGCAGCGGCAGGCGAGTTGGGACGGACAGGGCACTACTCGATCGAGAGGCCGCGGGAAACGCGGGTTCGATCCCACCACAGGCGGTGGGAACCACTGAGTTTGAATAAAACTTATGTACAGTTTATGGTGAATATCGCTTGCCTCACATTGTGCCCGGTGCATGGCAACAGGCTCGCCACCTGTTACTTGGGTTTTAACATATCTGGCAAAATCTGGATAATAAACACCTCTGCCTACCACTTCGGGGAAAGCCTAAAACCAGCATAGCCAGCAACCAGCATAAAATGAAGAAGTATCGCTATTTGAATTTAAACAAAAAATACATAAATCCGTGCTTCGGAAGGCACGTTAAGCCGTTGGTCCCAGTTGCTAAAGCGACCGTTTCTACCCACCAACCAGCATTGGGCCAGCGTGGTGGTGTTACGGCCCACACTCTTCATGTGTTTCTCCATGAGGAAGGCCTGTGCCCAGCAGTGGGATGTTTATAGGCTGAGGATAAATTATTATAAAATAAACTGTTTCTTGTTATTGTAACAATCATCCCATGGTCCGCATCTCTGGGTTTCTTTGATAAACTTTAGGATCCAGTTTAGAAGTTTGCAGACGAGGCAGGGACGAACTAAGGACTTCGCGATATAAATTATTTTACGAGACGTTTAGGACCGGTTTCGACGACTCCAGATAAGTTTCATAGAAATTATCTGACAGTTTATTTTAGACGTGGTGAAGCAGTGCATAGTTTGAATTTTACCAATGATAGGTGGAACGAAACTTTTTTCAACCGTAGCATCAAGGAGTCAAAATCAGGAGCTCGGTGGCGTAATGGTTAGTACGCTTTGACTTTCGATCGAAAACAAAGCTACCTTCACCATGGTCAGGCCGTGGATGGGGTCTAAAACTTTGTGATCTCGAGCTCCTCCGTGGTTCGACGAGACCAAAACGAGACACAATAGAAACATCTATTGTTTGCATATACCGGTGTTAAGACAATTTTAAGTAAAGGGAGGATGGAATACATGCAGTTTCTTGCCTGTATATTCTCTTGACAAGGCCTTTGTACAATGTAGAGGTGAACAAGTAGAATTGTAATTTAATTTATAACACATTTGCTCGTAAAGGGTCTTATAATTCACCAATTTCAATATCATAATCTATCACATTACGTACTTGTGCGATAATGTAATGATGTGTGTATGATGTTCCGTCTAAAAACGAACGATTCTTTTTTAAATCTTATCAAAGAGTTTTTATGTCAGAAAGGTAGTCAATATTTTCTTAATAAAATTACCTTTGGGAGATGAAATATAATAATTAAACATTTAATTCTTTATTTCATTTACAAATTGTTCAAATTTTTATAACTGCTATAACAAGTGATAAAAGATTTATTAGTTTAAGAATGTCTGAGTTTTATTTATTTCCTCGCAAATGTGTTATGAAACGTCGTATGACATGCGTGGGGTTTGATAATTACAGCCTCTGCCTTCTAGCCTTCACCTACGGCTAGGGCTAGCAATATCGCCTCAGCTGTAATTTTTAACTTACCGCATTCATATTATCATAATGTACTATTATGTTTGTTAATTTTGTAATGTTTTGACCCGTCATAAATGTAACTACTTGTTACCTAAATAATTATATGTATAAAGAATTTTTATTATTTTTTATAATCAATATAAAGTGCTTCCCTGATTCCGTCCCTTGTCACACGCCTTTCAGTTCGAGACTTAATAATTCGTGAAATCTCTCCGGTTGAAGTATAAATTAATTTACAATTTCATAAGCAAACTGCAGAATACACAAGATTTCTCGAATGACGCGAAATGTAAGCGGAATTCGAAACTTCGCGGATGTTTAAATCATTTTGTAAGAATTTTACTTTAACCGTTAATGTTTATTTTAAAACCATTTCTTGTATGAACACTATTTGTGATGACGAACATTGAAATTTTTATGAGAATTATTTTTCTGGCGACTTCGTCGTCCATTGTTGAGCAGAGGCTTACGCTGGCCTAGATTTTAATACATACCTTATTTTCACAAAGCTAGTACAGATATAATTATGAAATACGTGACAAGGCAACTGCTATACTAGCACCCCTTTAGGCGGTGGCATAGAATAAATGCATGAATCAGATATGCATTTATCTACACTCATGTTATAATCTTCGAATTATGAACTCAGACTCGAACTCATAATGACATACTTTTTTTAACACAGGTGATAAAAAAGAAAACTTAAAACATAAACCATAAAAAATTACATGTAAAATTTATTTTAAGAAAAATATTACATTAAATTCGATACACACTTTTGTTTACAAATGTGTATCATTCAATAACACAGCGCGACAGCTACATAATAATTGCGTTATTGTATTTTCTTACATAATGTTTCATTACGATTTTATTTGTTATTATACCGATTATTATAACGTTTAAAATGTCCTGTAAAATTGTGTCGAATGATTTCAATTTTACCCTGTAGTTTTCAACACGGCTGGTTTTCAACCACGGAGGTCGTCGAAAAAGGAAAAAAAATGACGCGCTTGGTTTCACTACAAATTCTTGCGTTACCTATGGAAATATATATCAAAAAATACGACGAAGTTTTCCTCTAAGAGAGTAAAGGCTCTTTTTAAATAATTTGTCATTCAATAAGCTAACTACATTCATAATTTACGGCCTGTAGGTGAGCTGCGCGGCCCAAACTTTATTAGGCAGGTTAAACATAAATTGGGAACCCATTTTCAATTAGGTTAGGTGTTAGTTCACCTCCCTTGCGGCACGGAACTTGGCTTTAGTTTGGTTTAGACACAAGGTTGGGTAGGACGTCACACGAATTGATAATCTATCTATAGTTATATAACTCAAAAGTGACTGACTGACATAGTGATCGAACGCACAGCCCAAACCACTGGACGGATCGGACTGAAATTTGGCATGCAGGTAGATGTTATGACGTAGGCATCCGCTAAGAAAGAATTTTGATTAATTCTACCCCCAAGGGGAAAAAATAGGGGATGAAAGTTTATATGAATGAAATGATACTTTGTCAATTTGAAACCGATCGGGCTGAGACTTTGAGAGGAAATTAAAGGGCTCCCGTGGGATAGTTAAGAAAAACCATAGTAACCGCGGACAAAGCCGTGGGCAACAGCTTGTACATAATAAAACTGTAGAGGTCGAATGTAAAAAGAGAAAAATACCAAAAAATGTTTTTTTTTTAATTCTCCGTCAGTTTGTCTGTTTGTACGGGCTAATATTCGAAATGGCTGCACCGATATCAATAAAATGTTTTGCATGATGATACCTTATATCCCTGGTCAACAGCTTAGATACTTTTTATTCCGGAAACCTAAAGGGTTCCCGTGGGATAGTTAAAAAACCATAGTAACAGCGGAGGAAGTCGCGTTCAACAGCTATTATTTCCATAAATGCAATGCATGTATTTTCGCAATAATGTTTCATATAATTTCAGTTGATCTTACAACTTTTGGTATGATATTTATTTTGGCATAATTTCATACATACATAATTAAGGAGTCTTAAGGAGCACTGTGTTCCTTAAGACCACATTTAGGCATACAAAAATTTAGTTTGGTCAGATGATAAAATCGTGAAAGAGTAGTAACAAGTGGCTAGCTCATCGCCTACATGATCACAGACCCAGTACCTAATACGACCTTAGTCGCCTTTTACGACGTGCTAATAGACAAAAAAAGCAATTGGTACATACTTTTTGTCTGCCGGACCACACCATAATTTCAGTTCGTCTAATTTTCGGTTCATATAATTATTTGATATTATAACGAAAGGACTAATGTTTGGTTTGTATAATATTCATTTGGTATAATCATTGTTTTATATTAGTCTTAAGGTATGGATAGGAAACAATTTTAAAATTATCTTGGGAATATTGAAAGATTCAGAACAAATGACGAGAACAATTTTTTTTTGTAAAATTCTCCCATATTTGATTGTAGACAAAGGACTAAGCCATGTCTTTTGAGAGTACTGTCATTCACTCACACCTATTAACTAGCCCAAAATAGACAGTTTATGCCTTTCTACTGGAAAAATATCTTTATTTCTCCCCCAGCTCTCCAACCGCTAGTACCGTGTGTCGCATAGTAACGACTGTTGATTGTACTCGACAATTACTCGTGCGCGCATGTTTCCATTTTCTGCGCAGTGAAGTCGGATGAATGGGGGTACCTACTTCTTCGACCAAACTCTAGCTGCTCACAGTTTGCTGGACAATTCACAGAGATGAAGTGGACGGTGTAGAAAATGCGTGAGAACGTGAAAAATATAATAAAAATGGGAAAAAAACGACCTTTTCAGCAGATGACATATATTCGAAGACAAAAAACTTTGACAACAAAAAATTAAGAAACAAAATAAAAGGAATTAACAAAAGAGTTTTTAACTACTTCCACACGAAAAAAAAAAAAAAAAATAAACCTCAATCAACTTCTAGTGGAAACAGGCGCTGTATTGGTCGTATCAGCATACGGCCATCCTGCGTCTTTATTTCTGCCACCCGTGGCCATCCATCCACCCCTTCAATCAGTTTTTGGATTCTCCCAAGTGGCCAGGCAGCTCTCTTTGCGCCATCGTCCAAAAGAACTAAATCGCCGACAAAAGAGAGTTTAAAAGAGTTTAAAGTTAAAAGTTTAAACAAAAGAGTTTTTAACAGACGGTATCTAACAGTACAGAAACAATTTGATTTAAGTTAAACGTTCATTCATCATTATGGCAGAGAGAGTGCAGCAACGCCATAAAAGGCGCTCCGGAATGCCTGCAGTTCACATAAAATGCACACAGAAAACTTTGCGGGGAACATAACATAACACCTCTTTTCCCGAAGGGGTAGATATGTTAGGTCCCCATGTAACAGGTGGCGAGCCTGCTGCCATGCACCGCACAATGTGAGGCAAGCGATATTCACAATGAACTGTACATAAGTTTTTTATTTAAAACTCAGTGGTACAAACGGTGGGAACGAACCCGCGTTGCCCGCGACCTCGAACGAGTAGTGCCCCGTTTGACCCAAGTCGGTTACCGATGCCTTTTTGCGGGGTAAATAGTTAATATGGATCTACAATATTTGTACAGAATAATACGTAAGAATTATTCAATCAGTTATGGTTATTTGAGCATTTGAAATTTGAGAATTTGGAACTCACTTTGGAACCATAATGAATAAAATTGCAGTCCAAATTTGGAACACTATGCACTCGGGACGTAAAACCTATCTGGTACCTAAACCCATATTAGGCACACCACGCATTAAATTATTTCGTTATAGATAAAACGGCACGTATTTCTCTTAGTTTTGTTCTGATTGCTGTAGGTGGGTTTAATTCTTTTCCTGGGTGGGTTTTAGTTTGACATAGGTGAAAACTGTAGGAATATGGCTAAATTATGTGTCAGAAGTGCAAATCCTACATATGTATAAATTAGAATATCATTAGTTACTGTTAGAATATCATTAATGCTTTTAAAAAGAACAAAGTAATGTAATTATACTGTTATTTAAAACAAATAAACATCTGTGTTAAGATACTCTACAAGCCACTTGTAAAATCTTTAACAGTGTATGTAATTAGATTGCATTGGTGCATATTTCACGTCATTAAGTATTTGAGAAAAATATCGCTTAGTAAGGGGGTATAGACTTACTGCCGCTGGTTTCTGGGAGAATCTAGGCAGCTAAGCCAGCCCAGAACTACGTTTGTCACACCACGTTTTTCAGAGTCTATTATCAGAATGAAGGCACAGTTATTTGTTTGGTTAATTGCCTTCAATTGCACTTAACAATAATTGAGAAATATCCTCACGTTATAATGTCCTTAAAGGTATCACAGACGTAAAACAATGAACAGGAAACATTGAGTTATAAGGTAAACTAGAGACGCTATGCCAAACAAAAATATTCTCCCAACTCAAAGCTACCTATGGTGGCGGGGTGTGCGGGGCGAGCGTGGCGTGGAATGAGTTATATGCTGCAGAGCTAAACAAACAACATAAGCGCTAACACAATTGCCAGTGGATTATTAAAAAATGCAACGCTGATCGCTGATTGAGCACAGTTTTCTCGTGACCAAAACATCGTAAGCGCCGCCGATTTCACGGCGCTTACGCGTTTCTTTCATACAAAATGGCGAATTATAATAATAATAATAATAATAATAATAAAATTCTTTATTCAAGTAACCAGGACTCAATATTGTTAGTATCACTTAATCTATTATTAGTAAAGTAATTTTTATAAAAATAAAATAAAAACATCTAAGGTGTCTACCTGAATTACCTCTGCACCACTCCATGGGCCATAGCACAGCAATGATTCAGGTACACACAGTCTAACCTACTGGCAATCATGGTTAAGATGCTGTTGCTGCTGCCCCGAACCCTGCGCACCAGGGATGCGCATTTCTTCCGTATTGTTGTATAAAAACAATTAACCTGCGCCTCAGCAAACATCCCTGATGCGCTACAGAAGCGAGGCAGCCGCAACAGCACCCTGAACGCATTATTATATTGCACTCGGAGTGCATTGTACGTTTTCTGCGTATATTTGACCCACAGACTACTCGCGTAGAAGGAAGTGCAATATGCTCTAAAAAGAGTTAATTTCACATCCCTTGTACAACGCGCAAACCTACGGGCCAGCATGTTCGCTCTGATTGATAATGCGCGTCGTTCTCTTTCTATGTCCTCATCATCTTTGAGTTCAGGAGTCAGTATATGTCCAAGATATTTAAATCTGTGTACTCTCTCGAGTTCTGAGTTACTGAGTAATACAGGCGGTATTTTTTCATGATTTTTACTGCTGACCTCAAAAACCATGAGTTGGCTCTTTTTTACATTATATGCCAGTCCATGTGTTCCAGCATATACCTCACAGATGGCCACAAGCCTTCTTAAGCCACACAAAGACGCACTCAACAGCACCATATCATCCGCGTAACTAATATTATTGACGCATACCCCGTCTATATGGCAACCGATTCTGGTGCTGCTGAGCTCGCCAATTAAATCATTTACGTATAGGTTGAAAAGCGTTGGTGAGCACAATCCCCCCTGTCTCACCCCGCATTCCAACCCGTACGCATCGGACAAGGCTCCCTCCCATCTGACATTGTTGACCTGGCCCCCATACCAGAACTTGAGGATATTTATGAGCTCAACCGGTAGGTTTGCTTCTTGAAGTTTATTCCATAGTATATCGTACGAGACCAGGTCAAATGCCCTAGAAAGGTCTAGAAAGCATGCGTATGTGGGAGTTTTGCGCTGAGCGTAGTACTTGACGGTATGCTTAAGGCACAGTACGGCGCTTTCCGTTGACAGACCTGGCCTAAATCCAAACTGACTGTCATGCGGTTCAAAATGGTTATTCAGCTGTGTATTAAGAATACCATCAAATACCTTTGAGATGACAGTAGCCAACGAAATAGGCCTATAGTTATTTTTGTCCGCGAGATCGCCTGTTTTATTTTTAACTATAGGTACTACTATCGTTCGCATCATGTCGTCAGGCATGTAACTATGGCCTATGCAAAAATTGTATAGCATATACAACACACGTGGTAAATGTGGGCCAGCAAATTTGAGGTGCTCAACACTGAGACTGTCATGGCCAGGAGATTTACCTCGAGACATCGATTGTATTTTCGATTTAATCTCTTTGACAGAGATTTTTATCAACCTGCCCACACCAGCAACAGTATCCAGCACCGACTGCGATCGACCCAAAGGGCTTTTTACAGTAAAATGGTTCCTAAATAAGTTTGCTATATCTTTAGGCTCGCTCACACCTTCAACACATACCGGGAGGCTCGCCTTACTTTGTAACTTATTGGTGGCTTTCCAAAAAGATCGAAAATCACTAACTGAATGATGCGAGGCCAAGATATCCATTTTAATCTGATTTTCATTGTCCTGACACCATTTCAGACGCGACTTAAAAATCTTTCTGGCTTCAGTCATTTGGTTGAAAAAGATACCTGAAGTGGGTTTACAATACCACGACCATAAAAGATATCTTAGCTTCGCCTCCCGGTGTGCCTCAGCTACATGTTTATTCCAGCCTACTATAACTCTTTTTGATCTTACTTTTTTCTTATTACCTATCACTGCAGCCTCGCTCATCGCATTAACAATTTGTTTGTAAAATTTATCTATAATAGATCTATGCTTAAAATCAGTACACATTTGATCACAGCAGTTGCGTAACTCATCAGGAAAATCGATAAGTTTCAACCTGTCATGACATTCTTGTTTGTAAATATCACATTGCTGACTATTTCTTTCCCCCCATATTATATCATTTTGACAGACAATTGATTTAGACTTCTTTGACATCATTAGATCTAAGTTACATTCTATTACTAGCGGCATATGATCTGACCATAGCATATCTTGAATTACATAAACCTTTTGTACTGACCGATATGCAGCCTTAGTGACTAAACAATGATCTAGCCAACGCTTTGATCCATAAACTTCGCTTATGAAAGTAAACGTATCAGATGTCACTCCTAACAATTCTACATCAACACATGACCAGGGTACAGTACCCCGAGTGTAAGTTTTGCGTTAAAATTCGTATACGCATTCGAACACGTTAATCGAGCACACCAATGACGATCCGTTTTTTTGTGTCGTGCGAGTGTAAGTTGAAGCTAACGTTTCACGAGTTTCTGCGTTTGCTCACTTGAGAATGCGTTTGGTTCGTTTTTTTATGTTGGTAAAGCATACGTATAACATTGATTATACGACATATTTTAAAAGTCTGTTTTATCGTATTATAACTTAGTCTCGTACGGACCACGCAAATTTAGACGTGTGTCTTTTTTATCAATTAATGTAATGCCTTCTCATTCCACCTAGAATGGGTAAGAGAGACGGCATTAATACTATTGCCGGCCAATATAATATTTTTTGTAAACAAACACTTGTGAACACTTGTTTTGGTGTCGAAAGTTTTTGTACGAATGTAGATATTTTAAGTAGAAACATTAGTTTAATAAGTGACTGTGAACTAACAACAGGGCAATGAAAACCAGTGCAACGCAGTTCGAAATGCTTGTGAATTATATGGAACAGTAAGTAAGAATCAGTAAATTTACCTATAAAAAGAATCTGAGTTTATTTTATAATTATTTGCTTTTTTAGGCATGGTGATATAAATAAACCCAGCAAAAATCCCAGGGGTAGGTTACAAAACATCCAAAACTGGGAAGAGTTAAAAACTTTATTAAATAGTGACGCCGCTGGTGAACTCAAAACTATTGAGAAATGGAAAAAAGTGAGAATGTATTTAGTAAAATAATAGTTATAATTTTATTCTATAGTATACCTTACATTAATGGTAAGTTATAGTACTAAATGTAAACTTTATTATGTATTATATAGGTATGGAGCGATCTCAAAAATAATACCAAAAAGAAAGCAGCCAAAATAAATAGGGCCACTAGTGGAACTGGAGGTGGACCCGCTTTACAAAGCAAGCTTACCGAGCTTGAGGAGCGTGTGCTCAACATAATGGGCCCACGGGCTGCTTCAGGTTTGATGGAAGTGGTAGAGGCTGGATTATCCCAAGTTAGTTCATATTTTGTAATTTAAACTTGTTAATGCTCTATGTGTACTACACCTAAGAATTCTTTTATTTAATATTTTAGGCACAAGAACGAAATAATCAAGTCGATTCTGACAAGACTATAACCTTACCACCAACACCTGGTATAACATATGAGAGCCCATCTTTATTCAACGTAATTGAAACAGGGTACCCAGATATAACAGGTACATAATGATTTATTAGATTGATAATGCTGTTTATTATTTTACTAACCCAAAATTTTAAAACAAGTTTGTGTGTATAGTAAAACGAAAAGTGAATAAAATAATTGAGTTAAATTATTCAGTTATATTGAGCTGTAGGTATTACAGCATATTAAATGCTAACAAAAATTATTTCAGTTACTGATGAGTGGAACCTACCAGGCCCCTCATGCCAGCCTCATGTTCCTCCACCAATACAGCTGTCGCCGCGACTGGCATCACCACCACAGTTTTTAACAACAGCACCGATTGCATCTCCTGAACGCAGTCACCACCCAGCTCCATGTGGACAAACACCTCCACGTCGCCAAACACCTCGACGTCGCCGTGGTTCTCCGTTGCGTCGTGCCCGATCACCGAGAAGGCGTCTTGTTGTTCCTCAAACACATATTCAAGAGGCAACACAGCACTTTCTTAGTGCTGATGACGAATGGAGGAGTTTTCTCAAAAAGAAGCATGATGAGGAAACATATATTCAAAAAGAAAGACTTCGAATACGAGAAATGGAGCTTAAGGCACAACAGAGTTGGCAGAACATAGCTGAATGTGCCCTATCTTTATTAAAAAGTTTACTAGAAAGGAACCCTTAGAGAGAGTATATTGATTATATTAATTATTATAATGATTATATTTATTATTTTAATATTTGATATTTTTTGTGTACCATTAATTTGATTTCTATTAGATATTTTATTTTATTTTTTATTTCAAATTTCAATAAGAATTTAAATTTATTAATTTACTTTAAAATTTGTATTATGCATGTTGTGGTTGCCTATAAGTGTGAGAGCAGTCAACTTATTGTAACCATACTTGTAACGATAAATATTCTTACTGCCTCTTATGTTATTAATCCTATAAATTAATATTTTTATTGTATTATTTGCAGTCATAGTTAATTAAGTTGCCATAGTATTGTATTTTATTTATAAATAAAATAATTATAAATCACACAAACAAATTTTTTTAATAAATAAAATACTAAAGTTTACATTAATGTTATATAAAACAATTTTTTACTTGAATCTTAGGTATATTAATTAATTGTTTTGGATACGTTGGACTAGCCGATCTCTATATGCTCTTCCTCTAATTAATTCATTGGAGTGATTAGCTTCTCTAAGAATTTCAGTGGGCTGAGTATTAACACTGCCATCTGAAAGTAAAGGACAATATACAATAAACACATTTGATGTAAATATTTACACATAATAAATATTTATTAAATTAAATTGTAAAAATATATTATTTATTATAAATGAATGGATTAGGTACAGTATTTTGAGAACATACTTACCAACATTTTCTAGTTCTGGAATTCCATAATCAAGGGAAATATTATATAGTACACAACAAGCCTGTATTATTTGTGCACATTTTGCAGGTTTATAATGCAAGACTCTGTCTTTGCATAAGCACCGCCATCGATTTTTAAGTCGTCCAAACGTATTTTCTATCACTACTCTAGCTACCATATGTTTTTGGTTGTAGACAGCTTCTGGTGATTCGGGTTGGATTTCTAAAAATGGAGTCATCAACCATGGCCGCTGTGGATATCCAGAATCCCCTAAAATAAATAATTGTAAAATAAGTGCAACACTAAAAAGTTGTAAGGTTATTCTAATATGATTTGCATAAAAGGTATTAAATATTTAAAATTGAGTATTTCATACCTAAAAGATAATACATTTCACCCTGCTCATGTAAATATTGCATATAGGTATTCACATTACTGTTTTCCCATACAAATGCATCATGATTGTGTCCTCCAAATTTTGCATTGACATTAATTATTCGGCAATCACTATCACAAACCTTAAAATCAAATAATGAGGAATAAAAATTGCCTTCGTTTCTATGTCTTCTTCATAATAAGGGAAAACAAAGCAACTTTATTATAAGCTACTTGAATTGTTACAGTTAAACAATAATAAATGCTTTTGTTTTCATAATTTTTGAATGAAAATAAAATTTTTACCATCTGCACATTTATAGAATGATAATGTTTCCTACAATAATATAAATGTTCTTCATCTTTTGGAGGACCAAATATCTTAAAATGGCTGCCATCAATGCAACCCACCACTCCTGGCAAACCATACTTCGTAAAGAATCTGAAAAAATATGAAAAATCACGTCTAGATATTTTTAGGTAAGAAATAATAATTAATTTGCAATAGTTAGGTAAATTATTTACTTGTTACTGATAGCCTGTCTTGCATTCCTTGTTTTCGGAAAAGATATGTATTTGTTTAGCATCGCGGGTTGATTCAATGCCTGTGTTACCTCTTGAATGTACACACTACACATCTTTTGAGAGACACTTTTAGCTACACCTACAGGACGCTGGTAAGATCCTGACGCGTAAAAAAATAGAGCAACTTGTATCTAAAACAATATAAACTATTAAATTAAAGGAAATACGCATCTGAAATAATAAAATATATAGTTTTATATTCACCTTTTCTTGTACGCTAATTTGCTGAGATTTTCTTAGATCAGTCAATTCTTGCAATTCTTCACATAGAAATAAGAAGGCATCCTTTGTCAAGCGATACCTTTTTCTAAATTCAGTGTCACTGAGGTCTCTTAGTGGATTAAATTTTTTCCGCCAAACTGCTCGTTGTCTCCGAAGATGATTACGTTCATCTTGTATTTGAGCGGAAATCATCATTTTCCAAGCAAAAAAGTATCGTGCTAGCATTTTTACTTTCAAAAAACTTTTACTTAAACACTAAAATAAAACTTTTCCAACACTTTTCAAACTAAAATAGACGATACAACTTTACATTTCACTGTCCAAATAACAAGTGAGAGAGTTTACTATTCACAAACTAAAAAGTTTACGTTTAATATCACCGTATCTGTCAAATCTGCAACCTACACTCGCAAAAACAACAAAAACGCTTCGAAATTAGTTAACTTTTACGATGCGTTAACTATACTCAGGGTCATTCGAATACTTATAAACTTACACTCAGGCATTTATTTCTGCTACTCTCCGCTAGGGGCGCTTATCACGTTTCCCATACAAATTGAGCTCTTAACGCAACTATAATAGTTGCGTTTTTTTCAATGACAAACTTACACTACGGGTACTGTACAATAGTTCGTCAACTCATGGTAAAAACGCTCACAAGGATGCGCGTTAAAATCTCCTAGCATGTAAACACAGTCTATACAACAACTGTCTATAATAGCACTCACCGAGCTCATTACGTCCGTGAAATCCGACAGATTCAACACTGCATCCGTAGGCATGTATATGCTGAACACTAGTATTGACTTTTCTTTTAACACTATTTTTACTGCACAAATACGCGGATTGTCACACTGAACAACCATCACATTCTGAAAAACACTGCTTCTCCACAGCAAGGCCACACCACCGTGAGGCCTGCCACGTAGAATCCCTGCCGTCGTGTCCACTGCAGATACGCCAGTATAGCCAAACTCATCACTTATGGTGTTAAGAAACGTAATTTCTTCTGGCAATAACCATGTTTCCTGCAAGGCAATAATGTCTGACACTTTATTTTAAAATTAATTATTTATAAATTATTTATAAATTAATTATAATTATAAATTAATTATTATAAAATTATTATTATGCTTTAAAATTAATATTTCTTATGTTTTAATTAATATTTTGTAACTTACCGATGATAAATCACACCCTTAACTTTTTGGCTTGTTCTTGATTCGTTTTTGCATGTTTTAAATCGTTTTGTAGCCACAATTTTGGCAAGCGGTTGCTTCGAGCGTTGGCGAATGACTAATAACGGAGTACTTTTCTTGATTGCGGTGTCGCTTCTATACGCTAGTAATAGTAGTTCAATGACAGGAAATTACAATATTGAGAAATGTGGGTACTTTTAATTTTTGTAACACCTTGTTGTTTCGGTGTTCGGAAGCAATAGATGTTTCTATTAGTATTCTGACCATTGTAACAAACTTTATAATAATAAGTAAATGTGTTGATTGCTTTGTTAAATGTTGAGTTGTTCTTTTATTGTGATGTAGTTACTCGAAATAATTAATCAATTAATAGGATATTAAAATAAAATTATCAATTTGAATTTACAAATAATTGTGGGCGAACAATATTGTTAATTAATAAATAAACCATATATAATAATATAAGTGGTCGTGCTTCCGGTTATAAATGGCGGGGCAAACTCCTTTATAACCGATGGCGCGAACACTCGGGGGATCTTTTAGTCAGTGATTGTTAAGTTACAGGAGAGTGAACAAGTGGAAACAGTGTTTGTGAAAATAAAATAAAGACTTTTAAAACATCATTGTGTGCTCATTTCTGGTCGTTATTACCATTGAGAGGTAAATAACAAAGTACCCAAGTGCTTGTAATAAAATGAAAAGTAACTACGTTTTCTAATTTTGTTTTTAATTGTGTGCATTGTTTTAATACCACGGTTTCCTCCTCTTCCATTCTCCTCTGTCACTCGTCAGCTCAACATCCATTGCCTTCTTATATCGTAATTCGGTAATTTGTGGTATAGTCAACTAAAAAAATATGTAACATCTTTTGTTAATAAGTAAATGACTCTCATTAGAAGGAACTAAAGGTTGTCACCTCTAAAATGAGTGTTTTTTACTCGACATTATATTTAAGTACAACCATTCTCAACTGCAACATAAAAAATCGACCAAGAGAGTGTCGGGCCATGCTCAGTATAGGGTTCCGTAGTTTTCCATATGTGATAAAAAAATGCTTGCATATATATATGGTTGTCACAAATTTTGTTCAAAAATATTTTTTTAAAATTATCAAAAACTGTTCAAGTTCAAAATAATTTTCCTTGAAATTACTTATAAAGTTCTACTTTTGAGAATTTTTTCACATTTTTTGAACTTATGGTTCAAAAGTTAAAGGGGGGCGACACATTTTTTTTAATTTTCGGAGCGATTATTTCAGAAAATATAAATTTTATCGTAAAATGATGTTAGAAAACCCGTATTCATTTTTGAATAGCTATCCAACGATATGTCACACGTTAGGGTTCAGAGGAAAAAAAATCAGTCCCTACATTACGTGTATGGGCACTCCCCCTCATTTAATATTTTATTCCATTTTTGATTTGTGCACTTTGTCGGCGTTATTAACATACATATTTATTCAAAATTTCAGCTTTCTAGTGTTAACGGTCACTGAGATTATCCGCGGACGGACAGACAGACAGACAGACATGGCGAAACTATAAGGGTTCCTAGTTTACTACGGAACCCTAAAAAGCATCAACAGCCGCCCCCAGCTAATCGGCCTGCATAGTATCTTATACGCCCCACAAAGGACCCAGGGTTGTAGGTGGAAGGGAACACATCCTATTCTTAGCTCTTTGATCTGACACCTGTCAAAAGTTATTTCTCAGTTTTGATAGGTCGTAACCTTGATGCCGCTGCTAAGTTATTGAAAGGTGTAAGGTGAATTGGTGTCAATCGTGAAGTTATTACAAAGGAGTATGATATCGAAGTTTGTTGATACTACGAGAACTTCCTTCAGTTAACACTATTATGAACAATGCTATCTAAACAGAAGGACATGCATGCGAGGTGGGTTTAAACTAAACGAATAAAGAACAGAGCTAGAACAAGAGAATTTTTTCATTATCTTTTAAGGCCTTTTGAAGGAAAATTAAATCGAAAACCCACTATATACATACATACATATAATCACGACTATTATCCCCGAACGGTTAGTCAGAGAGTAGGCAAAAGCACCGCAAAAGCAGTCCCCTGCCTTAGTCCACGCTTTACCAAGCAACTGCACATGTACTCAGCGTGACAGGTGGTGAGCCCGTCGCCGCTATAAGCTATTGGATGGTTGTGCAGTTCTAAGTCCATTAGTCGCCTATTACGGCATCCAAGGAAAGAGCTGAGTTGGTAGTTCTTTTAATGAGCCGCTACCACACGACTCCACGAATACCCATTAAATACTCTGCGTTATACCCATTCGAGCTCTGCCATGGGAACAAAGATTGAATAACTGATTTGAAATGGTATTGTTATTCTCACGGCAGGCGACAAAATAATAAAACAGGATTTTAAAGATTAAAATTTGTATATTTGGTACTTCGTATATTTTTTTCATTTACATTTTCGAGTCAAGAATTTAATAATTACTGTATAATCTTAGACGATTACAGTTATAATCATAATTTATAAAGAACAACACAAACATAACACATCAGGTATTAAAATTATAATATTTAACAAATTCTATTTAGGTTAAATATATATTAGTACTCTAGGTATATATAAATATTTATTTATACTTTAGAACAATTTGATTGAACAAGTGGTTATTAGAAATTAGCTTACACACAATTGTATTTATTATGAAATTCTAAATGATTATTTTTAATCTAAATAAAAAACTAAAAATCCATTTAATACACAATAATTATTTTTACAACTGTACAAACCTGTATGTGAATTGGAAAACTCTGATACACTTAAACAATAGGTATTTCACAAGTTGTCATTTAAAATAATGTTAATAAAAATTATTGCATTCTAAAAGTTTGATCGTACAGCACTTGCTACGGCATAGTGATGTGCGAGCGACCGCTACTTGTCATAAATTTTATCGATAGACGTACGTAGAGTTCACACAACTAGCATGGGCTCGATGCTCAATTATGCGATTCTAGATACTAATTTATTAAGTAATTGTTACTCTGCAGTAAATTTACCAGCTAAAACTAAATTACACTAAAATTAATATCAAAATGGACAAATTGTTTTTAACACAAACCTGAGCTACGCTACGCGATTTTGTGCATAAAATCTATAATATATTTTGGTGTCTTTTATGTTTTGAAAGAAAAGCAACGTTATATCTATACTTTGATTAGATCACACACACTTTGGAAGACTGTGAAACATTTTTCATGAGAGAAAATAAACCTTAAGACCATTGCACAAACGCTATTGCTCATAATATCAGTACGTAAACTCTTAATTTTTATTTCTAAAAATTCCTAGTTTTATTTTACTAAAAAGATGGTGTTCCAATATTATTAACTCGCTTAAAAATAATATTGGCCTATTCAAGATTAAAATTAGGTTAAAATTCTCTAATTCAAGATCTAATGTACATCGATTTAGAATTAAATTGTCGTTGTTGTTCACTTTATAATATTTATATAACTTTTTATTTGGAATTAATATTATTTATTATATACAATATTTATAGGATGAAAAAGATATTAAAAACTATTAATCAGTCGTAGGTGTAATCGATAAGCTTATAAAAATCATTTTGAAACCTATTTAGCCTCCTTCCCACGTTATCGAAGTAAGCTGTGTACGATAATTGTTGCATATTTATGCAGGCTTTCATGAGGTATGGTTTGTTAAAGTCTCTCATTTTATCAGCAATGTATACACAGCACATTTCGAAACTCAGCTTTTAACGATTTGCAGCGAAGTTTCATAATAAGGAGGCCAAGTAACTCAAACATTATAAAACTTACTTAAATTAAAATAAAATACAAAGGGACAGCAGACGTATACGCATAATTCATATATATACAATTACGGATAAAATTTGGATAAAATTTATTCATAAGATTAGACAAATTTACACGAAGTATTTGGTGTTCTTTTTGGTAATTAGTTACTAAATATATTAAATATAAATCTAGATTATATTTCTTAGAGTAAGTACTTAAGTACAATATTTACAGAAGATTAAAATATTTTAAATTAAAAAATGGCGACCAGCGCCATTGTGAAATTAAGTTGAACAAAAGCAGAATTTATGAAAAAGTTTTTACAATAACTTAATTTAAAATATATAATATATACAGTGCATCTTATTATTGTGTGCTTGTTTGATAGGCACGAGGCACAGTCATATATTATTATTTAAATAGATTTATCCTATTTAAACTGTTTATATTGCGATATTTTTTACGGGCTCTATTAACAAAAAAGTTATAATTTAAGAGTTATATTGCCAAAATTAAAACAGAACTGAAAAATAAAAAGAAATAATTAAATTTTTAAACTTTTTTTTATTGATTTTAAAAATTACCGCAATATAATCAGTTTACAATCACCGCATCTTTACAATGATTTCATCGATTTGTTAATGAATGAATGTGCTATATGATTTATTGATGTGATCTGAACGATACTTATTCTATTCAAAAGATAGGAAAATGTATTTTATGTAGTATTTATGCCTGTTTTATAGGAACGTGCACAAGTGCAGAGTAAAAGAATAATCCGATTATAATGAGATGAAAAAAACTAATCGTATACACAGGAAAATGAAAATGGTATTACTCAAAATTTTTACTAATTAGAAATCACATCAAAATAAAGCTCTAAGAAATAATGCTTAATACTTTCCAAATATAATGATGATAGTTTAAGAATAATTAGGACATTACATTCCTTGCAAATAATTAGCTGATAACTACATAATAATATAAATATTTTGTACATATCTTAAGCGTATGGGTAACACTGAGAAGTTTGTAAAATGAAAAAAAAATTTTTTTTCATTTTACAAAAAAATCCACAGATTTTGTGAAACGACTAACAAACGGCTAATTATCAAGAATAAGCTATGCTCACGAAGTACTTAAATCATTTCTTTCCATTATTTAAAGCTATGAAATTCCTTTTTATTATATTTTACAAGTGTTAAAGGAATATAATATAATTATTATTTATTATGTATAATCATTTCAAATCCATTAGTGTTTTTGCAGTTTCATATTAAATATACAGTTTCTAATTCAGCTACGTATTAAAAACACTACAAATCATAATATCTTTTATCTTTACAATTCCGATTTTAATTGCAAATCAATATGGGACGGTTATTTCGTGTTTATTTTAAAGGCCTGTCTTTATATTTGTACGTTTTGAAATGTAAACTGATATTTCTGTTCATACGATGTTTTGGTATACAAGTAATTTACCTACACACGGGACAATTTTCAAATCTTAAATTAACTAATAACACGATAAGCGGGCACTTAAAAAATATGCATTGTAAGAAGCATTAGTTAGTAGAACTAATTATTATAATGCATTGAATGCAAAATAAAAGCAGACAATTTTTTTTATCGATATATTACTATAGCATCTCTTAAACATTTAAATAGGCGGGATTTAAAAAAAATGTAAATTTAACTTATTTATTATTTTGTAGCTGCACTGACCGATAATATATAAGATCACTACAATATTGGTTTTGATTAGTTAGGTCGAATATATTCAGACTAAAATCACAAAATCTAGTTTGGGACAATGGGTTCGTACAGTAATTTTAAAATTAACACGAAATAACCGCAAATATCTAAGAAAAGCCTAAAATATGATCTATGATACACGTATGCTTAACATTTAAATTGTATAGATGAAATATAATTTAATATAAATAATCTATTATGACGAAAATGCTTCTTGACTAAAATATTTGTATGATAATATTTAGTTAATGTTTATGTTGAAAAAGAGGAACTGCTTTAATATTGTGGAAAGCAACTTTGGCATTAGCTTTTTACCAGAAAAATAATTAAAGGTTTTTGATCTTACCATTTTCACCTAAATAAAAACATTATTACGGTAATTAGATGAAGATGCAAAAATTCTTGAGAAATAATTTTTGTTTTAATATTTTATTCCGATCTACTAGTCAGTAGAGTCAGTAGAATAAATTAAACAGATTCTTGAAATTATTGGTTATTCAGATTTCTAATTGGGAGAATTGTTCAAAGGGTTGATTCGTCTATCAATTTACTGGACGATAAGTTATTAGCAAACCTTTTTGCTTCAAAAATGATTAATTTTTTGCTCGGATTCGCATACGTCAACTGGAAAGATCCATTAAAGAAACTAATAGAAAAAATAAAGAGGTTAACGGCCGTCGCTGACATCGGGAAAGCGACAAATTCGAGACCCGAAAAGAAAACTTTATTTCTTTTCGCACATGGTTGGAATCGGTTTGAAGAAACTTATTTATGTTATCGCCTTGGTCTCTGATGTGTATTTCTGTTACCAATTTCCTTGCAGAGAAATATCCAAGGATGAGATAAAAATTGATAGAAAAGTTATTGTTACTAAACTTATCGAATCAATAACTGTAACTAGTTCAGACAATAAAATTACGAAAATTTACAAGCCTTTAAAACCTTTTAGCGTTGTTTTCGTTCCCCTTTCTTCCTCTAACCTCATTACAACCATCATAACTAATCTAAAACTGCTGTCACTTATTCTAACTTCATCTTACTGTGTCGAACTTTTAATTATGTTAGTAACAACTGAAAATTTCTAAGGAAATTGATAATATCACGCCTCGCCAATCCTGCTTCAGTTTTAATTAAATCTTTTTGTAATGTTTTCCCAGTAACCAGTGTTCCGAACTTTTTAATTATTATTTTCAAGACTCTAATTATTAACTGGAACTGATTTTGAATCTATTAATTTGAATGACGCAAGAAAATTTGACCGGAGATAATTGTATAAGACTCGGGCAATTAGGCAGGAACTTTTCAAATTAAATACGAACTGAAAAATGAGCTTAACACTTTCTTAAATCTTGGAAGACAAAAATTACTTTGATTACTCAACGGCGAAAAGAAGTGATATTAGAGTTGGCCATGAAAAAAGAAAAGAGGTCATGTGCCAAAATCGCAAAGAAATGAATTGTAATGACAAATTAGAATTATCACATATAATTTTTTTAGTCAAAGAGCATTCAATGAACACTATAGATAGACAGTATCCCTTACCACTGATCAGAATGAATGAGACTCAACGTACATTGTAAAGACCCGGTGCTGCGCGTCGCTGCGCCATCAGAATGCGGTTCGCGACGCATCTATAGCAGCACAGGTAAGCCAAACATCACTTAAACAGTATCCTCCTGAAGGCTCTTCTAAAATCTTTGTTGAATATCGTATAAATAACAGGATTCAAAACCGAGTTCATGTACCCTAACCAGAAAGCTATCGCGAAGGCGTTCGGCGCAATATCGCATTGCCTGCATGCGGCTTTCAGGATGTATAAGAAGAAAAACGGCAGCCAGCAAGCGATGAAGCTGCCCATAATTAAACCTAAGATGAGCGTGGCCCTCTTTTCTTTCTTTCTAGCTAATCTCTTCTTCTCTCTCTCCGGATCTCGAGGCTTATGGTGCTTCGGGATCGCAGGCTCGAGTTCCGACTTGTTGGGTTGGGATTTCTCCTGTCTTCTGTCAGTTTTTTTGAAGATCCTCAGCTTTAGAGGTTTTACTCCCCCGCAGCGGCTAACCACGCCGGAATCTGAGGAAGAAGGTTCTAGTTCAGAGACCATATCGGCGTCGATGGCCACGCTGGGCGCTCGGCCCCGGGTCTGTTGAAGTTGGAGCTCACCGTTCACTGAGAGACTCGAGCTTCTGTGCGGACACGACGCTAGGGGGTTCTTCGTCACTTGCGCTGATGTTACTACCTGGAAATAAGGTTTAAATTAGTTGGTCCCTTTAACATGGATTCCTTCAAGAGAGGAGTGAAGTCGAGGGTGGCTGGGGCCTAGCTATTTTACGAAAATGGACTCTCCTACTGCTATCATATGGTGTAAAGTAATTTGTTGTGTTTTTTTAAAGAAATCAATCGTTGAAGGTTTTAAGATTGCTTTCATTTCAGCCCACATTGAATCATTATTAAATATAGGCTTCCCCAAAAGACGATTTTTGGCTTGTGGTATCTATCATCTGCTAGCTGCGCATCGTAGATAAATATTAGTAAAATAAAGGGTTTGTTGTTTGTTGATAGTAGCCAGCCATGTTTTAAATAAATAACTGTTAAATATTTGTCCTCAGCCTATATACGTCCCACGGAGAATCACATGAGGAGTGTGTGTCGTATCACCACCATGCTAGCCCAATGCGAGTTGATGCTTCGGAAGGCAAGTTAAGCCGTTGGTCCCGGTCGTTATTGCAACCGTTTCTACGCACCAACCCGCATTGGGCCCGCGCGGTGGTGTTTCTAGAAGGAAGACCTGTGCCCAGCAGTGGGCTAAGGAGTAGACAGGCGTTAGCACCTATTTTACTCCTGATATCATTGTGTCTATGTATCCTTGGAAAACAAAATGAAAACCATTTGTCATACAAACTTCTACCTCACAGCGACTCAAACCCAGGGACTACAGCGACTTTGAGAACGGTATACAAGCCAGTCGGCTACAGATATACTAGAAACCGCAATCACGTTCAGCTTTCAGTACTTGACGCTCACATGAGCATCATTTATCAATCGCCACGATAATCTAAAAATTTATTATTGTCAACTCTTTATTGCACTGTAAACAAAGCAGGAATAGTCAAGAAAACAAAAATGCAAGGGAGGACTTATCTCTAACAGGGATATCTCCCGGTCAACCCGTCACAGGTGTCTGAGAACACGAATAGAAAAAGAGCAACACCAGTGCACACAATAATAACTAGTTAATAGTTAAAAGAAAAAAAAAATTCAACAAGAATGATAATCCTACTCTATATCCTAATCTTATATCCTATTTTTTATACTATGCATTAGTTAAGATAACAAATAATTGGACCAGTCAATCAGTGTGCTTACAATCACTTACATATGTATACAAAAATCGAATAAACGAAGTGAGATTGACTATTTGCTTCATATTGATAAATACAATATGTTACTCGATATCCCGGACAGGAACTATTTCTACCATCACAAAAGGGTGTTTGTTTACACGGCTAAACTTCGGTAACTTTCTATTGGACAACTTTTTTTTTTCTTTACCCGTAGAGCTAAACAGTTTTCAGTCACTTGACTGGGCAGCTCGAAAAAAGGATGTACGAAGATGTAGAATAAGGAGTTTAAAATTTCGCCATTAAACAAACTTAACATTAGGGTTGTTTCGTTAACTAATTCGTTGGTCTTTCAATACAGTGTAATATAATATTACTATTTATTTCAGATGGTATAATGACGATACTTATGTGGTAGTTATGAACGTCGGAAAATCATACCGCGTCGTCAACCAAACTGCGTTTGATTTGGTCAACTAAAAGTAGAAGCAAGCAGTGTACTTTCTTCCAGGACAAGTAAGAAAATTAAATAAAAATAAATATTGTACTCAAAGATATTACAGTCAACCTTAAGGCTTGCGCGGACAACGCGGACTTTTTTTTCCACTAAATAGATCGCTATATCGAGTAACGCCAACGAGGGATCAAAAAGACCCCCGAATAACCGAGGACATGCAATAATAGACCAGTACGGCGAAGTACGAAATTAGGACTCGTGTGACTTGTCGATGCAACGCAGATAGCGGACTTTAATCCGCGTTGTGCAATCGAGAGTGACGTACGTGATAATGTGAAAATGATCGCACACCGTGTGCGTTGAGTCCGCGGTAAGCACGCGGCGACTTTTTATTCGCGGAGCATACTTTTTCTCCGCCGCGGAGAAAAGTTTTTAGTCTGCGCAGGGCATAAGCCATATTGGAATTATTGATAACTCTCATTCTGTTAATAATAAAGTTGATAAAGCATCAGCAGTTAAACATTATGAAGCCTAAAAGTTTCTATTACTAACTGGCAATTCACAAGAAGTGGAAACTTTGTGATATTGGGTCCTTAACTTTCAAATTGGTGTTTTTATTCTGTCTTAGTATTTTGTCTGTAACTATTAAGATTCAGAGTATTCCTAACAAATAATTACCTTGTCTAAAAATAGACTATATTGTTGAGCTCTTTTGATTTGTTTTGATAATTTGTTGTAAGTTTAATTGTGTTAAAATTGGACACGGAAACAACTCTTTTTAAGTGCCTCCTGAATACATCATTCACTTAAAAACGATAAATAATTTTTATGAAGTGTGATATTACACATATTACTAAAGCTTGTCTTATGATATATGTCAAATAATATTATCTCTGGATTTGTCGTTGTGAAGTAAACTGATAAAATGTTAGTATGGAAAATGCATAATTTCCCAAAATCTCCATACAAAACACCAATTTTATAGGTAAGGACCTAATATTAAACAGAAAACGGTAACACAATTATTTTCAAAGCTATCCTAGTGATTTTAAACCCAGAAATAATATTTGAGTTACACTATAATTTTGAAAGCGTCTGCCATAATTATATTCAGCCATCAAAGCCGGTAAGCTGATTAAAGTTAATTCTTAGTAGGTAATACTAGTTCGTCATTAAAAGATAATCAAATTTTTGCGATACGTTTTTAAGATTGTTAGTAGATTTGACTTCTTTAGAAAGTTAGTGGCTACATATTCATTATTCGCCTACTTCGATGTATGCATACGTGGAATTAAGAATAATTCAAATAAGTCCAAGATACGTCTGTGGAATATTTTACATCAGTGGAATATTTCATTCAATTCCGAGCATTAACGAAAATACTATAAATTATTGTTTTTGTTCCTACTATTTAAATACAGACCTTATATGAGTTTGTTTACTGTCCATATTATTATTGTAGGTAGATTCATTTCATATAATTATGTGATATTTGTATTTTACATAAAATCTGTTTTTTATATTCATTTTGTTTACACCCAAACCAATTTTCTATCTAGGTTTTGCCCGCGACTTCGTCCGAGTAGAATAGTTAGTTAGTTGAGATAGTGCGATGGTATGTAGCCTAAGGCCTTCGAAAATAAATAAGCTATAGCCTATATAAATAGGTCTCAATAAATAGGCTATTCAACACTGAAAGATTTATTCAAATTGGAACAGTAGCCTCAATTGGTGGAATTGAAAATTTACTCCTACTCTATTATTAAATGCAAAGTTCATAGTGGCGTAAAGTCCTTCATTTTTCTGAGAGACGTCGTTTAAATTTTTAAACATTTACCCCCATGGCACCCGTTCCCATTGGAATACGGGATTAAAGGTAGCCTATGTCCTTTTTTAGGCTCTAACCTATCTGTGTATCAAATTTCGGTTGAATTGGTTCAGTAGTTTTGACGTGAAAGCGAGACAGACAGACAGAGTTACTTTCGCATTTATAAACTTGGCATTTATATTATTCTGTTTCGAATATTCCTATCTTGCTCTTGTGAATTAAACAAAGAAAATTTTCGCAATATCTTTCATAAACGAGACGCCTGCTGCCTAAAGATAGTTCTTATATTAATATACTTCGAATGTTTTCCTACTTTTAACGTTGTTGGAGTTGTTCGTAAATTAAACCTTGGGTAGTTTACCTTAAGGTGGTCTTTCCTCTCGTCTTGTGGCGGCATAGTGTCCCCCGCTTCGCTTGTCGATATGTCAGACGCGAGGTCGCATGTCACTGTTGGTATTTGGACTTGTGGAGTTTCTATCGTAGATATTTGGCTCTCCCTGAAACGTTACGATCGGAGGGAAGTAAATAAAAATAACCCTTAAAGATATATAACACACGATTGGTTTTTCATTTGTTCAATACGATCGCTCCGTGCAGTAGGTCGGAATGATTTTACGCATCTACCCATCTTCCAAAGTTGTTGTCTGTATTCGTTGGATCATTCATATATTTCTAATATTGGGTCCATACCTATGAAATTGGTGTTTTTTTCTCTCTTAGTATTTGTCTGTAACTATTAAGATTCAGAGTATTCCTAAAAAATTATTACCTCGTCTAAAAATAGACTATATTTTTGAGCTCTTTTGATTTGTTTTGATAATTTGTTGTAAGTTTAATTGTGTTAAAATTGGACACGGAGACAACTCTTTTAATCTCTGGATTTGTCGTTTTGAAGAAAACTGATAAAATGTTTGTATGGAAAATGCAGAATTCCCCAAAATCTCCATACAAAACACCAATTTCATAGGTAAGGATCTAATATATGAAATTCGAGTACTACGAGTAATTGTTACTGAAATGGTTTGTTTGTTATGTAATCTAGGGCTCCATTAAAACTACTGATAAACAATCGAGAATTTTCGTAAAACGAAATACCGGTGTTTTTCATTTGTTTCTAAAATAAAAATAAGGTAACAGAGAATACCGCGGTAGTCAAAATTCTGCAGATATTTCCGAGGTAAGTTATATTTTTGCAGTTTTATGCTATTAAATGCATGTTTAGCTAAAAGAGTTAACTTTTATGAAACGGTTATTAAGCGGTCATTCATAAAAGTTTAACTTTTAGTAAAACATGTCTGTAATTGCAAAAATCTGTAATAATATTTACCTTCGGTAGTACCTGCGATTACCTTATGTCTGTTTTATTTCCTTTAAGTAAAGAATAATGCATCTTATATCACAGAAGATCGCAGCAAAATAAAATTATTTTGTAAATATACAATTAACATTATTATTATGGGGTCAGAAACGACTCAGTTTCGCCAAAGGTGGTACGAGCTACTACCCATCATCAAACAGGGTATAAATAAATAAATATCCTCAGACATTCACACCTTTGATAGGTACCCCATTTTAAGCAACTAATGCTGTTACGGATACTAGATGACGGATAAATATATTAAATAGATGAATAAGTACATATAAATATTCAGAATATATACCATACATATATAAACATCCAAGACTGGAGAACAAATGCCCCCATCGGGGATCGCCGGACTGAAGGCGTCGCCATCTCGAGAGGTTCTGGCTCTCGAGATGGCGACGCCTTGAGACCGGCGTATAGACCACTTGACCACGGAGGTCGTCGTCATACGGTATACTCTTGTTTGCTCCTCTTGTGGAGTAAAATAAAACTAGATTGAATTATACTCAGTGGTGCAAAGCAGTGCAGTGTACCCTGATCATCTACAGCTGTGCGGTAATCCAAAGTGGACTTAAAATAAAGGATGATAGATCATCATTATCCTGCCCTTTTCCCAATTTCATTTGGGGTCGGCGCAACGAGACTTTCTCCTCCACTCTCCCCTATCACACGCCATGTCAACATTCACTCTCATTCTAGCCATGTCCTCATTCACACACTCTACCCATCCCTTCTTCGGTCTTCCTCTCCCTGCATTTCCATCCACTCTCATATTCATAACGCTTCTCGTTACATGCTCATTCTCTCTCCTCAAAAATGTCCACACCACGACAGCCGCTTTTCTCTCAACTTCTCTATCACTGGAGCATATAAAAGTAAAGGATGATAGATAAGGTTTTTAATTACCCGTTATTATTCGTAATGCCTAGGTGTCCCGGAGGCATGGGGTGCGTTGAGGGCATCGGCCTGGTGCCCTTGGGTGGGTTACTGAAGCTCGTTTGCTGCTCATTCTAGAACAATAAAGAAGTTGTAGCTACGAATTCAAAAACTTAGTTCTATAATTAAGTCTAGATACTTCCATTTCTGGAATGTGATCCCCAAAACGATTGGTCTTGCGCTCCTGATATTAGCGATTTCCTGTGAAATTCGTACGACCAAGATGTAAATTCATGTTTTTTCTCTTGTCAAAAGTAATAACTGTGTCCATAGAATTATGTTTTGATAGTAGATGAAATTATATGATTATCTCTATATATTTAATAATACTAATAATATATATTTATTGAGCATATTTACAATGAACAAGTTATCTTAGAACTAATTATACAGAAAGGTACTTCTTTATACTAGTCTAGTTTTAAGATAGGGGGGTCATTACCGTCTATGTTAGTCTCATGGGGAGACTGTGTGACAGACGCTAATTTTTCCTCTTTAAGATTTACTTTTACAATATTTAATTTAAAACGACAATGCACAAAAAAGGGCGTATTAGTACTAAATTAGATTAAATTACAAATTACTAATTAAATTAAATAAATAATATTATGTATCCGGTTGTGTTGCAAATGGAATTGTTGACTTCAGTTCTATGTGGTTGCCGATAGAAGCGCTGATAGAAAATTTAATCTATGGAGAAAATATTAGGTCCTTACCTATGAAATTGTTGTATTGTATGGAGATTTTGGGGATGTCTGCATTTTACATACCAACATTTTATCAGTTTTCTTCACAACGACAAATCAAAGATAATAATATTTGGCATCTATCATTAGACAAGCTTTAGTAATATGTGTAATATCACACTTAATAAAAATCTTGTATGGTTTTTAAGTGAATGCAAATAAAATGATGTATTCGGGAGGCACTTAAAAAGGTTGTCTCCGTGTCCAATTTTAACAGAATTAAACATACAACAAATTATCAAAACAAATCAAAAGAACTCAAAAACATAGTCTATTTTTAGACGAGGTAATTATATTTTAGGAATACTCTGAATCTTAATAGTTACAGACAAAATACTAAGACAGAATAAAAACACCAATTTCATAGGTATGGACCCAATACCTCCACGATTGTCGTATACTTTTCTATCAAAATTAATTTTCTTCTACCCACCACACATCAACACAATTTAAAATTATCAACTCTAGCAGTTCACTATTCTATGAAACTCCCTTCTGCAACGCACACTAATCGGAATCGTAACGTAATCGTCTCGCCTCGGGACAAGCTTACGGTTTGCCGTTTCCGCGCTTACGCCCTCGTACTATCTTACGACTCTCGCCTACATTTCGGTTCGGATACTGAATGACCCGCGCGGTACCTCTCCTAGCCGTCAAACAGCGGCGGGCAGGCGAGGCGTAAGCGTGGCGTCGGCTAGCCGTATCCGAGTTGATGCTTGGTTGACAGCGAGGCGATACGGTGACGATTCCTTTTTGAGTTGATAAGTGTGCTACAACTTTTAAGCCGGCCTGACGTTGTAACGGCCAATACTCCTCATGTGTTTTTCCATGAAGGAAGGCTTCTGCTCAGCTAGGGGAGGAATATATTATCGATTACAACCACAGTCAAAGCGCAATGTGGATGTACTTGCTACAAGCGCTCGCGGCAGTGAATTTTACTAGTCTTTTTGTCAATTTTATTATTAAAATTTATAAATCAGACTATGTGTAATGTTGACGATTTAAAGTGCTAAGTGTAGCCTATGAAATAAAATAATTTTTGATTTGATAGGCTAGTGACCATGATGATACTTGGTCATGTGTTTCTCTGCTGAAAAGGCGGTAGAATACTTATAGGCTGGTGGCATTACTTACAGGTCTAGGTCTGGGATTCTTCCTGATGCCTCTCCGCGCCCGCGCCTTGGCAGCGTAGTATATCCTGATGTAGACGAACACCATGATGCACGAGGGGATGTAGAAGCTGCCCAGCGCTGAGTATATCACGTAGCCGATGTCGTCCGACACCTGGGGGACAAGGGGAACATTATTTACAGTTAAAAATATGAATGTAAAGCCTGACCGAAACATTAAAACCTCGCGGGCAAAAGCAAGTGAACTTATTTTTCTTTCTTTCTTTGTTTTCTTTTTTTACATTCACACCTATCAACTAGCCCCATTTTCAGCAACTAATGCTGCTTGTGTTACGGACACTAGATGACGGAGAAATATATTTAATAGATATATAAATATCCTGAATATATATAAATATATATAAACATCCAAGACTGGGGAACAAATGCCTGAAAATTCATCACCCAAACATTTGCCCCCACCGGAGTTCGAACCCAGAACCTCTCGAGATGGCGACGCCTTGAGACCAGCATACAGACTACTTGACCACGGAGGTCGTCCATTATAACCATTCCATTATAAACCATTCTTAATTAATGTATCAACACCGTCTCAATTTAGGAATTCCAGACCGCAATACAACTCCTAAGTGGGACAGACCTTCATACCTCAAACTCAAAGCGCTCCTATTAATGCAATATGAATTTGATCCGATATCGTTCCGATTGGAATGGCCGATATGCATTTCTGTATGAAACGAGGGCCATATTCCCACCGGGCGGGCGAGCGGTAAAAGCATAGCGATTGAAACTAATGCCTCCTCTACACGTAGACAGGTGCTTCTGAAGTCTTCGGCTGATGCATCCACAAACGGATTTCCATAAGGCGGCCCGACTGAAGGCCTATCAGTCTATGTTCGTTCGGTGGACGCAACACGCACGCACTCAATTTGTTTTCTAATACAACTCCAGAAATACGTGAATTTCGTTATACTGTTGTTAGTCATTTGCACAAGTAAATAAAAAGAAAGAAAGAGAAGAAACAGCAAAAACATTCACATACCGATAAAAACACCGACGCATCGTCGCCAGACGTGTGGACGGAACGTCACGCTCCGGTTCGTAAAGTAGATAAGCTTATTCTAAAGTGTCGGAAACTGAACGATTCACGGAATTTCTGTTTCTGTCACTTTTTATTGTGGCGAATTAGAGCGAGACGGGACCTAACTTTCCGAATCGAATCCGTCACAAATATTTACTCATCCATCCGCGGCCTGACCTTGGCGAAAGCAGCTTTGATTCCGATCGAGAGCCAAAGTGTACAAACCATTACGCCACCGAGCTTCTAGAGTCTCTGAGCATTGCCATAATTGACTAACTAGTCAGCGATATCTCCTCTACCGCCTCTCTGGTCTAGTGGTTGAAACCACCGGGTGTTGATCGGGAGGTCCGTGTTCAATTCCCCGTGGGGGCAGAAGTTTTTCTGCTCGTTTTGGTTGATGGTAGGGCTTTTAAGCCCTCCTGCATAGCTACCACCGTCTTACCTAAAATTGTCGCCATAACAGCAATGTTTTAAGCATTGTTGTTTTCCGGCATTCAGAGGTTAGCCAGCTCCTCAGTTGTTAAGGATTACAGGTGAAGCTCGCTTCTACCTTCGGCCTTATCGTCACTTACCATCAGGTGAGATGAAGGCCACGAGCTTACCTGTCATATGTAAAAAAAGAAATACGCAAGGGGTCCAATCTAGGAGCATAACAGTTCTCATCACTGACGAAGCTGAGGTCTGTTCGCGGTTCGCGAATATATAGTTTGCGGTGTGAGCCAATATACGAAAAGAAGTCCAACGATGCTCATTTGTTACACTCGCTGGTAACGTGGCCTGCGCCTTAAGGTCAGTATCGAATATGATATGCACGTGTCATCCTCTATAGCAACTCCAAGAATTAGTAATATGACATGGTTATATTAGGTCCTTACCTATGAAATTAGTGTTTTTTCTCTCTCTTAGTATTTTGTCTGTAACTATTAAGATTCAGAGTATTCCTAAAAAATAATTACCTCGTCTAAAAATAGACTATATTTTTGAGCTCTTTTGATTTGTTTTGATAATTTGTTGTAAGTTTAATTGTGTTAAAATTGGACACGGAGACAACTCTTTTAAGTGCCTCCCGAATACATCATTTTATTTGCATTCACTTAAAAACGATAAATAATTTTTATGAAGTGTGATATTACACATATTACTAAAGCTTGTCTTATGATAGATGCCAAATATTATTATCTTTGGATTTGTCGTTGTGAAGAAAACTGAAAAAATTTTAGTATGGAAAATGCAGAATTCCCCAAAATCTCCATACAAAACACCAATTTCATAGGTAAGGATCTAATATTACAAGCTAAAGTATTCAGTTCATCGTTCCAGGTTCAATACACAATCCTCGGGATGGTGGCGAAATGCAGAAGCTGAAGAAACCTTCGGCAATGTTTGATTTTTTAGTTATTACACACTTGCGCGGTCTAGAGTTAGCACCTAACCCTGGGGCAAATATATGGGCAAGCCTTGGGTTAGGCGCGGTCGTGCAAGTGGGCCTTATGAGTATTAATATTGAGTACTTTAGAAGGCAGGTATAAGTGTCAAATCAATCTATTTTATTGTAAAAACTACTGATGTTAAAAACTCCTTAATTATATAAAAATAACGCCTTCTTAAAATTCTAGGACGAATAGTCCCGTATGTCCTAATCACCAAAATATAAAATTTGTATCGCCATTAGGACTGTAAAATATAAAAAAATGTGCTATTAAGGTAACCTCAAACACAGAGGCGCCAATTCATTATTCGCAAGTCTAACCCGATCTACTTACAGGTGATCGAATATTTCCCCTTTTTTGTATAATCTTTAGATGTTTGGTACAAGTCACAAGCGTATCGAACAAGCAGATTTATGATCCACTTTGATGTTATTTCGATTACAACTCTCCATTGCACTTACGACGTTTTTACGTACGTTCTTAAGGAAATCTGTATACAGGTGAATTAAACTTGAATTTAAATGCTACGGCAAAAATTACATAGTTGTGAGCGAGGAATCTATTTTTTTCTGTAGTACATTGTCATGAGTCTCTCCCATAGGAGTACTTCTTCCAACTTGCTACAGAGTATTTCTTCCCACTTGCTACGATCCTTAAACTCAAAAAACTCAAATCATTTATCCTGTTTCAGTATTTACATACTTAACTCTTATGAATGTCAAATTAATTGAAAATTCTTATGTTCCAATTCGAAGGAATCTTTCAGTGTTGAATAGCCTATTTATTGAGGAATGAACGCTATAGACTACATACCACGAAGTCGCGGGCGAAGCCAGTATTTTCATAAATAGATGTAGTATAAAGATATATTATATTGTAAGTCTCGTGACACTGGCAAGCTACCAACCCTTGTTCTCTACCCCGTGGAGATCTGGCAAGTTAACTCATCAACAGAAACACAACACCAGATTTTTTTTTCTGTTATTTGACTGTGGCCTTCGGAGACAAAATTGCTCTTTGTTATTTTCGCAATGAGTAAATTGTCCTCGGGGACTTTTTCCTTCCGGTTTGTGCTGGGGCTAAAGTTAGGTCAAACTACCGATCTTCTAAATATCAACGACAACAACAACATCATCATCGTCTGATACGTTAAGTCCTCATGTAACAGATGCCTTTTGCCATTCACGTGTACAAGGTAAGTAAAGTAATATTCTAAATCAACTGTACTTAAGTTTTAAATAAAAGTGGTACAGATCGGTGGGATCGAACCTGCGATCTCTTTTCTCGGATACCGCTGCCTTCTATAAATATGTTTAAAATGTAAAATTGCTTCAATCTTTAAAATTGTACCACATTCAGTTGATTTTGCGACTTCTTTTCAGAGAATTTAATCTTTAAGTCCATTGTCCGATGTCTTTTGAAATATTGGTCTGACAAGGATCTTGTGGCGAGTGGTCGGCTTTACATATCATACAATACTTGCCGTTCTATAATGTCCAGTGTGTGAGAGTATAAATGGACTGCTGAAAATCTCGGACAATAGAATTTCAATATATTTTGTTGATAGTTGTAGCAAATGGAACAGAGCATGTTATTATTAAGAACATAAAAGCTTTGTAATAAACTAATTTAGTTACATGTATGTAGGGCTTACTTATTAAATGGAAAACATTTCAGATATTTACAATATAATTAACAAAACCTTTCAGATAACACACATATTGTCTTTAATAACGAAAAACCCCCTTTGCTTTCAAAAATACCTGTTCAAACTCATTTCTACAAAGCTTTACATACAAAATTACATAATTCGTTTCCTAAAACGTACCAAAACAAAAATAAACTAATACAAGTATATATAGATATCCCTTTTTGCCAAAATATAGAAAAACAAAGACGCGGTCGGAATTGCACAGGTTAAAAATGTACAGAGCTATTCCAGGCGTAATGTGGAGTTAGAAGAGGTCACGAATTCACTTACGCACCGAAATGCGACCATCGCTTTCACCGCTCGCATCATCACGTATACAGCCAACAGCAGGGATGGGGTGAGAGTTTATCGATAATTTTATCGACATATTACGTTATCTCTTTTCGTAAGAACGAAAATTTGTGACACAGGAGGTAAAAATAGAAATGACAAGGAGAAGCACTAAATGCATTTGTGGCACCAAAAGGAGAGCTACTCAGTCACCTCCTTTGATTAACGTCTCCAATTTTCATTGCTAGTAAATAATATAATACGTAAAATATATTATATATAAATTGTTATAATTCACCTAAAGGAATTTGTGGAGTATCGTACAATAAATTTAGAAAGAAGGTACCTTATATAAATTTGTCAAGGCACTATTGTAAGTAGCCCAACCATTTATAATTATCTCTAAGTTCTTACGTTCAGTGTTTTGTGTAATTTACCTTTTATAAATTGTTTCAGTGTGCCCTTAGTTTTTTATTAATAAATATACAAAGAAATAGTGATGACAAAGATTACATTTATTTAGCCTCCAGCATCCACTAGGTCACACTACCGATGCTTCGGCAGACCCCGGGTCGCTCCCACGGAAGGGCAAGGAGGTATATCGGGGAGTTTTAGTGGGTATTCTCGGCCGCCGCCGAGCGAGTCCCACACACGCCTTCCGCCTCGCCAGCGGTTGGTAGGTCCGTAAATGGATTTTGTCCTCGAGAAAAAAAAAAAAAAAAAGGTCACACTACCGATACCGACCAATAGTATTGATACTCAAACTACAGAGATGTGGAATGTAACAGCTGTCCTTGTTATTTGAATTTTTGGTTTGATTTACAGAGTGGTTATGGATATTCTAAACATAATTTTTTTAACAATATTTAAAACTAAAGGCATCTGAAGGAAAATATTTTCATTTGACTAGATATCCAATACTATAAATAGTACCCTAATTTAAAAGAGTAGCTTAACTTGTATAAAGTATGTTGTTTAAATTAAAAATAAAAGGCCTTTGAGAAGGAAGATGCCCTCCAGCGTACCAGATGAAAAGTTAAATAACAACTCTCTCATACTCTATTGTATATACATACCCGACAATCGTAGTTTTCAATAATTTTAAAAAAAATTAAGAAATAGTATAGAATATTATTCTCAGTCACTTTTTTCGAAAATATACATAAAAGACATTTAAACACATCAACACGCCTCTATCCCCGTAGTGGAAGGCAGAGATGTTAAAACACCCAAATTTTGACTCATATGTCGAAGTCCCTATGTGAGGCAAGCGATATTGACAATTAAGTGTACCTAATTTAGTTTTATTCAAACTCAGTGGTACAGGAGGAGAGATCGAACCCGCGACCTCTTGAACGATTAGTGCCTTTTTCCCAGCTTTTTACTCGGCTACCGCTGTCTTTGAAAAAATAAATGCACAAAATCCATTTCATCGACAACTCAGTAACCTCCCAACCCTAAGTTCGTACAATATTCTTTTGAAGTAATTGGCGGATCACAAGGAAATCCTTCAGAAGCGCCTCTGTTATAAGGTCGAGAATGGATTGCACGTTGCGGGATCTCTTGATCTAGGACTTTCATTTGTTCGTCGTTATTTTAGTTCCGTGCAAGGATCAAATTAGAACAATTTGAGTGTATCTTATGTTTAGTGTGTTTTGTCTTTTTCTTATTAGCTCGAGGAGAAAAAAGATGTATTTAACATTTCATTTATAATAAAAAAATATTATAAAATAAATTATCTGGGTTATTAAAATCAGGCCATTCAATCATTTATAATGTACTTTATGTACCTAGTAGTTATAGTTACCAATATATTTGGTTTTTACAAATAAATGTTACTTTAATAAGACTGAATGATGAACGTTGAAATAAAAGCGAGAAGGAAGGGCAATTACTATTATGGAATTTTAATATAAAAAAACGACTTTTCTTTTCTTACACTGACAGTATACAGTTAGCAGATCTATTCGAAATATTTTTATTGAGAGAATTTTCAGTTTAAGTTAAAAACACTACATTAAAATAATGACAAGTTTGTGTCGGTTAGCAGCATTTATTCTCTCAATCTCCAGTCCAAATTAGCAAAGCTTCGTAAGATCGCAGTCTTTGCACACTGATCCCAAAGTAGCCTAAATTGACCCCCGGGGTCTATGAAGAGCTGCAAGAGTCAGCAAAATGTAATAATTGGGGGCGGATTAGAAGTAAATGGGGGTTCTTAATAAAGGATCTCACCTAAGAATGTTGCTTTTGGCCTCCGTGTTAAGTGTTGTAATTTATCTGTATATCGGAATCTTGTTACTATTCAGTTTGTAGATTTATGAAAAGAAATTATTTTTCATCCTTTCTATTCGAAAATATTCGTTTTGTTTCTCAATAAGTGGGAGCAAAGTAGTTCTTTTCTGAGAAGAATTTAGAACATGCATCATTCATAGAAATCTGCAATGACCACGCAACAGGCAACAACTATAAAACGAGTAAAATGAGTGAGTTGAGTGACCCTCTTTAATTCATTTTCTCATAGAAAAGGGATGGAAAGTAGAGTCTATAACTCGAGAGCAAACTATTCATCACCTCGGGCGATGTACTTCTCGCTATGCTCGAGGTTCAAACTAGCGCCCTCGCCATAAAAATACTACTACTTTGCTCCCTTGTTATATCTACACATAGAGTCAGACTAAAATTTATGAGAAAAATTAAGTTTCATCAGTCGCTAGACTAAAAATGCAACCGAATGGTCTCGTCCTAATTCTGATTTTAACATTTTATGTGTTTGGTGTTTGTGGTTAATTGTATTTCACTCTAGTTGATTGCGAAATTCTAATGATTATGTTGAAATGGGGTAAAATAAAAAGCCATCGATTACAGCTGTCTAGCAGGAGAGAAATTTTCATTTTGCATCACCTGTTATTTGGAGCGTGCTAAAGTTAAATTATAAAATGACGATTCGTTATTCTAGAACCAGAAACAGCTAACTTTTATCTGTCACCACTAATTCATTAATACCGGAGAATTTCCAACAAAAAATAAATCAAAATCAAAATCAAAAATAATTTTATTTCATAGGCAAAACTTAGCACACATTTACATTTATTATACTTCAAGTAAATTTTAATAATAAAATTGAAAAAAAGACTATATTATAGTAAAATTCACTGTCGCGAGCTCTTGTAGCAAATGTAATGTACTACAAAATCATCTCTTGTTTCTAGGTAATAAACTAGTTAAAAAATATTTTAAAGAATCTTTTTTCTACGGCAACTGAGTTTAGAGACCGTCACTTCTAGTGAAACAGGGCGCCGGTTCAATAAATATGGCTCTCACTGTGCCCGAAGTAGTTTTAGCATCTCTGCAAACCCCTTCAGGTACATACACGTGAAGATATGTGATGCGTTATGTTTTTTGTCTTAAATAGTACAGAATTGACTTTTCGGGCTGAAACTAGCCGTTAGCCCACTATAATATAGTGGACTAACCGACTATTGACAAATGCCACAGCAAATGCTGAAAGTGTGGCTGGCTTTAAGGGGATAAAGTTTAATAACATCCATTGACACGAAACTAAGAAGAAGACCGACTAGTTGTTTAATAAATATTATACCCCCTCTAGTATAAGTTTTCATTGTAAACATATTTCTCACTTTGAGTTGCGTTAAGAAATGTCAATTTCAATGAGAAATGGGATTTTCGCTAGAGTCGTATTTGGGTCGATTTCAACATTATTGATATTTTCATAATTTGTGTCTAATTTCATTTTAGACGATGCTATGAAAATAATATTAATCAATCGATACATTCATTAGATGTTCTAGTGTTATCGCGATTACCCTGACGATTATCAATAATATTCTTAAAAAAAACGTGGCCCCTAATGAGAAAAATAGCAATAACCTTGAAATCGACGCTTTTCACGTTTCCCTTACTTTTAATTCTTGACATTTCTTCGCAATTCAATGTGAGAAGTACCTTTTATTTTAACAAGAATTTGAACGAGGACAAAGGAATTGAAATTAAAAAATGCAATCAAGGGGGCCCTAAAAGTTTGGGTGCCTCTGTCTTAGCGTAAAGAAGTGATCATAATAGGCTCTCCAGTTTGAGCGGGCTGTTAAGTACGTAAGGCGAAACAAATACTCTTGAAATAATCTCCGGCTTATAAAGATGTTTGCTCAAGTGACAGGCTGTTATTTAAATTAGGGTGCCGCCCCAACGCCTGCTGCCCCATGTAATAAGGTTGATTTTTCATTAACCAACTGATAATATTATTTTGTTTCAACTGCGGGATGTTTTGTTTAAAACTTTGTTTACTTAATAACACAGTTCATTTAAAATCAAATTATTGGCGACAATGTTTTAAGATGCGCATAAAATAGTATTAAAATTATTTTGTATATTTTGGTATATTTGTTCAACATCTGAATAGATTATGTTTCTTACTTTGAACAAGACGGATATTATCTTTCTTATTATCTTTCTGAAGTCGGTCCCTCATGTCTGAGGAGGAGTGCATCTGAAGCCTGTCCAGCGCGTCTCTTACGACCATGCGGATTTTGGAGAACGATGAGACTTTCACTTGATCGTTCAATCTCGTTGGTGAACAACCACAATTTTTTCGCCGTCGGTGATCTCAACAACGATTGGTTTTTCCAATCTATCGTCCTGGTTGCATCTGGAGCGAATGATTTGCTTCTATTCAGCGCGTCGCTTACGACTGTCTGGCGTTATATAAAAAATCAATCGGTTCACTCATACGATTGTGTAATATAGGTATAACTTGGTACAAAGCCACCTTCTTTTAACCTTTAAGAAAATTCATTTAATACCCTCTAAATCTTTCAAATGAAGTCTTAAATCTCAACAATGAATCCTGTTCCACATCCCAATTCGGCACAATATAAGGTACAGTCGCAACCACGATATAGATGACACTGTCAAAGGAAAATGGCTCGTAACTCAGCCAAATAAGGACTGTGTAAAGTTTTATTCTTTACACGTTTGAGTTCCAATGCGTCCCTTCCGTAACACTGGCTTTAGGGTTGCCGATAAAAATTTTTTGAAAGTTTTACGACTGTTACTTCTGATAAAGTTTGGGATAACTTGTTAGATATCGTATGTAAAACTGCCAGAATTCTGTTGACTTGTGTCTTTTGTGATTTTTTTCATAAAGGTCTTTGCTGACTAATACCTGTGTACAAAAATAAATTCTTCATATAGAAATTATGAGAACATGTTCCGTATCCGACCGATGTCTTCTCTGGCATTGCATTGCAATAAATATTTTAAGTTGTATGGTCTTGGTAAAGGAGTAGTGGACAGCTGGCAGACTCCAAACATATCTCTATAAATAGAATTTCGGGTAAGTTGGACCCTATCGATGAATTTATTGAATTCGTCTCGGCTTACTGCCTTTCATTCCATTTTTTTTCCCACAGGGGTAGGCAGACATTACATCCTTCCACTTGCTACGATCAATGCATATTTCTTTCGCTTCATCAACTCTCATTACAGTCCTCATACATGCTCGGCGATTTCGGGTACTTTTGACCTGGCCCTTCTATAGAACGTCTTCCCGAAAAATAATCGGTTTTAAACCTTGTTGCAACGTACATCGCTTCGTCGGCCCATCTTTATAATTGTTGTCAATGTAATATATTTCGGATTAAAATTAAAAATAAGCCTCATAAAAACACACCCCTGTTAGCTTGTCTAGAACTATCTAAACACGTTTTATTAAGGTTGATTTTCCTTCAGCAGTTGTCTAAACATAAGGCCCTATGAAGCACTTACTACGGGTCACCCGAAAAGTAATTTTCCGATGAAACAGTCGTTAGTGGAAGTATTATTTTTTTTCGATTACCGCTCAAACTTTTAGGGTTTCTTTGGTTAAGTGTTTTTTTCGAGTTATTGGGGTTCAGGCGTTTTTTGATGCTTTAGCTGGCGAGCTGCGTCATTGTCGTTTGCGGTGGTGAAAGTCAAGGGTCGTTGATTATGGTTGAGTTGAGATGGGTGACCAAATTCCTTGTTATTAACGATTGCTAAGGTAACCGAAAAATCACGTAATACCTACGGCTACGCCATGTTTGTTTACTATATTTGGTACAAAATTGTAATGAAATTTTGACCTGACCGCTCGTTGGTAGATATGAACGAGCCCTAATAAATCAGATGAATCTGCCTTTACATTCGTGATTGGTTAAACGACGTTTGGGCCCTAACAACTGTAATTCGTTTGTGCTTGATATCAAATATGCGTGTGGAAACAAGGAATCGCTCGATAATATCTGTGTGGGAAATTCACATATCCTCGTGGGCGGATGAGATTATGGATGGACGTACCTGGATTGGATGATGATGAGCAGAATTTATGGCGATTGAGCTGAGGGTGAGCGCGTGGTCTCCCGGCCCTCCGATAAGGCACGGCATAGTATTGGCGGATTAACACTGATTATTTTATGTAAATGCACTTGTTGGTTCACTGGTTCATTCCCGGCCAGGCACACACGAAATTTCTTACACGATTATGGCATGGCGCAGACACACACGGATAGATGCGCAGATGACCGCGAGCTCAGACGGAAGCAGAACACTACTATAGTTTTGGGCTGAGTCGATTCAATGCATGAATGGCGCTAGTGTCGCAAGGTCGGGCGGTGTATCTAGCTGTCAAATGGCGCGAACAATATCTCTCATCTTTATCCATACTAATATTATAAATGCAAAAGTAACTCTGTCTGTCTTGCTTTCACGTCAAAATTACTGAACCCGATTCAATTGAAATTTGGTACACATAGTCTAGGGCCTGAGAAAGGACGTAGGCTACTTTTTATCCCAATATTCCCATGGGAACGGGTACCGCGTGGGTATAACCGTGGTTATCAATATCTGCTCGCCCGAGTATTATGTGAAATATTCCGTCAAAATGTAATTCAAATAAAAGACGTGTGGCACTCGGGGACTGCCGAGGTAAAGCTATTGCATAGCATTTTGTATCAACTTATGCAATTATAATTTTATTTATTTATTTTATTCATGCAGTATTTCTTTTTCTTTGATATTAATTCAAGTTACACTTTTTGAGCGTGGAGACCGATAAGAAAACAAATTATATAAACTGTTGGTAGTTTGCATATACATTATTTCGTTCGAATCACTTATAAGTAAATTAAATCATAAAATAATTATCTAAAATAAATGTTAATAAACTAATTAATAAAATAACAAAACTCATAATAAACAATGTGTAATAGTTAGCTTATAAATAAAACCAAAGTGGCGTCTTTGTTAAAATTAGTTCTTTGTGATATCACTAGATGGCGCCACCTATCCTTTAAAACGCACTATTGTTTACTCTCATAGACTTATATGGTCAAACCGATGTTAATTAAAATTTGTTTTCGCCTTGGACACGGTGTTTCATTTTGGTAACCACCTTGGGTTTTAACATGCACGGCCTTCAAGCCACACCTCCTTGCGCATCGGAGTGGGGAACGTGAGGTTTTTTCGTTACGGAATTTCTGGATTCGGTCCCCGCGCTCAAGGCCCGCGATAGAAGCTATGCAATAGCTTAAAAACACGAGTAGGTTAATATCTAGGTTCTATGTTCTAAACATTTACTTCCTTCCTTAGTGTTCGCCAACGATCAAAATATCACCACATATCATATCATCACGCCCCTCCCCGAAGCAGGCAGAGGTGTTAAACACCCACATATCACCAGATATGTTAGGTCCCCATCTAACAGGTGGCGAGCCTGCCATGCACCGGGCACAATGTGGGGTAAGCGATATTATAATGAACTGTAAGTTTAATTCAACCTCGTCCACTCGCCATCAGGCTGGTAGAGGTAAAATGCCGCCTAAGCAAGAATCTTAAGTCCTTCCATCGGGTCTTTCAAAAATTCTAAAATAATGAAGCACTACATAAATTCTTATTCATCGTGTTAGTTTAGATTCTCGAAGTTTATTTATTTTTATAATATATATATATATATATATATATATATATATATATATATATTTATTGATTTATGTATTATATTATTTAAGTTTTATGTTAGTTTAACTTAAATTGTATTTTGTCAAAAGATCTTTGTGTTTGTGCACTTATAGTGTAATCCCACTAACACCTACTCTTGGACTGGTTGTTGGGTTGACTGGAAGATATCTCTATAGGGGATAAGTTCGCTTTTGCCAACTATTGTTTCTTTTATGTTTTGTATTTTTTTTTTGTGTGCAATAAAGAGTATTATTACTTAAAATACTAGTTCGCACTCCGTATTTTCGTAAGTTATCAAATAGTATCGTATTACGTAAGAAATACGAGTGTTTTTAGCATCAGGCACCAGAATTATTGTATTATACCTATCGCCGACTGCCCCGGGCGAGGTTCTCCCTGTTTCGCTAGAAAAATATTGTTCGAGCAGTCAACAACGGAAAATATGGACGCATTTGACCTAAAATCCTTACGGCTCTCGTAATAAGGGTCACAGCTAAATGTTAACACTTTTATGCTGCTTACAGTACCTATTACGTCACGGAGTATTATTGGTGATATATTAAAAAGTATGTGTTGTCTTTTGTCCCGAAAGCGAGGGTTTAGTAATACACAGCTGAAATGTCAATTTGTTTATGGTGCTGATTGTATGTATTACGTCACAGTAGTGGTTGTATGGTAACTTTGTTCTTCTTTTCTCTTCTCCATGATTCCATTTTTTAAGCCTAAAACTATTCTTAACCTCGTAACATTCAGGGTACGTTATATTTTACAACATTATATTGAGCATTTAAGTCTAGGCTTAAAAAATATTCACCTACAAAATTTTAGTGCAAGGTGCATTTTTATCGAAATATTGTGATTGGATTAATTTTAAGTACAAATGACAGCTGGCAATTGGAACTAATTCATAGGTAATCAATCAAAGAAAATTAAAAGAAAGAAAAAATGAGTTTTTGGCGGCATATGACTATGACGGACGTGATTTTCAATGATTGTTATATTGTTCCGAGTGGATGTTGTTATGTTAAATTTGTGTAATAAGTGTTTGTGAAGATGAGCAATGTGAAGGATCATCGAAACGTGGTGTGAAAAATGTTGAGTTTTTTATCGTGGTAACCTCATAAAAGTAGCTCTACAGTGTCTATCATCGATCATTTGACGCCAAACTCTCCCAAGACGTGTATTACACTTGCATTTCAATGCAAATACTGAAGAAATAAAACTACCAAAGATATGGCTGTATGGGCTTTGTTGCCTTTGCCTTCCCACCTTGGGAGAATTTTACAATAAGAAAGAAAAAAACAGAGGTTTTTGGCGGCATTCAACTATGGCGGACGTGATTTTTATTTCGATGATTGTAATATTGTACGGAGTGGATATTGTTACGTAAAATCAGTGTAGTTTTGTGTAATAAGTGTCTGTGATGATGTGCAATATGGAGGATTATCGAAATAAACGTCAAGTGGTGTGAAAAGTGATGAGTTTTTTATCGTGGTAATCCACCTCATCCAAGTAGCACCACAGTGTCTGCCATCGATCGTTTGACGCCAAATTCTCCCAAGATGCATTGAAATGCATTACACTAGCATTTCAATGCAAACTACTGAAGATATATATATTGCAGACATGGCTGTATGGGCTTCGTTCCCTTTGCCTTCCCTACGGGAGAATTTTACAAAAAAAAAAAGAAAAAAACAGAGGTTTTTGGCGGCATTCAACTATGGCGGACGTGATTTTTATTTCGATGATTGTAATATTGTACGGAGTGGATATTGTTACGTAAAATCAGTGTAGTTTTGTGTAATAAGAGTCTGTGATGATGTGCAATGTGGAGGATTATCGAAATAAACGTCAAGTGGTGTGAAAAGTGATGATTTTTTTATCGTGCACCACAGTGTCTGCCATCGATCGCTTGACGCCAAACTCTCCCAAGATGCATTGAAATGCATTACACTAGCATTTCAATGCAAACTACTGATGAAATAAAATACTGAAGACTTGGCTGTATGGGCTTCGTTCCCTTTGCCTTCCCTATATGGGAGAATTTTACAAAAAAAAAGAAAAAACACTGGTTTAGTCTTACACCAAAGAAATAATAGTTGTAGTTCTTGGGTTCTCTGTGTGAGAATATTATTGTACATTTTATTGAACATTGGGTGTTTACTTCGTTTTACTCATAAGTTTGGGGTTTAGCAGGTTAAATACGACGTGGAAAGACCAAACGACGTAAAAAGACCTAAAAAGCGAAAGATCGAATGTGTTGTAAATACTATAATTATTACGCAAGGGTGGCTAGCAATGATGCGGCCTGATCGTCAGTGATCGGAATAGGTAAAGCTATTTTTATGTACTTGCCATATGATAGAATAGTATGGATATAAAACCATTAATTATATTTATAAAGATAAAGATAAAGATAAAGATAATTTTATTTGTCAATAAATACGTGTACAAAAGCATTATAGCTAGGATCTTAAATAAAAAAAAAACAACATATCAACGTATTTTACCTCGGAAGGTGTACAAATATAAAATAACATTTATCTAGTCTCGTATAACGTTAATTGATATTATTCATTAGTTGTGAGTATTGAAATATTATCATTCATCAGGTCAAAATAAAATTCGAAAAATTACAATTTAATACACGAAAAGAAATAATACAATAAAATAATACTTATGTTACTTTTAGTCATGAAGAAAATAGAATTCATACAGGTAGATGTCACATTCTTAATTAATTGAGTTTATTATCATTCAAAAATTCGCTTACACTATAATAACATTTTTCAATCAATAATAATTTAATATTTTTTTTAAAAAAATTAATATTAAGTTCTTTCAAAGAGTTTGGGATTTTATTATATATTTTTGGTCCCATGCAAAAAATACTCTTACATAAAAGGCTTGTTTTAATAGATGGCTGTAATCTAAAGTTGTCACGCCTATTGCGCTTTACAGTGTCAACAAGTCCAGGAAAATTATGTGGATTTGTCCTCACGAAAACAGCTACTTCAAAAATGTACATCGATGGAAGCGAGAGAATCTTCTGTTGTATAAAATAAGGTCTACAACTATCAATAGTTTGTAGCCGAAACATTGACCTTATGCATCGTTTCTGCATTTTGAAGGCTAAATCTATGTTTGTTGAATTACAATCATGTAACATTTTCATTCCGCGATTGTACAGGAGCAATAGGTTAGCGTGGTATGGACATGTGATGAGGAGGGATGAATGTCACATTACAAGAAGGATGCTGAGCATGGATGTGGACGGACCTAGAGTGAGAGGAAGACCAAAGAAGCGATGGATTGAATGCGTGAAGACTGATATGAGAATAAAAGAGTTGGATGCTGAGCAGACGAGTGACAGGGGAGAACGGAAGAAGAAGACATGTTGTGCCGACCCCACCTAGAGTGGGAAAAGAAGAAGAAGCAAGAAGGAGGATTCCGTGATTGTACAAGAACATATCATATATATTATTATTCATATCTCAAAAATCTAAACATGATTGAAAAGAACTAACTATTTATATTTACTACAATAAAATCTTAAACAAAATTACCAACACGAAACAATTCTTTTACTGAAACAAAAGATTTACCATTTTTATACTTATTGATAAAAATAATTATAATAATCGAATCCCTGAGTATTAGTCGGAATCCCGAGGAATATCCATATTAACATCATTATTGTCGTCAATTAACCTAAATCCCACCCCTAAATCCTAAATCTAACCTATTTCCTACGGTGGCCGTCTACGATCAGTGCTGATCGTAGATGGCCACCGTAGCCTGTAGCCGCTCGTAGCATCTTGGGTTCGTAGCACTACGCGTACGTAGCACTTTAACCGCCACTCTGGTGTAGTGGTTCACACCACCGGGTGTTGATCGGGAGGTCCGGGTTCGATTCCCCGTGGGGGCAGAAGTTTTTCTGCTCGGTTTGGTTGGTGGTAGGGCTTCCAAGCTCGCCTGGCTAGCTACCATCGTCTTACCTAAATTTGTCGTCATAATAACGACGTTTTAAGCATTGTTGTGTTCCGGCAATCAGAGGTAAGTTGTTGAGGATAACAGGTGAAGCTCGCTTTCACTTTCGGCCTTATCGTCACTTACCATTAGGTGAGATGAAGGCCAAGAGCTTACCTGTCTTAGGTGAAAAAAAAAACTACTATCTAAATCAGTACTGATATTATAAATGCGAAAGTAAATCTGTCTGTCTATATGTCTCTCTGTCTTGCTTTCACGTCAAAACTGCTGAACCTATTTTACTGAAATTTGGTACACGGATACTAGACTATCCGTGTACCAAATTTCAGTATGTTCAGTCAGCCTGAGCAAGGATATAGGCTACCGTTTATCCCGATATTACTATGGGAACGAGTGCCATGCGGGTGAATGTTAAAAGAATTAAATAACGCCTCCCAGAAAAATGAAGAACAAGTTTGCGCCACTATGAACTTTGCTTCTAATAATAGAGTGGAGTAAATTTTCAATTCCACCAATTGAGGCTACTGTTCCAATTCGAAAAAACCTTTCAGTGTTGAATAGCCTATTTATTGAGGAAGGTTGCATTGCCGATTTATAGGCTATATACCATCACACTATCTCAAAGTAACGGTTCTACGCGGACGAAGTCGCGGTGAAAAGCTGGTTAAAATATTAGGTTGGGGTAAAAGTCTTTTCGCATTATAGTATGTATAAACTTGTAATAAAATCTCTTTGGCTATACTATTTGTATCTGGCTGGTTTTGGTATCATTGAAAGTTTAAATTTTAAAGAACATAATTCCAAATTCAAATTAGGAAAATGTGTGATTTTCATTTGTTTTTTGTACCGCCAAGATGAGTGAATCTAATGAAGAAATTCGATACATTTTAAAATTTTACTACAAAAAAGGTAAAAATGCAACGCAAGCCGCGAAAAAAATTTGCGATGTTTATGAACCTAGTGCAGTGTCTGTGAGAGTAGCACAAATTTGGTTTTAGCGTTTTCAATCCGGAAATTTTGATGTCAAAGATGCACGTCGCTCTGGTCGCCCTATTACAGATAAAATGGATGCCATTTTTGAAAAAGTGGAGCTAGATCGGCATGTCAGGAGTTACGACGTAGCTGAAGAACTGGGAATTGACCACAAAACAGTTTTGGCGCATTTGAAAAAAAACTGGGTACACAAAAAAGCTCGACATTTGGGTACCTCACGAGCTCACTGAAAGAAACCTAATGAACCGTGTACTCATTTGTGATTCTTTATTACGACGTAATGAAACCGAGCCATTTTTGAAGAAGCTGATAACTGGTGATGAAATGTGGATCACGTACGACAAGAACGTGCGAAAAAGGTCGTGGTCAAACGCCGGTCAGGCTTCACAGACTGTGGCGAAACCCGGGTTAACTCGCAACAAGGTGATGCTGTGTGTGTGGTGGGATTGAAAGGGCATTATTCATTATGAGCTGTTACCACCAGGCAGGACCATCGATTCTGAACTCTACTGCGAACAACTGATGAGATTAAAGCAAGAAGTTGAGATAAAGCGGCCGGAATTAATCAACAGAAGGGGTGTGGTTTTTCATCATGATAACGCTAGACCTCACACATATTTAGCCACTCAGCAAAAATTAAGAGAGTTTGGCTGGGAGGTGTTAATGCATCCGCCGTATAGTCCTGACCTTGCACCTTCAGATTTCCACCTGTTTCGGTATCTTCAGAATTCTTTAGGCAGTGTCAGGTTAACATCACGAGAGGACTGCCAAAACCACTTGTCGCGGTATTTTGACCAGAAGTCCCAAAATTTCTATAGCAATGGGATCATGTCCCTACCTACAAGATGGCAAAAAGTTATCGAACAAAATGGTACCTACATACTTTAGTTAAATGTAAATAAACTATATTAAAAAATGTTTTGAATTTTCTTAAAAAATGCGAAGAAACTTTTTCCCCAACCTATTATAATTTTATCTAAGTACAATTTTAGCGACTAACGAGCGGACTTACGAGGCCGGTATATAAGGCAGATGAGAATGGGAAAGTTGGAGGTGGACGGCCCAGGCGAACGTGCCTTGACCAATTCGGTGACGTTCTGAAAAAAGGGTCAGATCAAATCCACCGCAAACCGGGGCGTATATAAATAAATATCTTCAGACATTCACACCTATCAACTGGCCCATACTAGACAACTAATGCCTGTGTTATGGATACCAGATGACGGACAAATATATTTAATAGATAAATACATATAAACATTCAGAATATAATATACATTTATAAAACATCCAAGACTGGAGAACAAATGCCTGTTCACACAAACATTTGCCCCCACCGGGGATCGAACCCAGAACCTCTCGAGATGGCGACGCCTTGAGACCGGCGAACAGACCACTCGACCACGGAGGTTGTCAACATATGAAAATATGAAACATATGAACTTAGCAATGAGAGTAGAGGCAGCGAAAGATGTCAGGATTGTAGCAAGTGGAGATCTGGAATCTCTGCCTACCCTCCTGGGGCAGAGGCGTGAATATATATGTAAAGTAAATAAATAAATTCAAATATTCACACCTATCAACTAGCCCCATTTTAAGCAATTAAGGGTCCGGCGAACAGTGAATTTTTCTTACAAACGTAATACCAAAATCATTTTCAATTTGAGAATATCTGGACAAATCATCGCTGTTATTCGAATTAAGAAAGTATTTTTCTATGTTTCTGTTAAAATTACATAATGATTAATTGCGTTTTTAATATGAAACAAATAAGCGGCAAATATGTCCGAAAACGTCGAAATTTTTTCGAAATATAATCGCATATATTTATAAGTCTATTAATATTTTGAACAAATTTTTTTTAACAGAAACATTCTTAATCCGAATAACAGCGATGATATGTCAAATTGAAAATGATTTTGGTATTACGTTTGTATGAAAAATTCACTGTTCGCCGGACCCTTAATGCTGCTTGTGTTACGGACACTAGATGATAGATAAATATATTTAATAGATAAATACATACAAATATCAAACAAATGGCTGAACATTCATCATCCTAACATTTGCCCCCACCGGGGATCGAACCCAGAACCTCTCGAAATGGCGACGCCTTGAGATCGGCATACAAGCCACTCGACCACGGAGGTCGTCGAACGGTGAATGTATGAAACAAGCGAAATATAGGTGTTGACACCTGGTAGAGCAGTGAAAAAATATAGTTTTGATATTTATAATATGTTTTATAAAAAACCTAACGATAACTAGCAAAACAGACCATTTTTCTCTTCTCTTCATAGAAATATTCATTGTATATTTCGGGTTGCCTGTACGTCATATTTCAGCACAATAACTCTAGGACCAATTTCTGAGTACCAACTCATTTGATATATAGCATAATCCTATATGTACTTTTATATGCGAACGTAAATGTTACATTACAGTACCTTCGGTGGCGAACGACAAAAATGGTCGTCATACTTCACGGCACGGCGCACTACCCTTTGAGCTGGTATTTGATAGTGATGTGCTTGGTGATATCGATAAGGATTAAAATTATTGAATTTTAAAATTAATAACAGACTCTTTATTGCAAAAAAATACAATGAAAATAGTAAGTAATGAGCCGATTGTTTTTATTATAATTAGGACTAATATAATTTACATAAGCTAGTGCAACACAAAGTGACACCACACAATAAATTTTAAAAGTTTAGCTATAGGGATAATAGGCAGCGATTAGATTTGATGAGTAATAATAAAATAACCACGAATATATAACGTTTCTAAGTATATTTAGTTACCTTACGACTTCAAATTTTTATAAGAATATTACAGTTTAATTTCTTGCTCGGGACAGACTTAGCATTTATTTATTTTATCTTTATTAAACAATATATTTCAGTACTGTAGCTTAAACAATATTCTAGTTCTTTTCTACATTTCTTTAAATAGATGAGATATATTATATCTGTGCACTGAGTTCTATTTAGTGCTCACATTCTTGCACGTTTATTGGTTTTTAATGTTAATGTCTTAAATCTTCTCTTAAGTTTAATATTGTGTGTTTAATGTCGTGTGCGTACAGAATATAAAATTATTCTACTCTAATACCATATATATTAAACTACAGATTCATACCTGTCAAAACCATAGAGAGAAGTGTACTGCATAAGGCGCTTTGGTATATTATCTTAGCTAATTCTGCTTTGAAGCAGCGGTGTCTGTGCTGTTCTAGTTTAAATTGAAATTACTGTGAAATTGCAGTCTGATTACTGGGTGGTACTAGACATTCACGTCACAAGTCGATTAATACTCTGTGATATAAAGCAGATGCAGCTAGTTATCAGGATAATTATATTCTACTTGCAGTCGGTCAATACAATACACCACAACCATAATCTAACAAACCCAAAAATATAATTACCATCACGGTTTTATCACCGAAAGGATAGGCAGGGATGTTTAAGTCCCTAAGCAACAAGAAGTCTGTTGCGGGGAACAGCGAATGGCAAGCATTAGTACTTTACTTAGGTTTAACTTTATTTAAGGTTTTTGAGATACAGGCATCGAACCGTTGACTTCTTTCTAGGGCCTTTTTCTCAACTCGACTGTCATTAGTTGTCTTATTTGAATCGGGGCTTGACCCATTAGTAACTATCACAATATTAATAAAATAATAATATTTATTTATAGCATTGATTCATTTAGATTTATACTATTTCCATATGTTTATTTTCTCGATGACAAATCTCATTTGAAAGTTGAAGTTGATATCGATCGCAGGCAAAGCGATCTAGCCCATACGACCTTGTCTACGCTGTATTTTTCCAAAGCAGTTGTGTGTTAAATTGTTTGTTTATTAAAAAAATTATTCAACGTTTCGTTCGCAGTGTATACCCCGACCAGAAACTTTTATCAGTTTCTGGTTTTATATTGTATTACTCTTATTCCAAAAAAAGGAAATATAGTTTTTTCGTTATATATTCTCATTTTAAAAGCAGTGGCAGTGGTAAAGATCAATACAATAAATATCGTTATACATAAAAGACGATAAAAAAGTATCAATATTGCGTAAAATATTGAGATTACAGTTTAATTAATAAAGTTTAAAATGCACAGTCTGAACCTTCAGATAAAACCGTTATTTATATACGATATCGATACAATAAGATATTTCAATCATACATCACTATTTATATTGCCGTAGAACATAACTTTATTAAACTGTTTAACGTACTTTAAAAAAAATATTGTTCATAAGGACTTGATTTGTCTTGAATGAATTTTATATGCGATAAAGGAACAAAATTAGGCAGTTTTCGTATTTTTTATACCTCGCATTTAAAAGTTAATTTTTGTGTAATATGCACAGTTACATTCTACAGGAGCTGTCATCGAGAAAATAAAGAAATGGAAATAGTATAGTAACAATTTTTGCTTGTCCTATGTTAGTAAACATATCCATAACATTTTAATGCCGCAAACATTTTAACTATCTTTATTCTACAAAAGCGTGCTATAAGATACATCTATAAACTTAAACCTAGAACTACACTTAGAGAGACCTTCAAGAAAATTGGTATCCTTACTGTCCCTTCTCAATACATTTATAGTTCCATAATGTACATTCATCAAAATCAATTGCCTAAGAATAAAGACAAGCACGTCAGAAACACACGAAGCAAAAATAAAATTGCTATCACCAGGTTTAGGCTCCGAAAAGTAGCTCGTTCTTTATGGGACTGGTAAGATTCCGCCAGTTTTTAAAATTACCTTATATTAAATTCAAAAATGTTGTTAAAGGTACCTTAATGAAGAAAGGCTATTACACAATTAACAAGTACCTAAATGATAATACAGTTTGGAAGAAATGAAGCCAGTATGGAGTGCTTTATTGATAAAGACTTATCAATAATTAATTGTACCTAAATCAATTTACAGTTTGTTTATAATTTGTTTAATTAATTGCTTTTATATTGTTATTTTTATTTATCATTGTTAATGTATTATCGTGAATTGACGATTTATAAGTGCATCATTGATGCCTACATAAATAAAGAGTTTTTTGATTTGATTTGATTTGAATGTTTTAAATTCAAACATTAAAATTTAAATGTGGTACAGCAACTCACGTACTGGCGGATACTGATAGTCTAATGATGAAGTTCTCAAACATTTATACGAATAAGTATTGGATACATTTGTTACCTACTGTTTAATTTTTGTTTATTTCCTATGCTTGTTGGCGACCAGCACCAACCTTTTCGACCTTAATACCAAATTCCCAATACGTCATATTTTGGATTTATTTATATTGAGAATGTCAGGCTTTTTGATAGAAACAATTGTACTTTTTTACTGTCAGTGTGCTACTAGACACTTTTCCATCCTCAACAATGCTGCATAGGTTCTAAAAACCTCTAATTCTAATAACCTCGTGTGGTATCGATGAAAACCTGGACCAACAGCTCACAACTACTCTTAACAAAGTGTCACACTAGATGAGTGATCATAATTTGCAAATAAATTACCTTAAAACAAAACTAATACAGTTTAGACCCTATCAAAAACTGCCCATAAATATATCCTTTTCCTATAACAATATTCCAGTGGAATGTGTTAATACGTTTTCATTACTCGGTTTAGAAATTGACAGCCACGTCAATTGGAAAAGTCACATATCTAAAATAAAATCTAAATTATCATCATTTTCATATGCCCTACGGGAATTAAAGAAAACTACTGACCTTAAAACAGCAATGGCTGCATACTACGCCTATGCACATTCTTGGTTGACATATGGTATTATACTTTGGGGGAATAGCACAGACAGTCAAAGCATTTTTATCAAACAAAAGAAGTGTATACGGATCCTTGCAAATATAGGCGTCACCTGTAGCTGCAAACCGTACTTTACACAGTATAAAATCCTGACTTTGACTTCGCTGTACATTTTAGAACTAATAAAATTTGTTAAGAAACACTCAAGCTATTTTGTCAAAAAATGCGAGATACCACGACGATATCCTTCCCGAGATCTAAATAAATTATTGTTGCCACATTCAACATTAAAAATACACGCAACCAGTGCCTACACAATGGCTATAAAAACCTTTAATAAACTTCCTGGCAACATAGGAAATGAAACTAATGACAGAGTATTTATTAAGCGTCTAAGGGATTTGTTGATCAGAAAAGCATACTACAATTTAAACGACTATTTTAATGACACATTAACATAATAATAATACCTATTAATCGTGACATAATAATTTGAATCAATAATACATTTTAAATAGTAATAATACCTGACATAAATAATCAACTATATTGACAACTAATCACAATTATTAAATTTATTTAAAAAAAAAATTTATTGACATCTACTTATAATTTTATTTTTAAAAATAATAATCAACTATATTGACCAACTAATCATAATTATTGGATTTATTTAAAAAAAAATTGACATCTACTTATAATTTTAATTTTAATTATACCCACCTATAAATATTGACATTGAGCATAATTAAATTAATTTTTCTTTGTATTTTAATTTAAATTCGACTAATAATAATACCTACATGAGACAAAACACAAAAGTAATACAAAATCAATATTATTATTCTACTTAAAGATAGTAAGTTTAAATAATTAAATAATTTGAATGTACAAATAATAAATATGAATGCAAAGTCTATTTAGTCCTACCAATTATAAATGTTAAAATAGTATTATCAATGGAAAGTTTCCTCCTCTCATTTCATTTGTCAATTTTGCAGTGCCCGACAGGGTTCATAATGTTGTCAAAATTTACCTGATAAGACCTATTGTATGTACATTATGATGCAATAAATAAATAAATAAATAAAAAATAATATTTCTCAAAACCGCAAACATCGATAAAACTCGCCCCCTCCCTATACTATTTATTCTACAAATGGGTGTGTTTGCGTCTATGTTTTACCAAGTAAGAATGCGTATACCCTTTATATATCCATGTGTCATAGATTAAAGTAAAGCCGAAAACCAGATATTAATTTGAGGGTGTCCTGGGACTCCTGAGAGCCCTGAAAGCTTGGCAATGTGTTGATACGTCCAGACAAATGGCTTCGCGCACGCACTTTATGTATTCTAATGTGGATAAATTGCTGAGATATTTCTTTTGAATAATATTATATGTTATTGTAATATGACCAATTTGTTCTTGTAAGAACTTCGATGGAATTAGTGTTTTGTTTTTGGTTTTTCTTGAGAAAGGTACCAAAAAACACGGGCAATGTCTTCTACCCTCTCGTCGATATTTATGGTCTTAATAAAATAAAAATTCTTACTCCATGTAGGTTTTCATATCATATATTACTAGATGTGCCGCAAAGTCGTTCGCGTGGCTATTGATTTAACGCCGATAAAAGCTTACAAAATGTTTTTGGGTGTTTGTTAACTCTGCATTGTCTTTTACAAAGTGCTCAACATTACATTCGTACCTCTAATTAGCAAAATGTTGATTGTTAATAGTTGGACTAAAACTTCTAGTTATTAAGTTATGAAAAAAAATTGCTTGTCAGTGTCATCTGATTAATAAACATAGAGTTTATCTCTGATGTCGTATCATTATTTTACAAAGCCGAGAAATTTTAAAATTCTAAATGAAATGACATTTTGGCGGAATATTATTATGTCACATAAGACTCGGTTAACCACGGTTACTCGCGCGGTACCCGTTCCCATGGGAATATCGGGATAAAGAGCCTATGTCCTTTCTCAGGCGACTGTAGGCTATCTGTGTACCAAATTATAGTTGAATCGGCTTAGTAGTTTTGACGTGAAAGCAAGACAGATACACAGAATTACTTTCGCATTTATAATATTAGTATATAAAATATAAGAATATATATTTTTATTCTCTGCAAAGAATGTATAGTGGTGTTCTATTTATTTTTTGTGCATAGATCTTTAACAGTTTTTTTAGCATAACTTGACTAATTGCTCATGCAAGTGTATTGTATAACTGTGTGTTATTTCCGAATAAATAAAGAAAAATATCGAAAGCCTCCTCGCAACATGCGGTCTTTTAAGTGTTTGGCATTTCCTCAGAAGGGGTACAGAAGGCTTTTTTCTAACGTTCTTTTGTTAGGCAATTCTCCATATAGTTAAAAGTGATCGCTTACGCCATAAGCCGTTACGCCTCTCATAAAATAACCATACACATAACCATACATATATATACATAGCATTACAACGCGGTGTCCCAATAGGTACAGTCGACAGAAGTAAGTGAATAATTTAGTACCTACTTAGTACGCCGAGTGGTTTGGATGTTAGTTTTAAAGTGTCTGTCTTTGAGGCCTTGGGTTCGAGTCGTGATGAGCTCGGTGGCTTTGTGGTTCGGCTTTAGACTATCGATTTTGAAAACAAAGCTTCTTTCGCCATGCTCAGTCCTTGGATGGGTGACCAAAACTTTGTGATCTCGAATTCCTTGAGAGGTTCGGGTGGCAGGAATAAATAAAAATATAGCGACGTCAGTTTTTAGAGTTTTTTTCTTTTCATAGGGAATAGAAAAAAACTCTAAAAACTGACGTCGCTATATTTTTATTTATGTATTAAGGCACAACTGGAACCATTATATAAAAGGGTAAATTTCACAAAATACACAAAAACAATTTAACTTTTAAAACTAAAATATATTATAAAAGGTAGGGCTACTTACAATAGTGCCTTAAATAAACTTATGGACTTTATGAATGAATTGTAACTGGTAAATTCAAAATCCTGTGCTTTTGACTCTTTTATTAAAAGACTTTTAACTTATGTAGCACTTATGTAGCATGTTAATATATAATATATTATATTCAAAATTATTGTCAGTGAATCAACTGCTCTAGACGCTGACTCTTACAAGAATGAATTTCGAGGACAATAAAATGGAGACAGGCTAGTAACTTTAAAAACAGAAAACAAGAGATAAATGGCCAGAGAAGAGCGCAATAACAGCAAAGAGTCGCTAATATTGATATAGCGTCTCGTTACAATCTTACCATCTTAATCATAAACGCTATTTAAGTTTAAGCAAGACTTTAAATAATGTCTATGGAAATATGAATTCAAATAACCCTATTCCATGTTTGAAATGTGACATATCTGTCAAATTAAACAACTTTAAGAAAAGAATGCTAATTAACAAAATGGGGGAGGTAGAGCAGGCGCCATAGGATGTTGAGTGAGCAGAATATTAGGACCGCGTTCTGTGAATAGTTTTGAACTAAGAAAAGCTTGCAAAATATGATGCTGAATGTTGCCAGGAGATTCTTCGGTCCATTATTTTTATACGACCCCCTTCGGCCATCGAGTAAAAATGCTTAAAACATTAACAACAAAATTTGTTGTATTATTCAAACAATTAATTAATTTTTATGATTGACTCTTGTGATTCGAAGCCATTTTTGCCAATAAGGCGTACTTGGTAAGTCAATAATGGAACCCTTGCAGAGTTTCTTGCCAGTACCTTCTCTAGACAAGGCCTCCTGGTAGTGAACGGGCCGAAAAAATAGTAGTGGTATTATCAATTTTAGGATAAATATATTCCATTTTCTTTTGACTTGTCAAAAGTGTATTTGATGATAGCAATTTGATTAAATGACTTTGAGTTTGGGTTCAATTCCGGATATTTTCCGGTATTACTTCCGGTCTCATTAAAATGATGATATCGAGAGAAATTTGCATAAAAGCTACATACAAATGTTATATCATTGGAATCGTTATTAAATAAGCTATCCGATGATGTCAAAGCCGGGTCGTATAAAAAAAGGACCAAGAAATCTCGTGGCAAAATCCAGCATCGTAATTTTCAGAGTTCAAAACTATTTACAGAACGCATATTTCGCACACTCAACATCCTAGTGCAATAACCTGGTTTAACGATAAATCCTGATGATAATCCTGATGATAATCCTGGTAATCCTGGTTTAACGATAAACAATAAACAGCTGTTTTTTTGAGTCAATATCTACCAAACAGGCTGTCAAAGTGAAAGATAAATACTAATAAAATCTTGCGTTTCTTATAACTTCATTAGTTAAACAGCTAAATAATGTTTTGCTGTTATTAACGTGTTTCTAAGAAAAAGCGTGATAGTGTTCCTCTATGTTGGAGGATCATGGCCAGCAGTGGGATGTATACAGGCTGATGTATCTATATTAAATACAAGTTAATATTCCAACTCAAGTGTAAAAGTACTTTCGTTACCGACTGTACTTAAAATTCCCACGTTTTAGGGTTGCCATCAAATCGGTAAAAACATTTTCAACTTGAAGCTGGCCACACTAGAGACCTTTAGAGGCTTCACTTCAAAGCTTTGACTGGTGTTGTCATTCCCAAGAGAATTTCTGGATCCATTAGTCGATTCGAATTATCTTTAGGGTTGTCTCTACTAAAATATTATATTATTTTCATGTACGTTGATGCTTGTTTAAATTGAGTTGGGCATTTGTTACTGAATGCATAATAGGCTAGTTGACCCTTTTTTTATGGGACCCAAATGATTAATTACTGATAGCTGTCACTATAAAAAAAATACAATTTTCTTTTCTGAAGCATACAACATTAAATTTTGAATTATAAATAACGTTTTTGCTTATATGTCAAAAACGCCTTCGGTCCTGATGATCTATGAATTATCTGTGCCGTAGCGTCACGATTATTGTTAACAATTCAATACGCATGCGTGACTTAGCCGACACTTATGATTGATTGGTTGCGACTGGCGTTTTACGGATTTTGCGTAGCATTGTTTACATGAAGCGTTACTCAACAAATTTCACGAACATGGTGGATAGCGTTTTTGGCAGATAAAAAAATGTAATAATAAACCATATTTTAATTGAATTTCTACAGCAATCCCTTATTTATATTTATCGAACTTAGTATATTTCGGACCCTTGTACTAAATACTATGTGAATTACACATTATTTTCATTACTTTTGTTATGAGTCAACTAGCCTATTAGATATGACGAACATACTTAGTCAAAATTCGTGTAAAGAGTTTGACTAAAACCTAAGCTTTATTTTATGTGAGGAGCTTGATGGCGAAGTGGTTAGTACGCTTTGGCTTTCAATATCGAAAACAAAGCTACCAAGCTATCAGATGGGTGACCAAAACTTTGTGATCTCCAACTCCGAGCTTCGGAAGGTCAAGCCGTTGGTCCCGATTGCCATTGCAACCGTTTCTACCCACCAACCTGTATTGGGCCAGCGTGGTGGTGTTACGGCACACATTGCTCATGTGTTTGTTTCCATGAGGAAGGCCTGGATCACTTTATTATATAATTCTTCTTAATAATAGTCGTTTGGTAGCGGCTCATTAAAAGAATGCTACCATTAGTCGCCTTTTACGACACCCACGGAAAGATATGGGTTATCTCTTTCCGCGGGTGTCGTAAAAGGCGACTAATGGACTTAGAATTGCACAACATCCAACAGCTTATGGCGGCGACGGGCTCACCACCTGACACGCTGAGTGCAGTCACTGCTGGTGAAGCGCGGACTATGGCAATGGACTGCTTTTGCGGTGCTTTTGCTTATTCTCTGACTAACCCTTGAGGGATAATAATCGTAATTATATGTATGTGTATATGTATAATAATAGGCTAAACATCAGGCAATACCTATGTATGTGATAAAACTCTGCCTACCCCATCGGAGATACAAGCTATACAGTTGGTTTAATATAAAACCATACAGTTGTATCACTAAGAAAAAACAATGAATTACACAGGATTACATCCAGGATTTAGCGTCCTTATAATACAGTGTTATCTCTCAACATTGTTTACTTCTATGTACGGTCATTAACCCAGCATTTTATGGGCTGTGGTATATACGTAAAACGAGCATCATAGTAAAGGTTGGTGACAAGCGGAGCGTCAGCGGTAGCGGTTTAACTGACTACCTATTCTCAACTACCCGAAGGAAAATTTAATGATATATGAAAAATCAATACTTGTCACTTCTCGACAAGCGTTAATCGATGACTTGCCATAAGACTTTGCAGCTTCGGTACCATCAGAACTAGCGCAAAATGAATATCGCTTACTATACAATATTAATTTCTAGAACTACGTTCAATTAAATCAAACCCCGCAAATACAATACAATTGGACAAGTTTTTAGAACAAATTGCGCATTGGGGCAGCGTGGTGGTGTTACGGACTTCTCAGTTTTCTCCGTGAGGCCTGTGCCCAGCAGTGGGACGTATATAGGCTGAGGATAGGACAGGGCTTCTAAGCCCGCCTGGCTAGCTTTCACCATCTGCTCTAAATCTGACACTATAATAACAATGCTATAAAGCATTGTTGAGTTCCGGAAATTAGAGGTGAGCAAGTTCCGGTTGAGGAATACAGGTAAAGCCCGTTTTCACCTTCGGCCTTATCATCATTTACCATCAGGTGAGATGAAGACCAAGCTTGCCTGTCATATATAAAAAAGTGTCTGCAAAATGAGTTATTCTGGGTAAAATGTTTTAAAAAATTTTGTTCTTCGCGATTATCTCATCTCATTTAATTCCGATGACGTTTATGGATGTATTGTAGACCATAAAATTTGGTCTTGCATTTTTTTTCATACCCTACACTCATTTTACTTAAATAAACTGTTTGAAAATAGCTTACTTTAAATACAAAATTGCGTTATAATTATGTATGGAGTCGACAACCCTGCTTATAAGTGACGGCTAAGTGAGACTGTTGATTGCTTTTAACTGGAGCTGTTCACTTTACTTACTGACAGTATTTCTGCTTATTTTTCTAGGCAAGTACCTAGTTTTATAGCAGCTTACGTTCTTAAACTGAAATAAAATTCACAATTATTTTTCTGTGGCTTTTAACCCCTTGGCGGGCGCGGAAGCCGGTGTCCGCAACCATAAGGGTTTCTATTGTGTCTCATTTGGTGTCCGTTGACTAGTTCATATTTTTCCGTTTTTAAAAGGCATTACAAAAATATTGTGGTGACAACACCACGCCTCGGGTGCCCGCGGCATGAAGAAGGAGGGAGGGAGGGGACGACGCATCGCAAGCGGGTCCCGGCCCTACACTTGCGACCAATACGTGACGTAGAACACACGTTCGTTTGTCGGGCTAAATTTGTACATTTGTTCTCTGAATAAGCACCAGTTTCTATACAGCCCATTCTTTTATTTTACGCTATACATCCAATGCAACCTAAAAAACAACATCTGATACACGAAGGTGGAATTTTCTGGAAATTTAGAGTAGAAACGACTAATACGATTGGAATTTTAAAATATATATTTCGACCATTTAAAAGATAATCAGGAAAGACTCTTCAAGACTTAATAAATGAATCAATATTTTACATGAAAAAAATTAACATTAACAACAAAACGTTTTTCCACAAAAAGTCTCAAAATATTTATTTGTATCTACACAGAGCAAAGAAAACGTAAAGACGCACGCTCTTTGGTCCGTGGACGACCACATTCAACATGGAACCATTGATTTAAACGATTTTACGTGTTAAAAGCTCGAGGGCTTTCTGGCTTCTGACACTTCATCCGAATGGAGTGTGAAGATTGACGTCATGCATTAGTTTCTAAGCTCTCTGGGGATTTATCGTAGTGTAACTTCTATCCGATGAAATAATAAACAAGGAATGAATAACAGAAACATGGCCGCGTAAGTTAGATCCCTTTGCCTTTCTATTCCTTCTATAAAAAAAGAAGAGAGTTTTTGGCCGCATTTGACTATGGCGGACTTGATGTTTATTTCAATGTAATATTGTTTCGGAGTGGATATTGTTACGTAAAATCAGTGTACTTTTGTGTAATAATTATCTATGAGATGATGTGCAATGTGGAAGATTATCGAAATAAACGTCAAGTGGTGTGAAAAACGATGAGATTTTTATCGTGGTAATCCACCTCATCGAAGTAACACCACAGTGTCTGCTATCGATCGTTTGACGCCAAACTCTCCCAAGACGCACTGAAATACTTGCTTTTCAATGCAAATACTAAAGACATAAAATACCGAAGACTTGTCTGTATGGGCTTAGTTCCCTTTGCCTTCCCAATATAGGAGAATTTTACCAAAAAAAAGAAATCGGTTTTTGGCGGCATTCAACTATGGCGGACGTGATTTTTATTTCGATGATTGTAATATTGTACGGAGTGGATATTGTTACGTAAAATCATTGTAGTTTTGTGTAATAAGTGTCTGTGATGATGTGCAATGTGGAGGATTATCGAAATCGTCAAGTGGTGTGAAAAGTGATGAGTTTTTTATCGTGGTAATCCACCTCATCCAAGTAGCACCACAGTGTCTGCCATCGATCGCTTGACGCCGGACTCTCCCAGGATGCATTGAAATGCATTACACTAGCATTTCAATGCAAACTACTAAAGAAATATATACTGAAGACTTGGCTGTATGGGCTTCGTTCCCTTTGCCTTCCCTACATGGGAGAATTTTACAACAAAAAAGAAATCAGTACAGTAATTTAAAGATGGCGGCCTTTTATAAATAGTTTTGGGAGGAATATTGTGCCATAAAATTTGCGTAGTTTTGTGTACAAGTACATATATTGACCATCAATTAATGTGGAAGGTCATTAAAAAAGGGTCAAAGACCAAAATGTTTCCATGGACTCTATTATACATATTTATAATAGGCACCTCTTAAATTAGTTGATGCCAAACTGCCGATATGCAAGGCAAATTTATTAACACTCTTATTTTTAATGCAAATACTACAGCCCCCTGGCATATATTGGGTCCTACCTATGAAATTGGTGTTTTTATTCTGTCTTAGCAATTTGTCCGTAACTATTAAGTTTCAGAACATTCTTATAAAATAATTGCCTCTTCTAAAAATAGACCATATATTTGAGCTGGTATTATTTAATTTGATAATTTTTTGTAAGTTTAATTGTGTTAAAATTAGACACAGAGACAATTATTTTTAACTGCCTCCCGAATACATCATTTGATTGGCATTAACATAAAAACGATGAATAATTTTCATCAAGCGTGTTCACACACATATTTCTAAAGCTTGTCTAATGATACATGCCAAATATTAATATCTCTGGATGACATGAAAAATAAAATTAGCTATCAGAACCTTGGATATACTCGTAGCTGCCATCTTCAAATCATATCTTTAAGTATTTTTAATAGCGAAATGTTATATCATAGAATATCGTGTTTCGCCTACAAAAAATATAAGCAAAAAACCACCGAGCCGGTCGAGCTACGACCTATTGCTCTTCTAAAAGTACTGGGCAAAATGCCTTCAGTTTCATTTACTTATTAACATTCATTTATTATTTACTAGCTGTGCCCATGACGACGTCCGCGTGGCTTTTGATTTAACGCGTATAAAAGTTTACAAAAAGTTTTTATGCATTCCAACCTCTTATTAACAAAGTATCGATTATTAATAGTTGAACTAAAACCTCCAATTATTAAAATAATGAAAATAACATTTCTTGTCAGTGTCATCCAAGAATTTTGTACTCTATATGGATGCCAAACTCCCATATAATAGCATGAGGCAATGTTCTGTCTCGATCAGTAGGTGTTCCCTTTCATTCTATCACTATTTATGAAAGAAGGCTATCCGTGGGATATCCTCTTCCTCTCTTTCTATCCAGAGTTTCTGTCTCACCTGTCATATTTACGCCATTTTGACACCTAAATTTGAAAACTGTTACAAATTTTTGTTATTCAATATTTTAAATAAAAAATTATAAAACTGGTGATGACGTGCATTGCTTTATGTTGTGTAAGTGAGTGATATCCTGGATGTACCTTATCATTTCACAGATGAGTCAAAAATCTTTATATAATGAAAGTATTTGTTTGAGAAATTTGTGTGTATTTTTGTGTGACGTCATTAGTAGTAATAGAAAGCTTAACTACGAAATGACAAACTCATTCATTAAAGTGATAGAATGAGAGGGAACACCTACTGATCGAGACAGAACATTACCTCATGCTATTGTATGGGAGTTTGGCATCCATCATACAGTACAAAATTCTTGATGTCATCTGATAAATTGTTGTCATGGTGATAAATCTCTGTTGTTCTCTCAATATTTTACAATGCCAAGAAATTAAATTGAATCGGTTCAGTAGTTTTGACGTGAAGGCAAGACAGACAGACAGAGTTACTTTCGTATTTTTATTATTAGTATGGATTAAATCAAGCAGTAAATAAAGACAACAACGAAGTCATTATGTAAAGTCGTTTGAATTTAAATAGCTTCATCGCATCAGACATTCGCTCCAATAACTTTTTATGGGCCATAGAATTATGCTGTGTATTGCATTTACTGTTTTCTCACATGAAAATTATAAGGGGGGAGGGGAGTTCACTGTTCGATATAAATTAAAGATAGAAATTAAAGCTAAACTTAAATACATAATCTATACATACATATAACAAAACTGTAGAGGTCGAATGTCTCAACATAAAAAAAAAATGCTAAAATCAAGAAAGGGTAATGTAAAAAGAGTGAAAATACCTTTTTTTTTATTTATTTTTTTCTGTCCGTTCGTCTGCTGTTTTGTTTGTACGGGCTAATCTCCGAAATGGCTGGACCGATTTCAATGCAATTTTGCATGGTGATACCTTATATCCCTGGTTAACATCTTAGATTCTTTTTATTCCGGAACATTAAAGGGTTTCGGTGGGATAGTTAAAACGCTGGCGTTCGCGAACAAAAAAAATCTATTGTATCTCTTTTTGTGGCCTTTAAAAGGTCAAGATAAAGTTATATTTTGTTTCTTGAGGAGCTCGGTGGCGTATTGGTTAGTACGCTTTGACTTTCGATCGAAAACAAAGCTACCTTCGCCATGGTCAGGCTGTGGATGAGTGACCAAATCATTGCGATCTCGAACTCCTCGATCTCGTGCTTCACAAGGCACATTAAGATGGTCCCGGTCGCTTTTGCGACCGTTTCTACCAACCCGCATTGGGCCAGCGTGGTGGTGTTACGGCCCATAATCCTCATGTGTTTCTCCATGAGGAAGGCCTGTGCCCAACCGTGGGACGTATATGGGCCGAGGACAAGCAAAATGCAAAACGACAGTACATATAGTATATAGCTACAGTGTAAAATGATGACACATACATGCATACAAATCACGGCTTCATCCCCCGAGGGGTAGGCAGAGGTATGTCAAATACAGGATACATTAAAAATTTCGCAACTAATAAATAACTTCTAACATTCATACCTTTCAACAAGCCCATAAAAGGCTTATTAAGTCGCCTTTTTTATAGAGGGATAGATATATAGGGATTAGCAAACTGAAGTGGCAGTGGCCTGGTCATATTAGCCGTAGAGCTGTTGGCCGTTGAAATGAAATGAAATGAAATCATTTATTCTGCAATTAGATTTACATGAAATACTTTTGCACGTCAATATTTTATTTCCTACTAGCACTTCGACGTGAATGGCCTGTTGAGAAGAAGTGCCGCAAGAAACTCAACAGTTAGCCTTTTTTAAACAGCCATAATAACAAAAGGAATTTAGAACATTTTAAATATTGTAAAATAAGTATGTGCAGAGGAGCAAATTATAGTAGCCACGAATTTTTATCTTTAAAATAATCTTCTATCTTATAAAATCCCTTTTTCATTAAACAGCTTTTAACAGTTGACTTAAATTTATGCAGGGGCAAGTCAATAAAATTTTGTGGCAGCCTATTATACATTCTTATCCTATAAAACATTTAACAGTCTTGTGAAGTCTGAGGCTTGGAACGGCGAGCTTATGCTTATTTCTGGTGTTGAGGCTATGGCAGTCAGAATTTTTAAGGAAAGTATCATAGTGTTTACGTACATACATAATACAATCAAAGATGTAATGTTGGGGCCGTAATGTTCTCGGGTGGAGACGCGACTCCGTAAACGTAGTGTATGGCTCTGTGGCAAGATGGGATGACGTTATTCGTCGGTTGGCTGGAGTGGGCTGGATGAGAACGGCCGAAGATCCAGAGCGGTGGCGTGCATTAGGGGAGGCCTATGACCAGCAGTGGACAGGAGCAGGCTGAAGATGATGATGACACGTAATATTAGGTCCTTACCTATGAAATTGGTGTTTTGTATGGAGATTTTGGGGAATTATGCATTTTCCATACAAAATTTTTTTCAGTTTTCTTCACAACGACAAATCCAAAGATAATAATATTTGGCATCTATCATTAGACAAGCATTAGTAATATGTGTAATATCACACTTCATAAAAATTATTTATCGTTTTTAAGTGAATGCAAATAAAATGATGTATTCGGGAGGCACTTAAAAAGAGTTGTCTCCGTGTCCAATTTTAACACAATTAAACTTACAACAAATTATCAAAACAAATCCAAAGAGCTCAAAAATATAGTCTATTTTTAGACGAGGTAATTATTTTTTAGGAATACTCTGAATCTTAATAGTTACAGACAAAATACTAAGAGTGAAAAAAATCACCAATTTCATAGGTAAGGACCCGATAATTACACATGTACATCTGTCTGTCTGTCTCGCTTTCACGTCAAAACTACTGAACCAATTCTAACCGAAACTTGGTGCAAAGTCTAGACCCTGAGAAAGGACATAGGCTACCTTTTATCATGATATTTCCATAAGAATGGGTGCCATGCGGGTGAATATTAAAAAATTTAAATAACGCCTCCCAAAAAATGAAAGACAAATTTACGTATGAACTTTGCTTCTAATAATAGAGTAGGAGTAAATTTTCAATTCCACCAATCGAGGCTACTGTTCCAATTTGAAAAAATCATTCAGTGTTGAATAGACTTTATTGAGGAAGGCTATAGGCTACCATCACACTATCTCAAAGTAACTATGGCAAAAACTAGCATGTTGATGTGCGTGTATATATATTACATGTGTACACCCAAGACTGGAGAACAAATGTATGAATTCATCACACAATCATTTGACTCCACCGTGAATTGAGCCCAAAACCTCCAGCCTTGAATTCGCCATACTTGTACAAACCACTAAATCACAGTTTTTCAAAGCTAGCATTGAACTACTCCTATAATAGTATCATCCATTTTAATGTTAAGACACTAATAAAGGAAGAAGGTGAAAATAAATATACTTACTTGTAATCTGATATCTTATGTCACAAGCTGTTAAGGTCCTCATGGAGCTAGATTTTTCATCTTATTATCCAATTTCAACTTTAATGGGTAGACATAAGAGTGTTGGCACTCGCAATTGAGAGATGAAAGAAACACCTAACACATGCAACGGAAGCCATTTGCTATCAGATGGCTGAGGTGCATAAAATAGAAACAAGCAGTTTGTTAAAACGAGCAAAAGTGCTTTAAATGGTTTCTTTGGAAGGTGCTTGAAGCGCTAGTTCCTTCAAAACTGTGAAAGCGGAATCAGAACTTCTGTATCCTAGCGAGAAATCAAGGCGCTGAATTGTGCAGTCAGGTTAGCACTGTGACCACAAAACCGAGAAAGTCAGACGCAGCCACGAGAAACATAGTCACAAAAGCGTTCATTCACACTAGACTGAATGAGTGAATGGTTCAGTCGTTAAAGGTATTCATAATGTGGCATTAACTTCGTCCGATGATGGCCAGCTCATAATTTTACAAAGAAAACAACACAAACGAACCACTGAACCACTGATAATAATTAAATTGCTCTTAACCTCAACATCTCTTCAAAGCTTCCAGTTGGAAGATCCTAGATGACAGTAAAGTGGATTTTACTGGTTATTTATGGTGGAGTTTTAAATTATTAATTTACGTTAAAATAACATTTCAATTGTATTGGAGGAGCATTGAATAATAATTTGTTGCGGCTAGTGACCTATTGAAGTTGCCAATAAGTTCTTCACTCAATTCAATTTAGAAATTACAGACAAAATACTGAAGGTTATGATTACTTCTGATGTTTTGTTCGATATTGAAGAGCAAAAATAACGCTTTTACTTGCATTGCTGTTCCATAGATAAATAGATAGATTAACATTTTACTGCACAAAAACAAGGTACACAAAAGTAAATATAAAGCTTTGCTTGTTGTACAAAAGGCGGCCTTATCGCATAGAGCGATCTCTCCCAGGCAACCTTAGGATGGAGAGGAAAAATATCTAGGAGAAAGTGAGGGAAGATGTAGGTGCTACAAACTGATATAAAACAAAATAGAAACTAATTAGATAATAACTAGGTAATCAAAAATAAAATACAGTAATTCACCAGCATAACGAGCTAAAACAATGGCAGAGACGAGACATCACAGCGAAAGACAGTGTTCAACAACAAGCGTCTTGAAAGTGTTCAAGCTTTGCACATGCATACACTCGCGAGCAAAAATTAAGGGTCGGTTAAAAATGTTAGAATATCTCGGAAGGTAAAGACGCTAGCGAACTGAAATAAACTGTGCATGATAGGCAATTTTATATTCTTAAAATAAAATAAAATATTTTTCATAATTAATTTATATTTCATTAAAAATATAAACTTAAACGAAAAAGGATATCTTGCGTAAACTTACATAAAATGGATAATACAATATTTCCTCCGTGTGCTCTCAGTAGGGCTACTAAGTTTATGTTTTTAATGAAATATAAATTAATTATGAAAAATATTTTATTTTATTTTAAGAATATTAAATTGCTTATCATGCACAGTTTATTTCAAGTCGCTAGCGTCTTTATCTTCCGGGATAATCTAACTTTCTTAACCGACCCTTAATTTTTGCTCGCGAGTGTATTAATAGGCCACGCATTTACAACTGAACAGCCTGCACTGAAAAAGAATTACGTTAAAATTTTTTGGAATACACCAGAGTCGCCAGCATCAAATTGTCAGTAGATCGGAGGTTAAGTGAGTGGTCCACCAATTGGAGTGGTTGGAGTGGGGGAAACGAAAATATGAGCATTTCGGCGGAGGCGAATAGGTAACCATTTCAGTTTGCTACAGAATTCAATGCCATAATAATATTGAAGAGCGAAAAATCGTAAAAATATGCGGCTGTACATCGTTAATAAATTTTTTTATGCAGGGTTATTTTTATAAATCAACACTAAGGCCCAATTGCGCGTTCGAGAGTTAGCACCTAACCCTGGGGCAAATATATGGACAAACCCTGGGTTAGGCTCTAACTCTCGATCGTGCAATTGGGCCTAAGACTAGTATCTAACATTTTAAATATCAACGTTTGTTCTACGACTTTTATCATAACTCAATACATTCATTAAAATAATTTACTGTCGTGACTGTTGCGGTCAGTTTTTATAAAGCCTTTTTACACATTTTGTCTATTGTTTTTATGTATTTTTTGATATGTCTGTCGTTGTCTTTTTATTATTACGTTTGCGTTTGGTCGTATTTTGTGTTGGGCAAAATATAGCGAGTTTTAAAGTTTGTTTAGTTTCATTGCTAAGAGTTCCAACACACGTATTCGTCCTTAACAGTGACATTATTAAGTCTATGTTCCGTTCATGAAATAGCGATATAAGATGACTCAAATGAGATGACCACAGATCAAAGAACATTCAGAAATTTATATTATATTTATTTTTGTATAAAGTGTGTCAGATTATCAAAAATCCTAGAGCAAATGTTGTTATTTATGATGTTGGCTATTTAGTACGACGAGGCTGTTGATTCAGTAAAATAACCCTACATACGATATTTTCAGAGAATTCCAAACAATCCTAAGGGAACATATCCGGGATCTTAGGTCTTTATTTATTACTAGCTTCCGCCAGTCTATCGGGAATATTCCAGGACAGAAGTATTTTATGTTCTCCCCGATCTCCAAATTCGTTACTTAAAAAATAAAAAACATAGCAGATTTGATAAAATAAACGAAAATACTCGTACATACAAATAAATCCTTAATAGTAGAAGTAGTAATAGCGATACTAACAGAATTTTGACGATTTGAAAGATACTGTACTGTACTGTCCTCAGCCTATATACGTGCCAGTGCTGGGCACGGGCCTTCCTCATGGAGAAACACATGTAAAGTATGGGCCATAACACCTGGCCCAATGCAGCTTGGTGGGTAACCGGGACCAACGTGCCTTCCGAAGTAAGGAGGAGCTCGAAATCAAAAAGTTTTGGTCACCCATCCACGGCCTGGCCATGGCGAAGGTAGCTTTATTTTCGATGGAAAGCCAAAGCGTACTAACCACTTCGCCTTTTTACCATACGGGTAGGCCAAGATTTCATCTTTCCACTTGCTACGATCCTTACTTAATTCTTTCCCTTCATCCACTCTCATTCACTCACTCACTCTCACTCACTCACTACACTTCACTTTTGGCCGTCTCTGGATATGAAAAATGAAGAAGCTTAAATAAGGGAACTCTTTTGTCGATATCAAATTAGATGAAAAAGTCTATTTGATTCTTAGACCCAGGAAGAAATTTATCAGCGACAGAACTCCCAAGTCTACAAATGTATCGAATTAAATTTATCTAGTTTAGAACTCTAAACTTGAGTAATTAGGAGCTATTTACGCCGTTAATGATGGCAAAGGCCCATCTAATACGAGATAGCCATTTAATGGCCTCATAAATTAAGGCCAAATATATTTTAGGCTATTAGTTGCGTAGTCTGTATTACAGGTGATATCGAACCATTAATGTGTTAGTTTACTGTAAATGGGTAATTTTTGGACTTTAACCATTTTCTGTTTTCATTAAGCCCTCTTTACAATGCTAATTAATTTGTGTTAATTCTTTATGAGATAAACAGGATTTATTACCGTCTTTGAGTTGGTTTTTGTATGATTATGATTATAATAAATCGTTTATAAAAAAGTAAACAATGAAAAATAGCAAACGTGTTTCTGTCTTTAGTATATTTAATAGAGTCATGTTTATCTCATCTAAAGATGACTCTATCATTCTATCATTTTAGAACAAAACTTTTGAAATTATTTTGTTTTCCTGAATAAAGTTATACACAATCATGAATAAAAATAAAAACACAGCTCTGACTCTTTTTTTACCTTTATTCTTCTTCCTTTCTCATTCGTCACTCATCAGTTCGATATCCACATCTTTTCTTTTATCATGATTCATACATTTATTCCAATCGCATCTTTGTTTTTTCTATTATTCTTGTCTTATCTATCCATTCTTAGCATTCCTCTAGATAACCCTTAAACTGATACTAACTAACTACGCCTGTTTTTGACGAGACACAATTCATTTCTTATTGTGACTACAAACGTCTCAGGTGATGAGTTAAGTGAAATTAATTCTTCTTGATGTCCACATGTCCGAACCTTGCTAATATTTACTTTATTTTATTTATACAAAATTCATCACTGGCCTGATTGAAATCAATCTCAGACTTATTAGCATCAGCATTTAGCAAACGTTCGCCTACATGAAATCTATTCTCTCCACCATTGAGAATATCCAAGCTACTGGGAAATACTGCGATAGGCAAGCAATTCACTTCATGAGCTTTGAATTATAAAGGAGTTAGCAATGAGCTTCGTAATTGCGAGAGAATTAACAATGTAGGTTAGAAACTTTGACTTCGGGCGTTCTGTATGGTGATGAGACAATCTTTTGTTAATTGTGTTCATGTGTACATGTACTTTTGTAAATTTACAGAGTAACGTAAAACGACTTTCTTGGTCAAAAACGTGTAATGGATTTAGAACTGCACGACCATCCAATAGCTTATAGCGGCGACGGGCTCACCACCTGTCACGCTGAGCACATGTACAGTCCCTGCTTGGTGAAGCGCGAACTATGGCAGTGGGCTGCTTTTGCGGTTAGTTTTGTCGTGATTATAATATGTATGTGTGCTGTAAAACGTGTAATGTCAGAAATGTAGATAAAGACATTGAAGTGGATAGATTTTTAGGTACAGGAAACCCGAAGAAAAATAGATGGATGATGCTCAAATATTATTATTTATCATGATTTTTGAAAAAAGTCTAGTCAAAATAACTTAAAAGTACTAAACATTAAATCCTACAGTTTAAATTTTTTTCTCTGAACATTATTTGGGGTTTTTGGACGCCTACTTTGCAGTTTGACAGACAAGAGATTCAAACTTTCAGAACCTCTTCCTTTTGTACACCTGAATGCCTTAGGAAGTTTTCACCCCGGTGGTGACTAAAGAAAAACCAATTTTATTTACAAAAATTGCAGGGTCGGAATCTCTTTTAGGATATTTATTTACAAAGTAATAGTATATCTGGATCATTATCGTATAAACGACCCAGAATCTGTCAATCTACGTTAAGAATAGTACAGATGACGCAACATTGAATACTAAACACATCGTTTACTCTTAGAGGAGGTAACACGCAAAATGTTACAGCGCAAAACGAAGCCAAACTTCCATTTGGGCAAGTTGAATGTTATTTTTTACGTTTCACCATAATTTCACCTTTTGATAATCTGCGGTCTGGCCTGACAGTAGCACTCCAGCACGAGAGCTCTGACAAATGGCGGTATGTTCCTATTCATTCGTAGGGTTTTTGTTGTGTTCTTGCTTACACGTTTTTGGGCATCACTGAGCTTTGATTGAATTCTGGATGTGGCACGGGGTTTGCATTTACATTTATCATGGAAACGTTTTCAGTTGAAGATATATTATACTTGTCACTTCTGCTTACCATAGGATTTGTGTAGTCTATTGGACACATCGGAGCGGAGTGTTCAACGTTAACCGTTTGAGGTGCAGATTTGAATTCAATTTATTGTATCATCGTTCTTTAGTCGATTTTTCGATGCGTCGTCAGGTTGACCAGTTGGTTAAAATATTGACCAATGGCGTTAACATACGATGACTTATAATTAACTAATAGTAAAATTTTCGGATATTACTAGAGTTAAATAATCATAGACAATTTAACCACAACACGATAGACGATGCTGGGATTAGTAAAATGCGGCACAGCGGATGTATATTGCTTCTTTAAATAACTATTGGTCAAGCTGACCACGAATTTCGTGTTTTCCATTGACGCCATTGGTCTAGATTTTAACCATTGGTTTGAATATTACTACGGATCAAAAAACGGATCCTAACTTGATTACATATATGTTAGGATTTGCGAATTATATGTATATAATGTGTGAGCCTTTGAGTTCGAATTGCATTATTAGTATTAGAATTTATCCAGCCATATTTTGCAATTGAATCATCGGTCTAACAAATACCTAACCATGCCATTGAAAACACTAAATAAGTATTTTTTTTAGGAACTTGCTAGGTACCGTAATTTTTGAAAGAAAGATTTAACATTCATATTGAGCATTCTTCTAAATAACATTCATCCTTCCTCACTAGATGTCCACAACTCTCTCACTCCAACCTATTGCATATAAACGAGGAATTTCTTGTTTTCGATGTTATGAAGTTCAATGATAACATAACCGTTCTCGTAAGCTGATGTCTCCTGAAACTTCTTGGCTCTTCTAGCGGAACTACGCGAGGTCCCTAACCCTTACAAAAAGGACAGTCACGATATAAGAGCATTTCCATAACGCTTTAGTTAAGTGTAAGTTACTTTTTGCACCCTTTTCACGGTCCCAAGTGTGTTTTGATTGTGACAGATCTTGGGGTCTCCAGGGCTGTCGCGCGGCATTAACAGGACATTTGCGGAGCGATCCTGACACAATTTGTATTTTGCAGATGTCGAGGTCCTTTTTTGGACAATCGAAGTATTGCCGAAATGAGTTGTAGCTGGTTTGAATCAGATTTATTTTATTTTCGGTAAGAATATTTATTTTTTTATTTTTTTATTTGGGAAACATACAGCTTTTTAATTTTACATATAAACAATTAATTAAGAATAGTACGATAGTATCTAAAGTCTCCACTGCTAACTTACACAAAAGCAATAGTTGATAAAGACAACAGTGCTATCAAAACATCCTGGCACATTTGTTCAATGTGCAATATAAAAATTCATGATAATATAAAATAAGTACAGAGGAACCTGTTCAGTACAAGATTTGTACTGAACTTACTAGTGTCTCCAATATCTCAAATTCTTTCAAGCCAGCGATAGGCAAAGCTGATTTAGACCAAAAAAATATGTCAAACAGAGCCTAATTCCGATTTGATATCAAGTTACTGGCTTCGAATTCGGATAAAGTTTAATTTGATATACGTCAAAGTGACGTTGCTCTCTATTATCTGTGGCTGACTATCGACGCACTCAATCATCCTGTCTGTCGCGTCTGACAGGTTAAATAAATCGATTTAAATCATTGTAATCCACCGATAATTTTGTGAGACCGCGCATTTCATTTGCTAGGTCGTTTCAATCGAGATGGGGAGATGATTGTGTCATAATTCGTCGTGGATTGTGATTGTAATGATAAGTCAAAATTCCATCCCTCTGTTAAGTTGGCAGTCAAATTTCTAGATCTGTAACTGTAGGAATGTGTCTGATAAATTGCTTTTAAATTATTTAGGCCCGATTTTTCAATCCTCAGATAAAACTATCCGTCAGTCAAATGTTAGCTCTGTCCCTTTTCTTTTTATGACTTTAGAAAGTGACAGTGATAGTTTTAAATGGCGGATAATTTTATCTGAGGATTGAAAAATCGGGCCTTAGTCTCTTTTGTTTTAGCATATTATTATTAATATTATTCAAAATTTTAAATTACTCTTTCAAAAAGAATGTTGTTTTTGAAATAAATTATATATATTTTTAAATTAAGTGAATTCTTCCCTTGTGTAATTTTGATTCAAATAACTTTTTTATTTGTTACTAAACATTGACTAACGTATAATAGCTCTATTATTAAAGGATGCGCACCACGAGAAACCATGTCGTTACTTCAGTCCACCTTTAAGAATAAAGTGGTATATTTCAAGTGATATGTTTTCAGTCTGTTTCATAATCAAAAAGAAAATTCAGCAATTTATTCACTCCAAAAGACAGCAAATCCTAATACAAGGCTGTACTGCAATTATCCGTTACTTAAAAGGGGAATATTTTGGGGATTTTGTTTGTTTTCATACACACGGCGTTCACATGCCAACGCACAAAGGGATGGAAAATATACGTAAAAGGAAAGATACGGAAAAATATAATGAGGCAAGATTTTCCAGGGTGCTAATGAGACAACGTCGTTACACGGGCTAATGGCGTGTAAGTACAGTTCGCGATGGAATTTTAGTTGGTTTTATGACAAACTTTTTTCGATGACTTTTCTTGGCGTCGGAAGACGTACTGAACCGGAGCTTGTAAAGCAATATCGTGATACATTTGACAATATTAGTTATGAGCATGTTGCATGTATTCAACCACGGTTACTAATACACTTAGTCACATAGATACTGTTTTTTTTGTAAGTCTTTCTCCTTTCGAGCGGTCCAGTAGGCCTAGCACGGGCCGGATAGCAAAAATCCCCGGAGACAAAATTACTCATTGCCTCGAACGAAAAAGCGAGATGCAATGATGATTCTTGTCTCTGGGGACTTTTTCTCTTCGGCCCGTGCTAGGCCTTCAGTTGTGGAAAAACCTACCCACTGATATTCAGAAGAGTCCTTCCATCGGGTCTTTCAAATTCAAAATAATGAAGCACTACTTAAATTCTTATTCATCGTGTTAGTTTAGATTCTCGTAGTTTATTTATTTTTATATATATTGATATATAATAAAATATATATTTATGTTTATTTATTGATTTATGAATTATATGCAATCTATCTACATATGTCCATATTATTGTATTTTAAATGTATAGGTATTATTTTAGTTTTATATTCCAACCATTTTTTTTGTTTGTTTAATTTAAATTGTAATTTGTTAAAAGACCTTTGTGTTTGTGCACTTCTAGTGTAATCCCACTAACACCTTTTCTTGGACTTGTTGGGTTGGCTGGAAGATATCTCTCTAGGGGATAAGTTCGCCTTTGCCAACTATTGTTTCTTTTATGTACTGTGTTTTTTTCTGTGTGCAATAAAGAATATTATATAGATGATGCAATGCATGTACTGGGCCCCAATCGCGCTTAGTAGAACGTATTTTTTATAACCGAATCTCAGTCAAGTCAGTCAGTCAAGGCAGCGGCAGCCGAGTTGGGACGAACGGGGTTCGATCCCACCGCCTGTACTACTGAGTTTGAATAAAACTTATGTATAGTTCATTGTGAATATCGCTTGCCTCACATTGTGCCCGGTGTATGGCAACGTGGAGAATTAAAAAACATAAAGGATGTTTTATAATTCTCCATCAAAAGATTCTCTGGTAGACATTAATAGTGACATCTAGTTTTAAGGATTTTCTTTGTAATTTTTATTATTATTTGTGGTTCTGTTAAGAACTGTACTGGTGGTGGGAATTTTAGTATGAATTACTCAGTAGTTATAGATTTTATATATAGTGTCCGGTTACGACAATAGGCTTGTCCTTGTTATGTAATACCAACAAATTTAATAGCAAATTGTGGGTGTTTTATGCAACTCTATCTACCCCGGGGATATAAGATAAAATAAGATGAAGTTATTCTGTGTACAAAGGGTCTTATAAGGACTTTATAGATCAAATTACGATGGGATCGAACCCGCGTTTCTCGCGGCCTCTCGAACGAGTAGTGCCCCGTCCCTACTCGGCTACCGCTGCCGAGACGTTTAAAGGAAAAGTTTAAATCGTTAGATACTCTTTAACATTATTTTTAAAGGTGGTTAGGCTCTGGCACAAAATAGAATCGTAGAAGTTTTTGCCGCTGACTGTGCCTATTTATACGTAGTACATACGTCGGTTATTGCGAATGAAGCTTGATTTTAGTCTTTGTTCCTGCATCCACTGTGGTTTTTTATGATATGATGGAGAATTAGGTCTTTCGCTAGCTCATATTTTATTTTGTACTCATAAATCACGACAATGCATCACTTTTGCACTACTTATTTGTTGGCTAGCTATTTGCCTAGGATTTTCATTCTTTTGTTTTTAAATTTCATCTAAATATAACTTGAGTAGTTGTGGAAAACTGATTCATTTTTTATTTATTTTAAGTAGCACACACACTTTGACGACGACTTTGACGTTTCCTTATTATTTTTATTTTTGGATTTAATTAAATATAAAACGCAATTGCGTAGTAACTAGTACGCTTTGGCTTTGGATTTAAAACAAAGCTACCTTCGCTATGGTCAGGCCGGGTGACCAAAACTTTGTGGTGTCGAGCTCCCCCGTGCTTCGAAAGGCACGTTAAGCCGTTGGTCCCAGTCGATATTGCGACTGTTTCTACCAACCAACCCGCATTGGGCCAGCGTGGTGGTGTTACAGCCCATACTCCTCACGTGTTTCTCCATTTGGAAGGCCCAGCAGTGGGACATAGGCTGAGGACCAAAAGTATACTTGCATCATCATCATTCTATGTAAGAAATATTTGCAGAGTATTTACTTCCATATTAATTACTTATTTTATTTAGTATTTACTTTGTTTGCAACCTAAATCTATTAGGTCCTTACCTATGAAATTGGTGTTTTGTATGGAGATTTTGGGGAATTCTGCATTTTTCATTCTAAAATTTTTTCAGTTTTCTTCACAACGACAAATCCAAATATAATAATATTTGGCATCTATCATTAGACAAGCTTAAGTAATATGTGTAATATCACACTTCATAAAAATTATTTATCGTTTTTAAGTGAATGCAAATAAAATGATGTATTCGGGAGGCACTTAAAAAGAGTTGTCTCCGTGTCCAATTTTAACACAATTAAACTTACAACAAATTATCAAAACAAATCAAAAGAGCTCAAAAATATAGTCTATTTTTAGACGAGGTAACTCTTTTTTAGGAATACTCTGAATCTTAATAGTTACAGACATAATACTAAGACAGAAAAAAAAACACCAATTTCATAGGTAAGGACCCAATATTTATAATTATAGGATATACAGAGCTGAGGTGATCAATTATTTCTCGTGACTTCGCCTTTTGAGCTGAAAGGTATCTACCTACTTAAAGTAACAAAATCCAACATTTTCTTTTGTCGTCGGCAACGAAACCTTTTCTATTAACGAACTTACAAAAGGCGACAACAGAGGGCGCCACCTCGAGCTCCGCGTTCCAAAATTGTTTGTTTTAAACGAAATATTTAACAATGTTGTATTGTTCCCGTCGGTGTTGGCTCGGACCTATCTGTCTCAATTATTAAGGGACGGTTTTCAAGTTAATTCGCCTTTTATTTTGGCTGAATTCTTGAAGCAGGAAGGAATTTAGCTTGTAATCATGATATCGTAGATTTTGTAATAGCTAGCCATAGTACGCAATAATCGTAAAACGAAACATATCTACAGACGACTTTAAATGTCTTTGCCGTTGAATATAACCTATAAATGTATGAGAAATGATTGCATGTGCAACAATAGACTGTTACAAGTGTACTGTGCAACTAGGCAGATTGATTATGTCACTAAACTTGCTCTTGAACTCTGGAACGAGACGAACACGATACCTAGTGTAAAAATATATGCTGATGATTAATAATAAAACTCCAAGTGCCCAACAGACTCTCTTTTATTTAAAAGCAACGTCTAATATAGATTTGGCTTTTGGCTAGATATCGCAAATGTGAATAGGAGAATCGAAAAAGAACGGCTGAGGCGAAACATAATGAAATCGGGGAAGTTTTAAGAAAAGACCAGCTAGCCTACTCTTGTACGCAATCCCGAGCAATCGACATTGAGATTGTGATGATTCTTACTCTTCAGTTGCGACACTAGCGCCATAAATGGATTCAAATTGTGCGGATATTGAGTGACTTAAATGACATTGAGTTTTGCTAAAATCGGTACTCTAGTACCGCCTCTCGTCTTGGAGTCTCTTTTTTGAGATATTGGATTTTTTTATAATAGGTATTTTCCTATGAAATTGCCGTTTTGTATGAAGATTTTGGGGAACTCTGCATTTTCCATACAAACATTTTTTCGGTTTTCTTCACAACGACAAATCCAAAGATAGTAAAATTTGGCATGTATCATAAGACAAGCTTTAGCAATATGTGTGATATCACACTCCATAAAAATTATTTATCGTTTTTATGTAAATGCAAATCAAATGATATACCCGGGAAGCACTTAAAAAGAGTTGTCTCCATGTCCAATTTTAACACAATTAAACTTACAATAAATTATCAAAACAAATCATAGAGCTCAAAAATATAGTCTATTTTTGAAGGAGTTAATTATTTATTAAGAGTACTCTGAAACTTAATAGTTACAGACTAAATACTAAGAGAAAAAAAACGGCAATTTAATAGGTAAAGACCTATTATAATCAGCCCAGCAAATGACTCAACACCGCCTGATGGTAAGCAGTAGATAAGTCCATTTGCGAAGGATGCTAGGGCAGCACCAAAGGATGCAGGCCTAGCGACCTCCACCTTGCTGGCTCATAAGATGCCTTTTCACGCCTCTTTGAGATTGTGTTATTATTGAGTTTTAATTGAGATTGCGCTCAAATCGATCTCAAGCCGAATGACATGTATGCAGTTAACAAAGAGAGTAGAGAAACCAATTATTTTTACCGATAAATTATATCTATACTAAGATGTAAAGAGGAAGAGATTGATCGCGTGGAATGAATAGTCTCTGATAATGCAACGATTTGAAATTTATTTCACTGTTGGAAAGCTACACTATCCTCCAGTGACATCCATTCTAATATTATAAATGCCAAAGTAATTCTATCTTTCTCGCTTTCACGTCAAAACCACTGAACCGATTCAATTGAAATTTGGTACACCGATAGTCTAGAGCCTAAGAAAGGACATCGGCTACTTTTTATACGGATATTTCCATGGGAACGGGAACCGCGCGGGTGTAACCGTGGTTATCAATATCTGCTCGACCGAGTATTATGTGACATATTCCGTCAAAATGTAATTTCATTTCGAATTATAAAATTTCTCGGCATTGCAAAATAATGAAACGACAACAGAGATTTATGACTATAATTTATGACTATGAAATGTTATTTTTGGTTACAGCGGTCTTCTGTGAGGTGGAGGAACTACACCAATGAGCTTCTCAAAGACGCTTCGATTATTTATATTAATCGAGCGATTATCTAGTTATGCCCTCTACTCTTTTAATTAGTCCGTATTTTAGTTTTTAAATTAATATGCTAGGTCCTATTATATTATTTGGTTATATGATATATCTATACCTGAGAAATTAACGAGCTTTACGATTGCCACAAACCAAACTAGCTACTAATCCTTTGAACAATAAAGTTGACTTTTGAACAAAGTAACTCGGCAAAAGCTGAACTTATATTAGTTTATTTCAGTGTCCAGGGAATGCTTTAAACGTGTTATGATATTATGCTAATATTTCTGCTCCGCTCAGTGGTATATTTAGTAGTGTTTCTATGTCCATGGCACAGAGATCATAAAAGGTAATTAAAGTGAAAAAAAATGGAATTTACCAGCTGCCCTACTCTGTAACATAATGTTGACAAATCAATATTGATTTAATGCAATGTTAAATGTCTTTTTGTTAATTTCAAAAAAATGTGTTCGTAATGACAGAAATCCAATAAATATTTAATGAAATATGGTAAGAGAGTAGGGCAGCAGGTAGTATTAAAAGATAAATGTAATTTAATAAAAATGAATGTAGCAACTGCTTTTCTTGACTAGCATGTCGTAAAAGGCGACTAAGGGCGTATTGGGTACTGGGTCTGTGACTGTGCATGTGTAGGCGATGAGCTAGCCACTTGTTACTACTCATTCACGATTTTTCATTTGACCAAACCCAATTTTTCTATGGCTAAATTTGGTCTTAAGGAACACAGTGCTCCTTTGACTCTGCCTACCCCTTCGGGGAAAACAGGCATGATTTTATGTATGTATAAGACCATTAAGCTCCCAAATGGCCACAAGACGAGACGCAATAGATAAAATAATGTTCCCTCAAGTGGTTAGGATACTATATAGATACTATCATTCTTCTTTTTGTGTCCCGGACCTACACGGGACAACTAACAATTATTTACAATTTATTGTACACAAAATACAGAACAGGAGAACATTAAAAGACAAAAGTACAAAAGGTAGGGCTTATTTCAAATAGAAATGTTTAACAACCCACCTGCTTTAGGAGAAATGCTGACAAAAAAAGGGCTGAGTCGCGTGTACAAAATAAATATAAACCTAAATATAAATAAAATATATAGTAATGCATACTATTATGTAAATACACATAATCCTTATCCTTGTATAATCCTTGTGGAATATTAAACTTAGTTATTTTTCTTGCAAATTAAAAATCAATATTGACTTCTTTTGTTTGTAATACCAGCATTCCATTTATATCACCCACGCTTGCGTCCGATAAAAATTACAAAACAATGATCAGTTGACATAAACAAAATGATGACACAACTTGCAGAACAGTTGCTGAGGACTACTCCATTCGATCGCGGACTTGCTTGATTTATAGTCTTACTATAATAGATTTCAGTTGTTCCTATTGTAAGTAAAGACGTGAAATAAACATGTGGTGAAGTGTCTTGGGTGAGTTCGAGTTTTGGGCGACTTTAGTCATTTATTTGTACTTCATGTTGTATAATTGTGTTTGAAAGGACATTGTTCCAGCTCCATACATGTCTCGCCTAAGAATCGTTTGTATCGAAAATGACTTAGATAGACTCTAAATATTATAAAGAATCATAGTAAACCAAGTTTTACTAACGGACACTTGAAAATACAAAAAAAACCGTCAAAAAGTTAAAATTTTGAGGTTATAAATAAAATAGTATTTTAAAATTACAATATTATCCATTACTTTTAAGTTAAAGAAATTGTGCTTATTTGATTTATTGAATTCATAATATTATTATGTACCCATATTACCTATGTGATCAATCAAAAATAATCAGTAATTTGAACAAACGTACGTGAGCTTCACTAAGTGAATGAGGCATGTCCTCAATTAGTCGAAGATTATTTTATTATATTTATTATATTATTTTATTATATTTATATATATTTTATTAATTATAATGGTTAAATGAATAACGTGCCCATTCAATATTTTAATATTATTTTTATCTCTATTTAATACCAACAACCGACCGTATTTCCCGTAATCGGGGAAAAATTCCATAAATTGGCAACACTAGCTGGCCGACGAACATTTACCGCATAGAGTATTTACGGCACCTTGCATTCGGCAATCGTGACCTAACTTTTTATTTTGAAATTATTTATTTCAAGTGTCCGTGGAATACCAATATGTTTCTAGTAGTATAAAAAAATATAAAAATTATCATATGATTTATATTGACATCGGTTCATAGGCAAAAATCGAACAATGTCCTTTGTGGCCTCTTTAGTTTTACTTTTAACTCACATATTTTGATGTTTTTCAACTTCTAATATGTTTGAAGACACTCATGTGAAAGTTAAAGGTGTGTTGCTAAAATGTTGTGTTTTGTGATTAACTGTAGTAATGTAGTAGAAAAGATCGGAAAGTTAGTGTGTAGAGACCGCATTAGTGGTGAGTTCCACAGGAGCCTACCGCCCGGTTTTCCAGGATTCGTCCTCGTTGACAAAATATATTGGTACAAAAAATATATAGGTAGGTTAGGAATGACATATAAGCAACACTTCATGGAAGTAATTCCAGCAAGTGGGCAGATATTGCAATAGCCTTACATTTAGCACGTTTTTATTTCGATTTTGTCACACATCGGACTGATGAGCTCGAGATCGCAAAGTTTTGGTCACCCATCCACGGCCTGGCCATGGCAAAGGTACCTTTGTTATCAATTGAAAGCCAAAGCGTACCAACCACTACGACACCGAGCTCATAACATATTTACCAACAACGATACGTAAACGTAAATAGCGATTGATAATTTTGGCAGCGACGTCGACTGTGCGGTAACTAGTAAGAAGAGCACAGGTTCTCAAAGTTTTAGTTACGTAATTCCCACAAATATCTGGACTTATATTTAAGAAGACCGTATACAATAGTTTAATTGGCAATTCTTGAAAACAGACTATATTTGTAATCTCTTTAGAATCGTGTGGTAGCGGCTTTTTAAAAGAATACTACCAACCCATGTCTTCCCTTGGGTATCGTAGAAGGCGACTAATGGACTAACTGCACAACGTCCAATATCCGCGACGGGCTCTCTACCTGTCACGCTGAGCACATTTGCAGTCACTGCTTGGTGAAGCGCGGACTATGGTATTGGACTGCTTTCGTGATGCTTTTGCCTTGTTTCTGACTAACTTTTAGGGTATACTCGTAATAGTCATGATTATATGTATATATATGTTGTAATCTCTTTCACGCTTCAGTGGTTCCGTTACGTTAATTAGTACAATTGGCAAATATGTTGACTGCTGACCAGATGGAATTGTTGTAGTCTCTTATAATACTTTTAATTAATGTAAGATTATCATCAATCTGCAACATTCAGATGGTCTTACTGGGACCCCTGTAGGTTATCAACTGCATCTGGGACTGCTCATTCTCGGCAGTAATAAGTAAAAGAGTTCATATAGGCTATTTAATAACCTTCTTCTTTTAAAGATTCTCAGCCAGTTACATTCAAGGGATATCAAAAAAAATTGAATCAATTATAAACAATCTGGCTTGATTTTCAACAATGTTAATAAAAAAGGTATCTATGCATTGAATGCCTATAATGCTACGTATGTCTTCCTGTGTAATGCCTTACCTAAACTACTTTATACAAAGGTTTTTCTTATTGAACGTGATAGTTTGTATGTATGAATAAAATTATCGACTTGCTGAAATGAGGCCTACTAACCTCTATTTATATCTCACGACCCCCAATCTTTTCTCGCCGAAATTGCCCCCTGGGGTCGAATGAACACTTTGGGCACCGATGGGTTAGAGAATTGCTCTGAGGTGTGGTGGAGCACAAACAGAATCTAAACGTAGATTAAATTGTTAGATTGCTTGTATGTAAGGTATTTAGTATATTGTATGTGACTTTAATATACTTATAAATAGGATCATCGAAGAATATATTAAGCTGTAATCCAATATCAGAATGCCATTGTTAAAATTGGATAATAATATTCCATTTACATAATTGCACGTAAGGTTGCAGGTTCAATCCCTACGTGTACCATTGAGTTTGAATAAGGCCTTTACCTGACAGACGCGGCCTACGCTCTTGGTATCTTTTCACTAAACGGTACGTGCATGAGTCTGTCTGGTAAAGGTCTAAGTCTAAGTACATTTCACTATAAATATCTTTTGCCTTACATTATTTATTATTGTGTATTACAACGTTGCCCCTTTTATACAGAGAATCCACATTTTGATTGTCACCGACTCTACAAAAATCTCACGTAGTAAAATGTCCTAACGATAGTAAAAACGCAACAAAAGTTCTCGTAGAAAATTGAAAGTAATTGCAAGTAGCATTATCACCGGGTTCTGAAATATTTCCAAAGTTTTAGCCCGATACCTAGTCCGGCGCCTCAAAATTGAGTTACAAAAATCTAACCAAACAAACAAAGTGACAAACAATAAAGTGTAAAAAAAACGTGGGAAAATTGGTGCCAAATCTGAGAGTTGTCAAATACCAATTGCCTACAACGTTCAATAGTTTTTAAATTATTTACCTTAAGCTGAAACAGTCCGATCGGCAAAGAGCTAACTTACAGACCGCAGTTAAACAACTAAGTTAAAGAGGTTGTTTTATTAGGAACGAATTATCTACTTAATACTTAAAAGGTCACAGACGGGGTAAGCAATATACATCTTTAATGCGGTAATAGAATTGTATGGGTTAAATAAATATTAGCGGACTGGTGGGCAGAAGCGCTCCTTTTGTAATTGTTATTTTAACTAGCTTAAATGTTCACAGCTTTGTTATTAGTATGTATATTTAAGAACATACGTCAGCAATACTTTTTCTATTTGGGGATGGCGTCATCATCATCAACAACCTATGCTCGTCCACAGCTGGATACAGGTCTTCTCTAATGCACGCCACCGTTCTCGATTTTCGGCCGTTCTCGTCTCGGTCCAGGACACAAAAAGAATGTACTAACTGCTTTTCTTGCCTAGCATGTCGTAAAAGGCGACTAAGCGCGTATTGGGTACTGGGTCTGTGATCGTGTAGGCGATGAGCTAGCCACTTGCCACTCTTTTACGATTTTTCATCTGACCAAACCCAATTCTTGTTTAGCTAAATGTGGTCTTAAGGAACACAATGCTCCTTGGACTCTGCCTACCCCTTCGGGGATTACAGGCGTGATTTAATGTATGTATGTATGTTATCCAGCCAACTCCAGCCAACCGACAAATATCGTCATCCCATTTTCACGGCGTCACTACGCGTACCGATTCGCGGTCTCCACTCAAGACCTAGACTCCAGTGGCTGTCAGTTCTGCGGCTAATGTGGCGGCGTAACCTATTATTATCCTTTTCTTCCACTGTGTGATATCACTCGCCTCCTCACCACCGACTATATTCCTCATCATAATTCCACACAATTCATCCACCTTTTCCTTGGTCTTCCTTCCTTACCTACATACACATTCATTTTCATGGCGATACCCTTTCTGGCGACATAAATCAATCATGACATAATGGTAATAAATCAGGTGTCAAAAAAATACAAAATCGAGTTTTAAACCTGCTTTATAATTTCACTGGGGTCACTTGCAGGAAATTTTCAGCCTAATTTAAATCTCGATTTTGTAAATTTTTTACAAAAGAGTCATAGTGAAATTGTCAAAACATGACAAAATCGAGTTTTAAAGAGATTTTAAACTCGATTTTGTCATGCTTAGATTTAGATTTCTTGCAAGTGCCTAAGTTTTGTTTATCTGTCAACACCCAGTTGCAAACGAACTTTATAATTTAATGTCAGAATTATCTCTTATGCTTCATTAATTTTAATTATTGAAGTGTCAAAAGAACACCTTAGCGTTGTTTTACGTTGCACAAATCGACATTAGCACCCTGTCAATGCTAAAGAGACATTAGCTAGCACTGTTTTGTGTAACAACTTTAACTTTAATGAACTTTAAAGTTTCTAATGTCTCATTAACAAATTTTAATTAATGTGGTCCTTAAAAAAATCTTTGTGCAACTGAGTGGAACACAAGTTTTTAAAATTCAATAAATTCGTCATTATTGTTGTCAATATACACACGGACGAAATTCTTAACCTTCCAATACTGGCGACAAATCTTCAATGGCTGCACCGCGTCATCTGTCTTCACCTACCGTTAACAAAAGACCTCCTTGGTTCCTTTCTTTATATATTTTGAGTCTTATTGGAACTGAAGAGAGCCCAAAGTCCACCGCGTGCCAATACCCAGCCCCAATGATACCAAATCGTAACCATTATCATCTATTCAACCCGTATCTATATCATCGAACTTTAGACTAATGGAGGCACAGGCCGTTTGAGAGTTATTACCAAAATTAACCTTCCTAATACCGATAGCATTATCTTGGCCTGGTGTCAGAGAGACCTTTACGTTTAAGCTCTCGTTCGACCGGGGTTAATCAAAATGGTTGTTCAGGGATTGGAAATCTTTGCTGTAGGTTCACGTGTAGTGGCAAGGATTACGATTTATAATGTTGTTGGACTACGGGCCAAACGCTCAACTATCAAGAGTAAATGTACAGTTTACTGCTAATATTAGGTCCTTACCTATGAAATTGGTGTTTTGTATGGAGATTTTGGGGATGTCTGCATTTTACATACTAACATTTTATCAGTTTTCTTCACAACGACAAATCCAGAGATATAATATTTGGCATGTATCATTAGACAAGCTTTAGCAATACGTGTGTGAACACGCTTGATAAGAATTATTCATCGTTTTTATGTTAATGCAAATCAACTGATGTATTCGGGAGGCCGTTAAAAATAATTGTCTTTGTGTCTAATTTTAACACAATTAAACTAACAAAAAATTTTCAAATTAAATAATATGGGCTCAAATATATGGTCTATTTTTAGAAGGGGCAATTATTTTATAAGAATGTTCTGAAACTTAATAGTTACGGACAACTTGCTAAGACAGAATAAAAACACCAATTTCATAGGTAAGGACCCAATATTTTTTCAGTTTTCTTCACAATGACAAATGCAAAGATAATAATATTTGGCATGTAGACAAGCTTTAGCAATATGTGTGATATCACACTTCATAAAAATTATTTATCGTTTTTATGTGTATGCAAATCAAATGATGTATTCGGGAGGCACATAAAGAGTTGTCTCCGTGTCCAATTTTAACACAATTAAACCCACAACAAATTATCAAAACGAAACAAAAGAGCTCAAAAATATGGTCTATTTTAGAGGAGGTAATTATTTTTTAAGAATACTCTGAAACTTAATAGTTACAGACAAAATACTAAGAGAGAAAGAAACGGCAATTTCATAGTTAAATACATATTATAATACAATCTTCATAATATTATAGTAAAGTTATTTTTGGATGATGTAATAGTAATAAAATTTCAATTTATTTTACAGCACCATGCACGTTAAAACAGTGTTCGTGTTTCTACTACTGTTTCGAGGATTGCACAGTGAACGGATCGTGTGCGATGGATTGATATTCAACCATGTGTACTACGACAAGGCCTTGCTCTTCCAGGACCTTGGTAGACCTTACAACTTGGTCCTACATAAATTCTCCGGATTATTGTTCTTCAGTCATACGGTGAGTTTTTATTCAATACAAGCTTTTGACCGTGACTTCGTCCGCGTAGAAATGTTACCTTGAGATAGTGTGATGGTATGTAGCCTAAAGCCTTCCTCAATAAATAGGCTATTCAACACTAAAAGGATTTTTTCAAATTGGAACAGTAGCCTCAATTGGTGGAAATGAAAATTTACTCCTACTCTATTATTAGAAGCAAAGTTCATAGTGGCGTGAAATTTGTCCTTAATTTTTCTGGAAGGTTTTATCAACATTTTTTAACATTTACCCGCATGGCATCCGTTCCCATGGGAATATCGAAATAAAAGGTAGTCTATATTGTTTTTCAGGCTCTAGACTATATTATATGTGTGTAATTTCGGTAAAATTGGTTCAGTAGTTTTGACGTAAAAGCGAGGAAGACAGACAGAGAGAGTTAGTTTCGCATTAATAATATTAGTATGGATGTTGGTAAATAAGCACAGTGTTTAACTGATGGTAAGAGCTTCAGTCAACTACGATGCATGAACCTATCAGATTTTCAGCTGCTCGTTTATAGATCACAGCTTACGTTGATAACTTTACACAATAATGTATGAATGAGTAAAAAAATATCATGCTTTGGACACTCTCGGATCTCTTTCAAACATTTATAATAAATTCATCTATAATATTATAAGTTACGGCTTTTTCTATTTGAGACACACCTAAACTAAAAAAGCGTCGTGCCAAGTATTGATGACGTAATTTAAATGTTAAAAGTCAGTTTCGACGTCAGCGTAAAAAACGCACCCTTGCAACCAAGAGGATTCATAATAAATTCATTTACAATATTAGCCACAGTTTTTTTTGTATTTGAGACACACTTAAACTAAAAAAGCTTGAATACGCCTTGCAAAATAAAATCAAATAATGTTATGTCCTTTCAGGTTCAAAATGGCACTCACGCCGATTTCATGATAACCTCTTGTCACATCGATAAACGCAAATGCTTCGACATCAAAGGCGTTCCGGGTGGCTACGCTATAGCTTACGATTCCGGTAATGACGACATCTACTTCGGGGGACACGACGGCATTTACAAGTTCAACTTCCTCACAAAATCTGCCGATTTCTTCGCTGAAGAAGGCAAGAGCGTATGGGACATCTATGTGAAGCGAAACTTCTATTATATCGAATACCCATCCCAAAAACTTCACATTTACCAAGATGACGACTTCGTCCCAGTTTACGAAGCTGCTCATATTGAAATCGATCATTTCTTCATTTCAAAACAAAACGATGTGTATTTTTCTAACCGTACAGCATTATATAAAGTAGAGCGTCCATCAACAGAATCCGCGGTATTGAATGACGAAATTGTTGTGAGGCAGATAGTAGATGACGGATACGGGGATATCTATTTCTGTGCGAGTGATGGCATTTATATGGAAGATAAGCCTTATAACAAAGTTAAACAAGTTGCTCAAATCAACCAAGCATTCGGGCTAGCTTTTGATGAGCACGACAATATTATATATTCTGATCAAGATGCAATATATCGGTTACTTCCGAGTAAAAATGCTCAGATTTGTTATGAATCTTTAAATAGGCCCAAAGAAATGGAGGCAGGAGATAATTACAAACAAGGGATAATTAGTTAAAAAGTCTGATGAAGGCATCTTAAGTACTGTATAATGTTTGTATAAATTGACAACGATAGATATGATCTACACATTTATATACTCATGTAAGTCTTAACTAATTGTTATAAAAGTTTTATAGATAACTCTCTTGAAAATGTTATTGAAATGCTTGATCAAACATACGCATTGTAAGAGATTGTTACACATGGATCATTATCTCATTGTTAGTTCGACTATTGGACTTGGATACTGTCAGAAGTTATTACCTTCTTATAATTATCTCTGCCAACACAATATTTTAAAGTGCTAAGGATTCAAAGTCAAATGGTGTTAAGAATTTTAATAATGATCAGCCTTGTAACGACAACTAAAAGCTTACGACAGAAATCGTGCGAAAAAATTACAGTTGACGACAAATGGTACGAGAAGGAAATGGTTTTGAACAGTTTTGGAAGACCATACAATTTGAATGTGCATAAAGCTACAAATACGTTATTTTTCAGTTTCTCATTGCCAGAAACTTACACCGATGAAGACTTTCAAGTTATGTCTATTAATTTGAATTCTAATGAAGAACTAGCAATCGCTGGGATCAGAGGAGGCTGTGCGATTACTATAGATCAAGGTAATGATGTTATATATTTGGGAGGTAGCGATGGTATCTACAAATACAACATGCTAACAAAACTGGCTGATTTTTATACAGAAAAGGGAAAAAACGTGTGGTCGTTATACTTCAAGGATAATCTATTTTACGTCAGCTACCCAGATCAGAAGCTTTACATTGAAGTTAATGGCAAATTCATGAAAGTAAAAGAATTTGAAAACATCGAAATTGATTTGTTTCATGTGTCAGCCAGAAATGATATTTATTTTTTTGCCAATAAGACTGGCTTATACAAATTTGACAGCGCTACTGTCGTTGTTGAAGTTATAAATGAACTTATAACAGTGAGACAGATCAGCGAAGACAATGACGGTATAATGTATGTTTGTACGAATTTTGGTGTTTACACTTATAATCTAATCAGTAAGGAGTTTAAGAAAATTATAGATACAAGAAGTGTATTTGGTTTGACCTTTGATGCGGACAATAGGTTAGTATATTCTGATGAGAAAAATATAGTTTTACTAAAACCAAGTGATAAAGGATGTGACGATTGACGATTGTTGGTAAGCTTATTAATGCAATTAAGACTTGTTTCGCTTGTAAGACTAATATAGAAGACAAATTTCCATGTATTATTCTGTACAGAAAGTTTCAAATTAAATTTTGAATGAAAATTTTGTTTTAATCAAGCTGAAACCATTCGTAGCTATAATTTCTAAATAAATGAGTGGTTACTTGACCTGTGTTGACTTGAGCTAAAACAAAATATGTACTTTGCCAGAATCAATCTTGATTTTATTAAAATTACTTTTTAATTAGATTTCACAATAACTAACTCAAATTTGTATTTTGCTCTCCAATTCTACTGTTTAATATTTCAGTTCTAATTATAAAATATTACAAGTGAGTTTTGTTTGGTTTTGTCATTTGCAATTTAATTTTACGAAAGAATGATAATAAGAATAATCATAAGGTAATAATAATAGAGTTGTGGAATAGGAAATGTGGCACAATACAATACTATACATAGACACATTTATTCGCACGCACTTAATACTAATACCAAAGCGAGACATGGTTCTGGAGGGATCTTTACTAACTTGGGTGCTATCAAATAAAATATGATGCTAAATTTCATAAAATTTTGGTCACCTATCCAAGGACTGATCATGGCGAATGTAACTTTGTTTTTAATTCTGAACACCCCACCGTACTCGTTTTCGATGTATACTTTGGAAAATATTTATTTTATTTATTTTTGTTTTATTTTATTTGGAACACAAGCCGTTTATAAGTATTAAATACAGTTAATACACAGATAATTACACAGAAACCAGTAAAGTGTTCACAGAAAAGTTACCAGTTACAAAGTTACACCATGGAACACAACTCAAAACTACAAAAAAAAGTACATCAGAATATCCAAGCTACTTAAATAATCATGAACGTAAAGATACATTTTACTAATAAATAAATAACAAAACTTAAAATCTAATATATATATATATATATATATATATGAAGAATAAAGTTAAAATTTCAAATGAATGATTTAGCTCGGCGTTTAATGTTTTAATTGAATCAAAGTGTGAATACAAAAAAGGCCATACCTCTTTACCGTCAAAGCAAACTTCTCTTCCAGATCCTCAATTGTTCCCTCTCGTTTAAACTCCATCCAAACCGAACATCAAAGGAATTACACATACGCGCGACAATACATCGACATTCATTCCCAGCTAGAAAAAAACTATCGAACTTACACTGTTAGCTTTGTCACAAATCCATTTACGGGCCACGTAAAAACCACTATTCATGTTGTGACATGCGCCAAAGTGACACCCACATATTCATTTACGTTTAACCGCCTCTCTGGTCTAGTGGTTCACACCACCGGGTGTTGATCGGGAGGTCCGGGTTCGATTCCCCACGGGGGCAGAAGTTTTTCTGCTCGGTTTGGTTGGTGGTAGGGCTTCTGAGCCCGCCTGGCTAGCTACCCACCGTCTTACCTAAATTTGCCGCCATAATAACAATGTTATAAGCATTGTTGTGTTCCGGCAGTCAGAGGTAAGATAGCCAGTTCCTCAGTTGTTGAGGATTACAGGTGAAGCTCGCTTGTGGTGCAAAAACAAAAAAAAGACGTGTGGCACTCGGAGAGTGCCGCGGTAAAGCTATTGCATAGCATTTTGTATCAACTTATGCAAATATAATTTTATTTATTTATTTTATTCATGCAGTATTTCTTTTTCTTTGATATTAATTCAAGTTACACTTTTTGAGCGTGGTGACCGATAAGAAAATTTTTTTTTCTATGATTAAATAAATAAAAAAAGTTAATATTGTTTAAAATATTTTTTATTATTTTACAATACATGTGGGTTTTATTATCTTAACGCCGTGTCGAAGACTGCCGAACTGAAACGACGTTAGACGATGCACGGCCTTCAAGCCACACCTCCTTGCGCATCGGAGTGGGGAGCGTGAGGTTTTTTCGTTACGGAATTTCTGGATTCGGTCCCCGCGCTCAAGGCCCGCGATAGAAGCTATGCAATAGCTTAAAAAAATCCTTGTTGTGTGATAATTGGCGGAGGGGATTTGGCTGCATCGGTATCTTTTAATCAGTAACGTCACAGTAGACGTAGTAAAGTTGACACGCTTGGTTTCAATACAAATCGTTGTACTTGCGTTATATATGTAAATGTATATATATGGTGACAACAAACATGTTAAAAAGACCACACTGTGAAAAGCAATAAAGTATTGAGTATTGAGTACATCCTAAATACAATTGTATGTTATGAATAGGCTAGTTGACCATTTTTTATTGGGCCCCAAATGATTATTACTTTTAGCCATCAGCATAAAAAATAATATAAATATTATTAAATATTTTAAAAATATATATATTTTTAATTTTTTTTTTAAATTTTTTTAAATTTTTAAATTTTTATTTTTTATTTTTTTTTGTTACAACACAATATATTTCCGTTATTTCAATACAAACTCCGTTTGGACACGCCACCTCACACAACGGAATTCCTATCCCATTCTTTTCAAGTGCAAGCTGTTCGATTGTGGAACTCTCTTCCGGAGAATATAAGGTACCAGACTCTGAAGTCCTTTCAGAGTCAGGTAAAGAGTCATTTTCTGGATCAGCTTACTCAGACTAGCTGTTAGCCTGTGTTTATCTTCAGGATATTATATAGTTTTATTTTTATTTTTGTGTAGTGATATTGATCATATAATTATGTATATATTATTATAATATATATTCATTTATTTGTTGTACCCCCACATGTTTTTTTTTTTTGCTTTTGTCTCTCAAACAGGTTGCCTGGCAGAGATTGCTGTTTAGCAATAAGGCCGCCAATTGCTTTTTTGTTATCGTATAAGTTCTTTGTATTATTATGTGCAATAAAGTATATATAAATAAATATAAATATTTAAAATTTTTGCTTAACTGTCAAAAACGCCTTCGGCCATAATGGTCTTTGTATTGCTGTGCCGCAAGGTTACGATTTTGGAAAACAATCAATACGCATGCGTAACACTGGCTGACACAGCTGTCAGACATGCTTGATTGGTTGCGCTAGCGTTTGACGGATTTGACCATGCGTAGTAATTGTTTACATGACGCGTTACGTCACCAATTTCACGAACACGGCGGATAGCGTTTTTGGCAGATGAAAATAAAAGTTAAAATGAAATACGTTTAAATTGAATTTCTACAGCAATCTCTTATTTATATTTATTGAACTTGGTATATTTCGGACTCTTGTACTAAATACAATGTGAATTTCATCTACGAGTATTGATATATGTCAACTATTGATATGAGCGTATTGTCAGAAATAATTTGTTATTATTCTTTCTTCTTTTCTTGTGACAGTAAAGCAAAATTGCAAATTATTGTGTCCGTATGTTATGTTATGTTTCATGCGATGGATTCGGTTTTTTTATTTATATTTATTTATTAAATAGGCACATAACATAATGATAGATGTGACGAATAGGTCATAATGCTACGAGCTTCAGTTTTTTAAGGGTGGTTTTATAGGTATGTTACAATTACTTACCCGGAGTAACATCGTTTCACAGCCACACGCGTGGCGTCAGGCAGCGCCGGCTACGCGCGCGTTGTCCGTAAAAAGGTATGAAACACTCGCCGCTGCTATTCGCCAGCGCCTCAGAGTAAACAGAACTGGAGTAGCCTTTGTCTAACATTCCCCTCTGCCAAATGCACAAGCATCGGATGCTTGCACGTTTAATAAAACTAGTTGAGCCGCCATTTTGACAGCCATAACATTGTAAACGTTGCGGCGAACAGAGCTCCCGCAAAAATGCCTGCCTGTGCTGTTTTTTGTTGTAAAAATAAATAGAAAACATCGAGTATGCTAAAAGATGGTGTCACCTTTTATTTGTAATTATAATTTTTAAGATTTCATGATTATTTACTTCATTATTTCATGTTTTAGAATTCTACGATTTCAAATTTCGAACGCTAGTCTCGTGGGGAGTGCGGCTGTGACGTTGTCAAAACGCACACCCCACGTGACTATTTTAAGCGTGTGTGTGCGTAAAATTTAAATTTGTGTGTCGAATTATGCATGTGTGCATTTGTAAAAACGACTGGCTTAGAGTGTAGTGGTAACCTCACCCCCCGCAAGAAATGACAGAAAAAAATGTTTGAGAAATTGACTAATGGCTACTCCAGTTCTGTTTACTCTGAGGCCAGCGCTGGTGGCCAACGTACCTATGAAACTTCCCTCAATCTCCCACATAGTCATGACTGCAGGCTAAAAATTTCAGTTTCAGTTAAGTAATTCTAATAAGTAGTTTTATACCGAAAACATTTAGTTATATGAACGAACCACATTATTATATGTTCAATCAACCACAACACACGACACAATCGCCGTCATCTCGTCAGCTTTCAAAAAGAACACAGAATACACCCGAATTCCATCTATGCGTCAAACTTCATCCTTATCTTTGTCGTGATTGAGTTACAAGCTTTTCCATTTACTATATTAGTTGGAACATATAAAACGTTGTAGACAACCGCTCTCAGCCCTGAAACTCCCAGAACACCCTCTTGGGAAGTTTGCAATTTCCTTTGTACATAACAAGGGCTTAACAATAAGATCTGTTACTTAAACGTTATCCAAATTATTTGGTGTTTCCGATTGTTGTGTTAACAATAACTCGTTCTATTTTATTGTAATTGCTGTGAACTTGCGGGTAGGAAGGTTTACGTTGTTTCAAAGTTAAGATTGTTTACGTGTTGTGCTATAATTTTTTTGGTTAGATATTTGTTTATCAGTTTGATGTTCAACTTGTATATGTACTCATTTGATAATGTGAAAATATTGAAGACTACTTCTTGAAAAGGGTCGATTTCAACGTTATTGCTGTTTTTCTCATTAGTTTCCACGTTGAAAAGATTTTTACACTGACAAGTAAGTTGTCAGTGTTAAAAACTCTGATAATGAAAAAAAGGGAAGCAATTTATTGGGTAGCCATTTAATTATTTGGTCAGCTACAAAAAGGTCAGCAGTAAAATCATTATCTGGACAGCAGAATAATTATTTGATTAACAGAATGATTATTTGGCCAGCAAAATAATTAGTTAAGCTGCTAACAATTATTTGGGTTGCAATACATATGTTGCCGGAAATGTATAAAATGTAGGAAAAGGATCAATGAAGGATCAATTCCTAGGAAATGTATTCTGGTAGAATTAGGATTAGTTTTTTGTTATGACCCTTAAAAACAATATTGGTCTCATCAAAACAAAAAATAAAACCAAAATTGGAATATTTTGCTAACCGTTTAAATAACACCCAATAAAAACCTCTATCATACTGGCCATTATAATATTAGTAGTACTTTGACGGGCGTAGTGTGAAATTGTTGAAGATGTCGAAAACAAAGTCCTTCGAGATCTCGTGTTCCCGTCTTTTAAGGTGATGTAGCCCGTAGTTCCGGGTGATCGTCATCATTACCCTTATCAAGAAATATAGTGCGCTCACCAGATTTATTGATATCTGGTGAGCACGAGCCTTATTGCACAGAAAAACTCACTTCAGCAATTCCAGAAGCAAAAACACATCTTGGCATACCGTCCAAAATATTTCTTTTTTCAAATAAAGTTGCGTACACTTACTGGCACGAAAATGCACTATGCCTGACCAGCAGATAATTAATTCAAAACTGACTCAGTGGTATGTTTTTGATATATTCCTGTGAGTTCGTTAAATACACAATTTTCCTACAATTTTGTCTCTAACTGCAGCCGAGTACCGTACTAGTATTTAATTTCGTAATGAAAGCTTACATTGGCGTTCATTAAAAGAACCATCTAAAATTTTAATGGGATATGTGATTATAGTCGTTAACCCAAATTACGTAGTGCTTATTTTTGAATGCAGAAGTTTCAAACTCAAACCATTTATTTAACCTGGGCCTTGTGTTACTTTTTCTAATGTGTTTGAGATCTCTCGTGTAATAGAAAAACTAGCTCAGTCAAATTAGAATTCATCCTCGGAATGAAAGACAATAAGTTGGAAACTCGTAGCGCTTTCATGTATTCTACAAGTTTTCTCAAAAGTCTCATAGGTTATTCAAGGTCATAACTTATTCAAGATCAAATGTTAAAAAAATCATTTGTTGCTATTATATCGGTTTCTAAACTTCCAGTGATATTAACACTTGAAGTGTTGCAGATCATAAGATTTGCGACAAGTTTTGTTTTCAAAATTTTCTTTGAAATACCGTTTTTGAAAGGGCAGAGGGCCCACAGGGCCCAGCTATTTTTAGTCTTCAACAATACCTTTTATAAAATTGCCTTTCCTATTTCTGCATCTCCAAAAAAATCGCCATGGAAAGGCCTTAGGTTCTTTTCAGAAAATTGCTTGGCAGGGTTCCCTATCTATATGCATAAAATTTTATTTGGTATAATGTATAATGGTAGGTACTTTAAATATACTTACGTATGATTGATTTTGGCATAAAATTTTATGCATAATTATTTACGCATAATTTAATGGTAAAACCATCTTAAGGCATAATTAACTTTGCGCATAAAATTTTACAAAAAATTATCAATAAAAAATATCAATTCAGGGCACAGTTCCACCTAATACTGCTCTTCGCGTCGCTCGAAGTCCTACCTAATCCAATTTACATTATGCCGTTAATCATTATGCGAAATGATATTATGGATTATTAGTCTAAATTATAATTATGCAAAATAAACATTGTGCCAAAAGAAAATAATGCTTAAGTTATATTATGCCAAATTCAAATGCCAAAGTATATTATGAGTAAAAAATGCCAAAAAAAGATTCCCGCTTGGCATAAACCAAGACTTTCGTAGTAGGGTTTCTATGGGTATATCGAAGAGTTTCAGTGGGTACTCTCAGCGGTGATCTGAGCGAGACCCACACACGCCTATCGCCTAGCCAGCGATACGTCAAATCCGTAAACAGGAATTTGACCCCGTCAACAGAATAAATGAAAAATAATTTACTCGGACGCAATTTTTTTTTGTAAAAACGCAATAAAGAATGAACTACAGACAAATCCTGGCTTAAATACTCATCTATCACCAATCTTACGGCTCAGACAGAATATATACGAGTATCTGTCACTGTCGCCTCGTCTGTTTACGTTTAATTACTTCACCATTATCTGGCGTTTACATACCTGTACACACTAGTATTTTTATGAATTTTAATTAATTAGGTAAAAAGTATATAAGTTTTTAAATTTTATTATAGAACTAGCTGTGACCGCGACGACGTTCGCGTGGCTATTGATTTAACGCCGATAAAAGTATACAAAAAGTTTTTGTGTGTTAGTTAACACTGCATTGTTTTTTTACAATGTACTCAACGTTACATTCCTACCTCATATTAGCAAAATGTTAATTGTTTACAGTGGAACTAAATCCTCTCTAAATATTAAGTCCTTACCTATGAAATTGGTGTTTTGTATGGAGATTTTGGGGATGTCTGCATTTTACATACTAACATTTTATCAGTTTTTTACACAACGACAAATCCAGAGATATATATTTGGCATGTATCATTAAACAAGCTTTAGCAATATGTGTGTGAACACGATTGATGAAAATTATTCATCGTTTTTATGTTAATGCAAATCAAATGATGTATTCGGGCGGCAGTTAAAAATAATTGTCTTTGTGTCTACTTTAACACAATTAAACTTACAAAAAATTATCAAATTAAATAATACGAGCTCAAATATATGGTCTATTTTTAGAAGAGGAAATTTATTTATAAGAATGTTCTAAAACTTAATAGTTACGGACAAATTGCTAAGACAGAATAAAAACTCCAATTTCATAGGTAAGGACCCAATATTAAAATAATGAAAACAACATATCTTGTCAGTGTCATCTGATTGATTTTCATGGTGATAAAACTCTGTTGTCGTGTCATGATTTTATAATGCCGAGAACTTTTAAAATTCGAAATTACATTTTGACGGATTATGTCACATAATACTAGGTCGAGCAGATATTGATAACCACGGTTACACCCGCGCGGTAACCATTTCCATGGGAATATCGGTATAAAAATGTCCTTTCTCAGGCTCTAGACTATCTGTGTACAAAGTTTCAATTGAATCGGTTCAGTGGTTTTCACCTGAAAGCAAAACAGGCAGAATTACTTTCGCATTTATAATATTGGGAGTATGGATAAAAACAAATTTTTAAAACGTGTGTTCCTTTTACAATTAATGTTAAATACGTATATTCAAACATTTAATCACGATTATTATCCCCTTAGCGTTAGTCGGAGACTAGGCGAAAGCACCGCAAAAGCAGTCCATTGCCATAGTCCGCGCTTCACCAGCAGTGACTGCACTCAGCGTGACAGGTGGTGAGCCCGTCGCCGCTACAAGCTATTGGATGTTGTGCAGTTCAAAGTCCATTAGTCGCCTTTTATGACACCCAAGGGAAGAGATGGGTTGGTTGGATGGGATGGATGGGTTGGATTCTTTTAATGAGCCGCTACCACACGACTGGAATTGATCTGAATAAGTGTGAGTAGTCGCTAACGTCTCCTACTTATAAATGTTTCGAAAAAGGGACACATTCGACTTTTAGTCGACCATCTTCTAATATAGGTTTTAATTTATTCGTTTTTGTATAAAATATACTCAGTATTGAAATTAAACACTTTTTTTGCGCCAATAAACACAAATACAGGTCATTATTTAACAATAGTATGCAATGGAGGACTTACCTCTAATAGAGATCTCTGCCAGCCAACCCATCAAAGGTGTGTGAGATTTATTATTGAAAGAGAAGATACAACTTAAATTCAAATAAATTATAATAAAAAATAGATAAAATATAATATTAATTTATAGAATACATACTTTTAAATAAAACGCATAAGTAGTGCAGAAAAAAAAATATATATAAAGTATTATAATACATACTATACATTATGCCTGTATTGAAAAGATGAGAAATGAGGAATTGTGTAGATACCATTTTAGGAAGAAAGCGCTAGAAAATGCTTCTTGAGATTGGTCTTAAAAGGAGGAGGAGGAGGAGAAACTGTAAGTAATAACATTTTGTTAAAGATTTTAAGAGTCGAAATGACTATGTCTTATTTTGACTTTTAAACCTTCATGAACTTACAATATGTATCGCGAGCGCTTGTACATAGTAACACTCTCAGTACTGAGTGCTGCCAATAGAATCGCAAAAAACGACCAGATTCAGAGAATAAGGACTTAAGTATACATACCCTTTAGGTTTAAGTTTACGAATGTTTGTGTAGGTACCTGAAACAAGAAACGTAATTATTAGTCAAAGTCGAACACAAAATCAAAATTGACTTCGACCGTGATCACGGTTTAGGGCGAAATCGACCAAATTCTGTGTTACTAGACGGGGGTTCGGAGTAGTTCGGACACCAATAAATGCTTTAATTTCATTGGTCGAATCCTCTCTAATGGCGGAGTTCTGCGTACACGGCTTTTTGGCCGATTTTTGGCAGATTTTTGACCGTGTTCCTTCATTCCTCCAGTTTGCAATTTGTGCCTTTCGTGGACTGTAAAAAAATCCCCGTCTGTTAGTTCTGCTTCAGGCACAGAATTCATTTGTCCCAAAAAACAGCGATATTTAAAAAAGTTGATTTATCTATGCAACAATTGAGTACACAAACGACTACATTTAATAGTTATTTGTAGTGCATTTGGCCAGTTGTTTGTAGTGAGATTAATCGATTCCCACACCAATGTAAATGGTCCACAAAACTCAACTGTCAAAATGCAGACTATATAAAAGCCGTGGCTGTATGATTCACAATCCTTTGAACACATTTGGAGTAAAAAAATGAAGAAAAGTGTATTTTTAAAATACGACAAAATACGTCGACTGTCTTCAGGTAATTGCAGAATAATAAAAAAGGAAAGGATTAATATTCAAATAAATATAGTAAATAAATAATATAGGCGTCATGGCTCAAGACTGTTTCTTCCGGAGCGGACTTTAACGGACACTTCCCTACACTAAACTACGTGGACATTAAAATAAAATAAAATGACGGTGTTTTAGGTTTCAATTCATTCATTACACGCGATAAACATACATACATACATATCATCACGCCTCTATCCCCGAAGGGGTAGGCAGAGGTGCTAACACCCACATTTCGCCAGATTTGTGCAAGTCTTTATGTGAGAGGTGCAAGTCTTCATTAAGAATCAAAAACTAAGTGGTACACGCGGTGGGATCGAACCCGCGATTCCCGCGACGAGTAGTGCCCCGTCCGCCCCAACTCTGCTACCGATAAAACCTACTTAATTAGGTTATATAAGATGTTATTTAATTACCGAAAATGTTAGAAATTTATAACCCAACATTATCCATGACAACAAGCAAGTTATCAAGCTCAACAAATACACTCAAATTACAACCGTCACCGCTTAACATTACATCTCATTTAAGCGTAAGGAATGCAGGAACACTCGCGAAATGTGTCCATAATTCCGGGAACCTTCCGGAATAATCTCTTAGGATTAAAAAGGATGGAATAACCACCGTTCTCTGAGTCAACATTCTCCCGTTTATTTTAATTTGCCGTGTCCAGACCGTGACACAGTTAGTGGTCACCCAGTGATATAACTAGCCGGGTATTTTATTGTGGTTAATGCTAGTCGACGATTACCATGCTTTTTGCACTATTTGTGTTTATCCTCCGACTTTTATTATGTATACTCGTAAAAGTAAACTTAATTTACTGTTCTGGCTATTAACTAAACTAGCTATTTTGTTGAGAGTAGAAATTCTTTTATTTTTATTGCAACAAATATATATTTATTTATTTATTTATTTAATCTTTAATGTCCAAAATAAAAAACACTTTTGTACATAAGGCGGACTTAACGATAATACATCGCTCTCTCCCAGTCAACCTTTGGGCCAAACAGAGAATCAGAGTGGGGGCACTAAAATCCAAACAAATATCAAATTAAATGATTGATAATGAATTAAACAATCATAAACTACATATACTATTACTTGAGCTACATACGCTAAAATAACACACTACATATTTACCTAATTACTTATAATTATTAATACATAAACAACAAAAATATAACAGGATAACAGAAATTTTACAGGAGTATTCTTATCTTTACTGGAGACCACTGTAAGCCCGTCACAGGTGTGAGCACAGATATACATTAACGTAGATGACCAAACGTCGGGGTTGGCCGCTAACTATCCAGCGGGCGTCCAAATGGTTGCAAAAACTAAAAAAAATGACTCGTTGTGTGATAATTAGCATCAGCGGAATCGGTATATTCAAATCAGTTTGGATCTCCCGCCTCAAATTACGGCTGTGACGTCACAGTTGACGGTAAGAAGTGACAACCTTGGTTTCAATTCAAATTGTTATACTATCTATGTAAATGTATATCTGTGTGTGTGAGAGTTCCAGAGATATGACAGAAGTAACACCCAAGCATAAATAATAAGTAGTAAAAAAATAACCAAGCATATGGGGTACAATCTCAGCATCATCACGATTAACATGTTTTGCATCCATTCTCATGCATGCAGACTAGTTAAAGGCGGCCAACGCCAACCCCGACGTGTAGTCGGGGGGGGCCTACCCCTTCGCCATGGATGGTCAGGCCGTGGATGGGTGACCAAGACTGTGATCTCGAGCTCCTCCGTGCTTCGGAAGGCACGTTTAGCCGTTGGTCCCGGTCGAATTTGTGACCGGCCAGAGTGAACAAGCATCTACTAGGCGAGCACCACCTTAGGCCTCATCTTCGCTTTCAATCGGGCGTGATTGTGGTCAAACGCTCAGACTAAATATTGTAAAAAGAAAAAACACAAAAGCGACGTAATTACTTGCAACGCAAATAAACCCCAATTCTTAGCTTCATGTCCTTTACAGCTCAACATTAATTTCCATCACGTAAGCTACCCAAAAATAGTCTATGAAAACAAACAGCTTAATTAGCTACACTAGGCGTTATGATGCCAAATAAATGGCATCTTGGATGTTGCCGACCCCATAAAGATAGGGGCTAATCCCAAATGGCTAAGGGACTATTCCCTCACGACTAAGGCTTCTACGAACATTCTGGAGATTTCGCGACAGGAACATGTGATTGCAAAAACGAACTATCTGTCTTTCTGTGGGATATATTTATTTCATTAGTTATGCTGCTCTGTAAGACTCTCGCAGAAATATGCTACGAACTGTCAAAATCCTTTGGAAAATATCAAAATGGTTCATACATTGAAAACATGTTTAACATTTTATCATATCATGTTTCAGGCATCATAAACTTTTATTTTAATACGATTTTTCGTATAATGCTTCTCTAACGTATAAAACACTAGCGGCTTACCGCGGTTTCAGCCGCGCAGTACCCATGAGAACTTCGGGATAAAAAGTCCATTCTCAGGCTCCAGTCTATCTGTGTACAGTATGGGTAAGTACGTGGCCGCTTACAATTGTGACGTGGTGAAGCCGGGGATTAATGAAACGCCTGGGTCGTCACTTTAGGTATATATTTTATATATCAAAAACAAAGGCACTAATAGTGCCTTTGGTTAGGTTATTTGGGTACTTTTTTACAAATTGCTTTCATAATTATCTGGGCATAAAACCATTCTAATTTATAATCTTCAAAATAATTCATAATCGTATCATATCATAATCATGATAAACATTATTTATTGTAATTTGGATCGAACGTTGGAGACCAAAACAATGAGGAGACAGCACAGACAGACAGAGAACCAGAAACAGAAACAAAGAGAAAATGGCCAGGAAAGAGTGCTGCAACAGTAAAGAGTCGCTAATATAGATATAGCGCCTCGTTACACAACGAGCCTCAAAAGAAGGCTCAAGGTCACTCAAATGGTAGTAGAGGGCAATGCATTAAGTTTCTCTGCGTGATCGAATCAGACACGAAGAGATTCGCAGGAGAACCAAGGTCACCGACATAGCCCACAGAATTGCGAACCTAACGTGGCAGTCGGCAGGGCACATTGCTCGTAGAACTAACGGCTCTTGGGGCGGAAAGGTCGAGATGCGACCACGTACTGGGAGGCGCAACATAAGGAGGCTGCCAGCAAGGTGGACCGACGATCTGGTGAAGGTCGCAGGAAGTCGCTGGATGCGGGCGGCGCAGGACCGGTCGTTGCGGAGATCATTGGGGGAGGCCTATGTCCAGTAGTGGACGACAATAGGCTGACAGATATATAGATAGATGGATAAGTAGGGAAATCACAGGAGTAGGTATCTTTTGAATTGAAATTGAATTTAACCACCATGCATAAAATTCTACTCTGATGATATATCGTCATCATCAGCCTATATACGTCCCACTGCTTGGACAGGCCTTCCTCATGAGGAGTATAGGCCGTAACACCACCACGCTGGCCCAATGCGGGTGGGTAGAAACGGTCACAAATGCGACCGGGACCAACGGCTTAACGTGCCTTCCGAAGCACGGAGGAGCTCGAGATCACAAAGTCTTGGTCACTCATCTACGGCCTGACCATGGCGAAGGTATCTTTGTTTTCGATCGAAGCCAAAGCGCACTGACCACTACGCCACTGATTTTTTCAGTTTTCTTCACAACGACAAATCCAAAGATAATAATAATTGGCATCTATCATTAGACAAGCTTTAGTAATAATAATATGTATATCACACTTCATATAAATTATTTATCGTTTTTAAGTAAATGCAAATTAAATGATGTATTCGGGGGGCACTTAAAAAGAGTTGTCTCCGTGTCCAATTTTAACACAATTAAACTTACAACAAATTATCAAAACAAATCAAAAGAGCTCAAAAATATAGTCTATTTTTAGACGAGGTAATTATTTTTTAGGAATACTCTGAATCTTAATATATTACAGACAAAATACTAAGAGAGAAAAAAAACACCAATTTCATAGGTAAGGACCCAATATTATAAATATACATATAGTAGTACCTACAACAGAAAGCCCTTGTCAGCACAATGGAGTAATTATGCTGAAGTAAAATCAGTCGACATTGTCTGAATAGAAAACTGGCTCTGACGAATTTATGTTAGGATGACTTTATTATTTTTTACTTTTTAGCTATCTCTAGATAGATAAATTTAGGCCACTATCTTTAGACTACCTTTCCATGGGTTATGCTAGGAATAGCTAAACGGTGTGCGTCGTAATCCTATTGGTCCTCATATTGCTCTGGCTGAATTTAGAGTCCCTTCCCGTGGTGGTCTGGGACACAAAAATAATGTACCAACTGCTTTTCTTGTCTAGCGTGTCGTAAAAGGCGACTAAGGGCGTATTGGGTACTGGGTCTGTGAATGTGTAGGCGATGAGCTAGCCACTTGTTACTTTTCTTTCACGATTTTTCATAAGACTAAACCCAATTTTTGTATGGCTAAATGTGGTCTTAAGGAACACAGTGCTCCTTGGACTCTGCCTATCCCTTCGGGGATTACAGGCGTGATTGTATGTATGTATGGATTTAGAATTACGTCTCATTATTTGACCACCTCGGTGGCCGAGTGGTCTGTACGCCGGCCGGTCTCAAGACGTCATCGTCTCGAGAGGTTCTGGGACTTCCAGGTGATCCCCGGGTGGGGCAAATGTTTGTGTGATGAATACAGGCATTTGTTCTCCAGTCTTGGAAGTATTGTATATTTACTGAAAATGTATTAACTGCCAAGGGGTACAAAACGAGACACAACAGAAATGTGGAGACCAATTTGACGATGGGAATTGTCTAATATTTTCCACATGCTGTTTTTATAGTTGAAATGGATAAAAAAGATCAATTTGAGAAACGAATTTCAATATTTTCGTTATTTTTAAAGTAATAACTTTTATAAGAAATTTTGCAAAATATTATCGTTTTACTACGATGACGTAAGTAGGTATTTGTAATGTTTAAATCTACTTTTGTAATGTTATGTTATTTTTCATAGCCAAATAATTTTTTTTCTTTCTTTTTTATTAAAATAATTCTGGCAAGGTTTTAGTTTTATCATTTTATATGCATATGATTATTTTGTACCATTTTATTTTTTATTTTTGTACTCATTGGTTTTTGTGTTCAACGACAACAACAAATATTATCACGTCTCTATCCCTGAAGGGGTAGGCAGAGGTATTACTCACCTATATTTCGCCTGATACGTCTAAATTCGAGCACAATGTGAGACATACTCAGCGGTACAGGCAGTTGGTTCGAACCCGTGACCTTTTGCACGAGTATTACTGTCTTTCCATACTCAGCTACCGCTATTCATCATCTATGTGATGATGAATAGCGATGATGAATATTACAATTAAAAGTGAGTGAATATATCGCGAATGATATAGGACAATGAAAGATGATATGTTGTGTCGATCGCAATAAACATAGCTCGAACGTTAGAAATCTGAATTTCAATCGCTTCTCTAGTGGTTGACACCATCGAGTGTTGATCAGGAGGCCCTGGGTTTGATATGTTACCCTACGTGGAAGGGTGCTTTTCTTCCCCGTTTGTTTGGTGATAGGGCTTCTAATCAAACAATGGTTATGAATTTGATTTATGTCATTTCGAACACTTTTTGAAATTATCAAAGGACATGTCATTCAAACTCAAACTCAAATCATTTATTCAGTTTTGGTATTTACATACTCTTATGAATGTCAAATTATGCCAACCGTTTACTAGCTACCAGGAGGCCTTGTTGTGAGAAGAACGGGCAAGAAACATATACAATATACATATATTTCTTTTTTGGAAGATTTTACAGTGTGCAATTGCCAAGAAAGCAAAGAAATCGCTTGTGCCAATAATAAACATAGACATTACAGACTGCACATCTTCCATTACAAAATGAAAAAACAAAAAAAAAAAACTAATTTTCATTTCAGTTCAGACAGTTTCGTCGTCTAAAAAATCCTTTACACAATAATAACCTTTTGAGATTAATGTATCTTTTATTCGCTTTTTGAACATGTTAAATGGTAGGTTTTCATCATTTTACGAGGCCTTAAATCAATATTGGTTTGTCAACATTACGTTACAGATAGTACCAACAGTTAAACTATTGTAATAATAGCTTATTATGAACAAAACATACTATCGAATCATATTTACAAATACCACAACACAAACTTGAAATACTGACTAAAATTGTCTGTCCATAATTTCTGTCGTAATTCCGACTCGCTGATGGCTTGGCAATTCAATTTATTAGTTTTTTAATTAAAAACGCTGTTAACTTTAATGTTTCTTTGGTTACGGCGAATATATTTTGGAGTGGCATAAATTGTTATGACGGCAAGTCAATTTTGCCAGACGAAATGGGATCTTAACGTTTGGGAGTGTAAATATTTCGTACTGTCTGGGTGCTCGAACATCTCTGAGAGACTTATTTAAAGAAATCGGTATAATAACTGTCGCTTCACAATACATTTACAATTGTATACAATTGTAATTGTTTTTGTGTATATGAATTATATTCATATATGAATTAATTATAATCATATGAATTATATGATGAATTATATTGATATACACATGAAAGACTTCTCATTGTTGGATGATCAGATTTAAATATTCCCCAGGAAAATGGGCATTGCTATTACTGCACCTTTACTAAAAGCGGCAGTAATGGGAATTCATATTTAGCAAACAGTGTTTTGCATAGCTTACTTTTTATGGACTTGCGCTTTCTGGGCCGCGACTTGGTAAAGCGGAGCGGGAGCGATTAGCGAGTTTTGGCAAAAGTAAAAAAGGTTATTTTTTTAAGTACAGACACGACTTTGACTATTTGTTTGGTGGTTAGCGAAAATGAGATCAGGAATGGAACTAGAAGATATTTTTTTTATAAACCACTTTAAACAAACTCAGTGTCGATGGATTTGTCTTTCGATCGAAAACAAAGCTACCTTCGCTATGGTCAGGCCGTGGATGGGTGACCATAACTTTGTGATTTCGAGCTCCTCCAGCTCCTCGAGCGATCCTTTTGCCTAGTCTCTAACTAACCTTAATAGTCGTGATTATACGTATGTAAATTTACCTCGAAGTTGGTTTCCCCAAGATACAGGCAAAGCCTAGTCTGGGGACCACTGCCAACGTTTGTGTTAATTTATTTCTGCAGTGCACTCATTTTTGCAATTTATATTTTGTAAACATAGGTTTTTATGTGCAAGAAAGAATTATTATCATTATAGACCTAAGTGAGAGAGACCTGAGACCTGAGTAAGAGAGTGGAAGAAGAAGACGATGTTGCGCCGACCCCAAATAGAATTGGGAACAGGGCAGGAAAAGAGAAAGAGAGATAGACCTAAGTACAGTTCGTCGCGGATATCGCTAATAAACTGTGTCAAGTGCATGTCAATGTGGTCTGCGCCTCATATAAGGCGATGTTTGCTCCGACGCTCCCCTTTTAAGTATTCGTCCATAATTGGGTTTAGATATCTCGTGTGAGCAGACGACGAGCGATGAGACAGTCTTGGAGGACTAAGGGCGTCGTTTTAAGTAATAACGTTGAGAATAAATCGTTTCGGAGTCTGTTTTCCGTTGAGTTTAAATGAAACTTCAATATAACATCATAATTTTGTGAGCAGCGGAGGTATTATTGGGCGAGGTAGACCTATTGACCATTTTTAATTAGTGAAAGTGTTTTGACAGTTGGAAATGTCATTTTGCGCAAGTGATATTGGATTATTATGCTTTTATTGTTAAAATCTTAATTTTTTTTCTTATTTAAAGTGAAATGTTCAGTTTGAAATATAACGAAGCCAAAGATATTTCAAATTGTTGCTCGTTAATGACATTTAAAACTGACACATCACTTTGACTAATTAAAAAATGGACTTTAAGTGAAAGTATTTCGGCGAAGAGTACCCAAAATCGCCAATTTTAGGTATAATTGTGATGTAATGAGAATAGATGAAGCAAAAGAAATATGCCAGGGTTTGGTGCAAGTGTAAAAAGGTCTGCCTTTCCTAATGCGAAAAAGTTGTGACTTTATATAGCGTATGCAAATAAAAAAAAGTTTTCTTTTCAAATCTTTTCGCAATTTCGGATGAAAACGCGGTGCGATCAATTCTGCTTTCACATTCATAACATTGCTTTAACACTTTAATGGTGTAAGGAATTTTTAAATATCATTACTAATATTATGAATGCGAAAGTAGCTTTGTAGACTTACAGTCTAGGAACAGGAACCTCACAGGTGAAACCGCGGGAAGCCACTAGTTTTGTATAAAAGACAACGCCCATTTTGTTTGAAACTTTAACCCAACGTGAAGTTACAGTAAAATGTTTACACCCATAATTTCTTATTAGTATCAAAATGATTTTAAAAATATACTACATGGTCATTGTTGATGGAAGAGTCCTTAGTTGAGCCAGTGAGAGTGCTAGCGAGAATCGTATCCATTGGATTGTGAAAGTCGTCTGTATGCGAATTATCCAGATTTAAAAAAAATACATAGTCAGCTTTGTAAATAATACGAGAGTTATTGTTAACAAACAACGCAGAAAAACAATGCTATTTACAGTTGCCTTGTTTGTTGACTATAAATATTTTTTATGAAGGATAATTATTTGTGTTGCTATAAATCGATGTGAAAAAATATCGAACCAAATCATTCGGAGTTTATCGATATTCTTATGCCTAATCCTTTATATTATGAGTAATTATATTTTGATTCTTTACCATTATCATTGCATTACATTTATAATGATGTTATTATTATCAATATGTCATTGTGAACTCAAAAATATCGTACACTTATCATATTTTGAATCGATAAATAATCGTAGTGAAGAGTCATTAAGAATTTGGCAACACTTGCTATAGTTTTAACTTCATTCCTACGACCGGTAGTCGTTAAGTTCCAATAAATTACTGAAAAATAATTATGTGGCTGGCTACAAAACTGTATGAGTAATGGTTGCCTAGAACAATATTATAATTAATTAGCAAATCATGTTTTAAGTCCAAGAAAGGCTGAAAATGGACATTGCCCTTTAGGCTGCCTGTCCACTGAAGCGGAGAGGAGAAACGGAGCTTGTGGTGTGTCAAAATTAACCAATAGTATTGCTTTAAATCTCCGCTTTATTGATCCGATGTCTCGATTAACCAATAGCGTTGCTTGAAACCTCCGCTCCGCTCCTTCGCTCCGCGTTGGTGGACAGGCAGCCTTAAGATGCGACAAACTCATTTTCCACGTTGACCCAAATTCCCTAATAATAAATTTGAATAATTAAAACAAACAAGGAACATTGCCCGCGCGCATAGTTGGTTGAACTTTAACTATATTGACTGTTTTAATTGTAAAGCTATTTCAGGAACAATGGAATAATTACAACAAAATCAGATCTTATTCCCTAAGCAATAGAGTTCTCTTTAAGATCAGAGTATTTGAAACCCAACATTTTCAGTCGTACAATATAACTGTATATTCAAAGATATTCCGAAGTTAGAGTTTGTAATCTTATAAGAATTGATTCAACCAATCAGTGAGATAATCTGACTAACCTAAAAAAATATTGGCTTACGTAATTTTCTCAAAGTTAAATCAGATAAGTTATTTTTCTGATACCAGAAAGTTTTATATAAGGCTTTAATGAATTAGATTAATTTTCTTATTAAATAGCTATCCGAGTCGTTAGTGCGGGTAATCAAGAACATTAAGTGGCAGTGGGAAGGGCACATTGCTCGTAGAACTGACGGTCGTTGGGGTGGAAAGATTCTCGAGTGGCGACCGCGTACTGGGAGGCCCCAACGAGGTGGACCGGCGATCTGGGGAAGGCTCCAGGGAGTTGCGGGAGCCACAGGACCACGAGCTGTGGAGCAGCAGCAGTAGACGGTCTATAGACTGATGAATAGATGGAAGGTGATCAAGACCTTTCAGTGGGTAATGCATTTTGACGAGTTCCACACACGCCTGTTACTCAGCCAACGGTACGTACGCTTCATAAATAGATTCCTTTTCGTCCACACACGATTCCAATAGCAAACCTTATTTCAAGTTATAATACGTACATTTCAGCACACATTTATGTCCAAAGGGGAACTACATTTCACCTGATATGTAACAGGGTAGCCAAGCCATATTCATAATGAAATAAACACACATTCACTGAGTTCGAATAAAAGTTAATTACAGTTTATTGTGAATACGCAAAGGTTGGCATACATTTCGAGGGTTCGTTTCGAAGACCCATTTTCAACCTTATTACTTAATCCGAAGACTTGTCAGATGAAACAAAAATTCCGTACAAAACAAAGTAATCGACACAAACAAAGCTGCATGCTAATGCCTGTCTACACTCCACACGACTAATTGTATTATGTGGATTAGAACACAACATAATAACATTCTCTCTAAGGGATCAGAAACAAGTAAACTTTGTGAACTATGCGCTTATCAGAGAGGTCTATACTTCCTACAATTTGAGCACTGCTTTGAAGCTCTCGTCACAATTAGATTACTACTAACGAGACTACGACTATATGTAATCCAGTGAGATGTTGCTCGTCTTTACGAAACTATTGCGTCTTGTTCACGATTAGATTTAGAACTCGGTGAAAGTAAATTTAATTGTTGTATCTAGTGCAGATAAATCAAGACAAAGAGGAAAAAAACAATGGAAATATTATTCACACGGACAAAAATAAAGACCTAACACACAAAAAATATAGAAGCAGAAATAAGAAGATAGAATAAAAGAGGCGAGAGAGAGAGGGTCATGTAGCGGCTAATTAAAAGTATACTACGAATCCATCTCTTCCCTTGGGTGTCGTAAAAGAAGACTAATGGACTTGGAACTGCACAAAATCCAAGTATATAGCTGCGACGAGCTCATCATCTGTTACGCTGAGTGCGGTCACTGCTGGTGAAGCGCGGACTATGTCAATGGACTGCTTTTGCGGTGCTTTTTCCTAGTATCTGACTAACACTTAGAGGATAATAGTCGTGATTATATGTATGTATGAAGAGGAGGAAGATATGTTGTTTCTACTCAAATTGGGAAAAGAGAAAAAAGTATATTTTATAGAGATGTATTGGGGCAAAGGTCAATCAATTCAATCAATTCAATTCAATTGGCTCAATTTATTTTTCAATTATTTGTGTCGATTTGTGTACCAACTACTAGCCAACAAGTAAGATGCTTTCCACTTACTGATTAGAAGAGTTTGGTAGTAGGTAGAAATATCTCAAAATAAAAATCCCTGTGGGTATTCTATAGAATCTTCTCTTCGAATAGCCCATTACAAATCAAGATTCAATCGTTTTAATGTAATAAAATCGAGTGGAGCACCCAAATCGATTCAACGGTTTTATACCCGTCCGCACCGTCCACGTCGCATTGTTCTATGTAATCAACATTCCTTCCACATTCCACTCGTGGTCCACCGGAGTGCCAGATGTGTAATCTCTCTAAAAACCGCGGCTTTTAACGAGGGATAAGTAGGGTTTTGTACTTATTTGCTTTACTGTTGATATTCATACTCGAATTAGGTTGGATTTTGTTGATATAGAGCTGTAAATAATTTTTCATATTTTTTAGGATACTTTTTTTCTGTAGCGATAGCGGAGTTGGTATTATAAGGGCGACACTCGTCCAAGACCCGGTGATGACGGTCATCACTGAGTTTTAAACTTAAGTAAATGTAACCTTCAATTGGTAACGTAAAGTCAATTTGACGTCGGTCTCAAGAAAGATCACAAAATGGATCCATCTGTAGTGGATAACTTTCAAAGGATGTTCGGTATGTTCGGTGTGCGATAGACATCCAAAATTCCACAATGCCGTACTTGTTACCGTACAAGTTCATGTGACATTGCGTTTGAGTTTAGAATGGATGATGGATCCGGCAAAGACTGAAACCAGTAGGCCTAGACAAAGTGCCTTTTTGTGATTATCGCTTGCCTCACATTGTGACCGATGCATGGAAACAGACTCACTTCTGTCACATGGGGAATTGATAACATATTAAGCGAAATGTGTCGCCCAAGAATTTTGTACTCTATATGGATGCCAAACTTCCATATAATAGCATGAGGCAATGTAGTAGGTGTTCCCTCTCATTCTATCACTATTTATGAATGAAGGTTATCCGTGGGATTTCCTCTTCCCCTCTTTCTATCCAAAGTTTCTGTCTCACCTGTCATATTTACGCCATTTTGACACCTAGACTGAAAATTGTTACAAATTTTTGTTATTCAATATTTTAAATAAAAAATTATAAAACTGGTGATGACGTGCGTTGCTTTATGTTGTGTAAGTGAGTGATATCCTGGATGTACCTTATCATTTCACAGGTGAGTCAAAAATCTTATATATGATGAGAGTATTTGTTTGAGATATTTGTGTGTATTTTTGTGTGACGTCATTAGTAGTAATAGAAAGCTTTAGTACGAAATGACAAACTCATTCATTAAGTGATAGAATGAGAGGGAACACCTGCTGATCGAAACAGAACATCGCCTCATGCTATTGTATGGGAGTTTGGCATCCATCATACAGTACAAAATTCTTGGTGTCACCTCTGCCAGCTCGGTTGCGTAGTGTTTAGTACGCTTTGACTTTAGATATCGAAAACAAAGCTGTCTTCGCCATGGTCTTGGATGGATGGGTGACAAAAATTTTTTGATCTCGAATTCCTCCGTGCTTCGGAAGGCACATTAAGCCGTTAGTCCCGGTTGCTACTACCACCGTTTCTAGCCACCAACCCAACCCGCATTGGGCCAGCGTGGTGGTGTTACGGCCCATACTCCTCATCTGTTCCTCCAGGAGGAAGGCCTGTGCCCAGCAGTGGTGGGACATATATATGCTGAGGGCGACATTAAATATCAGATTATTTATTATTTTGGATAATATTGGGTCCTTACCTATGAAATTGGTGTTTTTTTTCTCTCTTAGTATTTTATCTGTAACTATTAAGATTCAGAGTATTCCTAAAAAATAATTACTTCGTCTAAAAATAGACTATATTTTTGAGCTCTTTTGATTTGTTTTGATAATTTGTTGTAAGTTTAATTGTGTTAAAATTGGACACGGAGACAACTCTTTTTAAGTGCCTCCCGAATGCATCATTTTATTTGCATTCACTTAAAAACGATAAATAATTTTTATGAAGTGTGATATTACACATATTACTAAAGCTTGTCTTTGATAGATGCCAAATATTATTATCTTTGGATTTGTCGTTGTGAAGAAAACTGAAAAAAAATTAGTATGGAAAATGCAGAATTCCCCAAAATCTCCATACAAAACACCAATTTCATAGGTAAGGACCTAATACAAACAACAGTTAAGAGAGCATTAATTGAAACGTCATATTGTTGGGGTCTTATTTATAAGTGGACTGTATATTGCTGGTATGCCAATACTGAATTAAAGGCCGGCAACGCACTTGTGACCCCAGTGGTGTTCCGAGTGTCCATGGGCGACGGTAGTTGCTTAACATCAGGTGACCCGTCAGCTCGCTTGCCCCCATAAAAAAACACGAGATAGCGCGATAAATTAGGAGGACAAATTAAGCCACAATTTTGGATAACAAAAGAGAGAGTTTATTTTTTTTAACTGTCGTAGACAATAATGATAATGTTGCCATTAATATATATTAGGTCCTTACCTATGAAATTGGTGATTTGTATGGAGATTTTGGGGATGTCTGCATTTTACATACTAACATTTTATCAGTTTTCTTCACAACGACAAATCCAGAGATAATAATATTTGGCATGTATCATTAGACAAGCTTTAGCAATATGTGTGTGAACACGCTTGATAAAAATTATTCATCGTTTTTATGTTAATGCAAATCAAATGATGTATTCTGGAGGCAGTTAAAAATAATTGTCTTTGTGTCTAATTTTAACACAATTAAACTTACAAAAAATTATCAAATTAAATAATACGAGCTCAAATATATGGTAAATTTTTAGTAGAGGCATTTATTTTAAGAATGTTCTGAAACTTAATGGTTACGGACAAATTGCTAAGACAATAAAAATACCAATTTCATAGGTAAGGACCCAATATAATTGCACGCAACACATATTCTATTTCATACAAATAATAAAACTTATACTAAAACGTTTGATATTACCTCTATGAAAACTACTACTCGATTCGACTCTCATGTTTAACCATTCAACACCTGAATTCGTCCGGTAACTCGCACAAATTCGCCACAACACGGCCTGATTGTCCACAGAGCACGCTGATATGTTTAATTCGAAAATCGATTAACAGTCAATTAGTAATCGATTCGAATCGAGATACATTGTTCAGTTCCGTGGAAATGCGGTGGTGAAATGGGAAATTTAGTTTAGCAACGAAATGCCTCGATTTGTAATTAGAATTTTAATAGGATGCTGTGTCATGGTGATATTAGTATTATATTTTATTATAATAAGCGTTATAATAAAATATAATACTACCTGTTTTTGTGTGTTTTCTGTTTTTTGACTGCACTCAGCGTGACAGGCGGTGAGCCCGTCGCCGCTATAAGCTATTGGATGCTGTGCAGTTCCAAGTCCATTAGTCGTCATTTACGACACCCATTGGTTGAGGATGAGGCGGAGGTTGGTATTATTCTTTTAATGAGCAGTGGCGGCTCATTAATCTCTCTCACGCCTCCTTTATTCTGCTCTATTTCTCAACTCAACATCTATCTTCTATCTTTCTGACATGTTTTTTCTGCTTATATTTTTCATTTATATATTTATTTAACAATTTATTGTACACAGAAAAACATAACAACGAAACGACAGTACAAAGGGTAAATTAGACAAATATAAAATATAATACTTAAATACAAATATACATACCAAATATATATTTATATAGATATATACTTATATAAATATAATATATAAATAAATAATAAATAAATAAATAAATATCTTCAGACATTCACACCTATCAACTAGCCCCATTTTAAGCAACTAATGCTGTTTGTGTTACGGATACTAGATGACGGATAAATATATTTAATAGATTAACGCATATAAATATTCTGAATATATATAAATATATATAAACATCCTAGACTGGAGAACAAATGCCTGAAAATTCATCACCTAAACATTTGCCCCACCGGGGATCGAACCCAGAACCTCTCGAGATGGCGACGCCTTGAGACTGGCGTACAGACCACTCGACCACGGAGGTCGTCAAAATATATATATATATATATATATGAACACTTAAGGACATATATATACATATATGAAAAATATATAAATATATGAACACTTAAGGACTAATTTTTTTTCGGTTTTTGGTCCTTATTTTGTCCGTGTGAATAATTATGTCCATTGTTTTGTCCTCTTGTCGGCATCTACTTAGAAAACATCCATTGTGACCATATTTTGGCTAATAAAGTTAACTTTCAATAAATAAATTAATTAGCTACCCTCTCTACATCAAAATAGACGCTATTTGGTAGTTATATCTATAACAAGGGTGTAGTGACGCGGCAGCTTATCAGCCGAACCCAGCGGTTGCCAATAACTTGTAGGTTAAAATTAAAACTATTGTCTGCGGACGTTTAACTATCAGTTATTTGGCAGATAACTATTCTATTTGTGTTGTATTATAGTCTGGAACTATTATTTACTAGGCATTTCACTAGCACATTTTAACGAACAAAATATACAAAAACAGAACAGAACAGAACAGAACATAACATAACATAACATTTCAGAACAGTAAACTTTTTGCTTGTAAAATTATTTACATCCTGTGTTTCATTGTTGAAGTTTATTAGGATCCCTGACATTTTCGAAAATAAAATATAGCCTATAGCCTTCCTCAGTAGAAGAATTTTTGAAATCGGACTAGCCTAAGTAGCATGAGCAGGGCGATATGATATTTATCACGGTTTTATCACGTCAAAATCAATAGTACAAATCAATAAAATCAAATCAAAAAAAAAAAAAAAAATCACATCAAATAATTTATTTGTCATTAAATAGGGTACATTACATTTAATGTGATCTTATAATAATGTGGTAGGTACAGTACTGGAGACCTATTTAGCCGTTCTAAGCAGCATGCAAATTTTTATGTAAATATATTATACTATTATACTACATTGACAGTTGAACGTGATAAAAACCCGATATAAATCAATATGCAGTATTCTTGCTAAGGAGGCAGTAGTGCCTATAATTAACACTTTAAGCCGAATTGAGCCGAACAAACAAACTCTTCAGCTTTTTAATAATAAGTCACCCAAATGGGTTTCATGATCGTTCTATTACATTTTAATACCTATTTTTACTCATGAATGGAAAAAAGAACTTTGACTTTGAAATCTAAGTATGTATAAAGATTTCTAAAGAATTCCAAATACATCAGATTTAACCGCCTCTCTGGTATAGTGGTTCAAACCACCTTGTGTTGATCGAGAGGTCCGGGTTCGATTCCCCATGGAGGCAAAAGTTTTTCTGCTCGGTTTGGTTGGTGGTAGGGCTTCTAAGCCCGCCTGGCTACCTACCACCGTCTTACCTAAATTTGTCGCATAATAACAATGTTTTAAGCATTGTTGCGTTCCGGCAATCAGAGATAAGATAGCCAGTTCCTCAGTTGTTGAGGATTACAGGTGAAGCTCGCTTCCACCTTCGGCCTTATCGTCACTTACCATCAGGTGAGATGAAGGTCAAGAGCTTACCTGTCGTATGTAAAAAAAAAAATATGCCCTACCCTGTAACGTAATGTTTACAAATCTAAATTGATATAATGCAACTTCAAATGTCGACGACTAATGGACTGAAGAACACAACCGTCCATTAGCTTATAGCGGCGACGGGCTCACCACCTGTCACGCTGAGTGCAGTCACTGCTTGGTTGAGCGCGGACTATGGCAATGGACTCCTTCTGCGGTGCTTTTGCCTAGTATCTGACTAACCCTTAGGAGTTTTAGTTTAGTCGTGATTATAATGTATGTCAAATTTCATATCCTTTGATAACTTAGGCCCTTAACTTAGGCCCTCACCAATTTCATAGGTTCTTACCTATGAAATTGGTGTCTTGTCCATACATACTTGTCCATACATGGAAAATGCAGAATTCCCCAAAATCTCCATAGATTTTGGGGAATTCTGCATTTTCCATACTAAAATTTTTTGAGTTTGCTTCACAACGACAAATCCAAAGATAATAAATAATATTTGGCATGTATCATTAGACAAGCTTTAGTAATATGTGTAATATCACACTTCATAAAAATTATTTATCGTTTTTAAGTGAATGCAAATAAAATGATGTATTCGGGAGGCACTTAAAAAGAGTTGTCTCCGTGTCCAATTTTAACACAATTAAACTTACAACGAATTATCAAAAGAAATCAAAAGAGCTCAAAAATATAGTCTATTTTTAGGCGAGGTAATTATTTTTTAGGAATACTCTGAATCTTAATAGTTACAGACAAAATACTACGAGAGAGAAAAAACACCAATTTCATAGGTAAGGACCCAACCCAAAACCTTGGGTTTGGCGCTAAATCTAGATCGTGCAATCGGGCCTTAGAGTGTAGAGTGTAGGGCAGCTGGTGTGAATTTAAAAAAATATGTATGTATCAAAGTCATCGGACTTTATTTATTTATTTCATCCAACTTAAAACTATTTTTACAGGAACTAAGCCTAATACAATAGTTAAGTGATCACTATTATTTAGCACAAGAACACAACAATTAACCTCTATTTAGATAGAAGTCTGTATAAAATATTGTCTCCAATAAACACGCTCAGACCTGACCTTTTTTATAACATAAAGTATATAATGCTATTCTTGTGAATTCACTCAAAGGGCACCCGAAAAGATCTAACTTGTCAGCCAAGTCGTTTATAGTGTGAATAGCTCTGGTGATTATGTGGTGGTGTTTATGGGTACGTCCCACTGCTGGGCAAGTGGGCACAGCCGACGGAGGCCGCAAAAATATGGGAAACACTAGAGGATACAGTGGGACGATTAACACCACAGTGGATCAGATTGGATTGGTGGATAGAATACGGGAGCATATCTGCCGTCTTTTCGAATCAAAAAAATGAGATGAAAAAGTTTTGGTCATCCATCCCTGTACTGACCATGGCAAAAGTAGCGTTGTTTTTAATCGAAAGCGAACGAGCCACTTCGCCACCGAGAATCTCAACGCTTGCGCATTCTTTTTCTTTCTCAGAAAGTGCTAAAAGCGATGGGTCGTTAAGGGGCATTACAGACGGCCCTAAAAAGGACAGTTTACACATGTTATATTATTTACGCCTCTGTTTAAGACCCTCGTCATGTTATAAAGTTGGCTGGGTTAGATACTACGATTTGGAGGGAGGATTTGGTGAGATACAATCGAGTTTTGGGGTAAATAAATATTCAAAAGAATAATTTTTGGGTTCACGCACACATACAAAACGTTACCTGTTGAGTACAATTCATAAGAGTATGAGAATGATTTGAGATTGACTTTTGACTTTGGTATGGAAGACATATGTGTGTATAACCACGGTATGGTGTTTTTTTACATATGACAGGCAAGCTCTTGGCCTGCATCTCACCTAATGGTAAGTGACGATAAGGCTGTCAATTGGGGAACTGGCTATCTTAACTCTAATTTCCGGAACACAACAATGCTTTATAGCATTGTTTTTATGGCGATAGATTTAGGTAAGACAGCGGTAGCTAACCAGGCGGCCTTAGAAGCCCTAACATCAACCAAACAGCAGAAAAACCACGGTCCCCGTGGGGAATCGAACCCCGGACCTGCCGATCAACACCCGGTGTCAACCTCTAGACCAGAGGGGCGGTTAGTTGATTACATTATCAAAACACACAACAGGCGGAAACACATTACTAAAAACGTGACGAAACGCGACGCGAGTTGAGTGCAATCAAACGGTTTTTTTATCAACTTTTTTAGTTGCGTTAGAATGTCAATTTCTATGGCAAATGTAATTTCAACTACTTTTCTCGCTTGTCACGTTTATAATTTGACATTCTAAACGCAGCTACAAAAGTTAATTTTTTTACTATGAAAACTTACACTAGGGGTAAATAACATACCATAACATATCATCACGCCTCTTTTCCCCGAAGGGGTGGGCAGAGGTGTTAAACACCTATTTCGCCAGATATGTTACGCCAGATATGTTAACTGTACATAAGTTTAATTCAAACTCAGTGGTGGCGGCGGCGGTGGGATCGACCGTGTTTCCCGCGGCCTCTAGAACGAGTAGTGCCCCGTCCGTCCCAACTCGGCTACCGCTGGTCCTAGGGGTACAGGTTACTAAAAACTAACTTAAACCTGAACTTGAACAGGCTACGCAAGCAAATTTTAAGGTATTAATAATCGCTACTTATTTACCTATAACACTTAAGGGTCCGGCGAACAGTGAATTTTTCATAAAATCGTAATACCAAAATCATTTTCAATTTGAGAATATCTGGACAAATCATCGCTGTTATTCGGATTAAGAAAGTATTTTTCTATGTTTCTGTTTTTAATATGAAACAAATAAGCGGAAAATATATAAAAAAAATATAATTGCATATATTTATAAGTTAATAAATATTTTGAAAAATTTTTTTTAACAGAAACAGAAAAATACTTTCATAATCCGAATAACAGCGATGATATGTCCAGATATTCTCAAATTGAAAATGATTTTGGTATTACGTTTGTATGAAAAATTCACTGTTCGCCGGACCCTTAAAGCGGATTTGCGGAATGATATGAGAATAAAATAAGTGGATGCTAAGCTGACGAGTGACAGAGAAGAATGGAAGAAGAAGACATGTTGTGCCGACCCCACCTAGAGTGGCAAAAGGGCAAGAAGAAGAAGAGACTTAAAGCGGATTTGACTCAAGAGTAACCATATAACCCCAGAATAAACTAACACACCCATGAAAGTTTATTTTGCGTTCAAAAACCAATAAAAACCGACTCTATTGGACACTATTTAAGACTCACAATACCAATATACGTATTCGTCCAGACAGATCCAGTCAGAACCAGTGTATAGACTTGCACCGGATGGTCATGACGTCTCCGCGTAAGTTTAACGAATAATGTTACGTTCATGTTAAGGAATTAGTTTCTTCCGCTATCGTACTTTTATTGGTCCAAGTTGGGAGAGGACGCGATTTTAATTTAAAGTTTTCGCAGATTTAGATTTATTTTATTCAATAGCACAGCTGAAGACTAAATAAACTGATGGACATAGGCCGTTACAATACCACGGTCGCCTACACGCCGGTCCGAAGCGGATTGGTCACACTAATTAAATGGTATATGCTTAAATTCGACGACCTCCGTGGCTGAGTGGTCTGTTCGCCGGTCTTAAGGCGTGTCGCCATCTTGAGAGGTTCTGGGTTCGATCCCCGGTGGGGTTAAATGTTTGTGTGAAGAATACAGAAATTTGTTCTCCAGTCTTGGATGTATTGTATTTTTTTCTGAATATTTATTATTAAGTATATTTATTCGTAATACAAGCAGCATTAGTTGCTTAAAATGGGGCTAGTTGATACGTGTGAATGTCCGAATTCGACAGGGGCTTTTTATGTACAAATTGAATGCAGAACTGCCTGCAGCGTACGCAATGTTGGAAAGTTTTCCTTACTTAGTTCAAGATGTTTCATTTATGTTTAACTCTATGTTTTTGACACAATTAGGTGATTGTGTAGCTTAGTTATGTAATAATCAAGGTGTCACTTTCACCCTTATAGAGTAAAACAGAGCCAGCTTCATTCTGAATGCTGGTAACTTTGATAGGAGACCCCTGTGCTAGACTCGGACGAACGCCTTCGCCAAATCTAGACCAACAGCCAACGTGAGGCGTTGGCTGTTGGTCTAAATTTGGCGAAGGCCTTCACTCTCAACGGCCAAAGTCCACGAAAACTGTAAACCGTAACCATAGTAAAAGTTACAACAATTAATCAATGCAAACATATGTAATTCTATTAACTTGCCAATTATATTGTTTATGTTAATAATATTATCAATATAATGTATCCTCATCCAGCCAACTCCAGTCAAACGACGAATATCGTCATCCCATCTGGTCGCAGGGCGTCCTACACTACGTTTACCGAGACGCGGTCTCCACTCGAGAACTTTACGGCCCTAACAGCCGAAAATCGCGAACGGTGGCGTGCATTAGGGGAAGCATGCCCAGCAGTGGACAGGAGTAGGCTGAAGATGATGATGATGATAGTGGTATCCTCATCTCATCTCCTTTGTCAGTTTTGCAGTGCCCGACAGGGTGCATAGTGTTGTCAATATTTATTTATTAAGACCTGTGTAGTAAAATAAATAAATAAATATCAACAAATGATGCAATAAACAAATGAATAAATAAATTAAAGTTTTGTCTACGTTTTGGAAAAGCTCTTTTATCGCTTATAACTTGGACCAGCTTCCTTTATGTCCGTATTGTCCTTCCGCATTATATTTCGCGACGCAAGTTATGAGAGGCGACTTTTGTGTCGTTTCATAGAGCCAACTCTGTGTCGACGTGGAATCTGCAAAATGGGCGCCCATAGACTTACTAACAAAGACATTTAGAAGCGGTAAAATGTTTTGGTTAAATTAATTTTGTCAAAATGTTTAAATTTATGGTTTAAGTTTGAATGAAGGGAACGTTTTGCATATTTCTGAATATTTCTGTTGCGTATGGAGATCTCTCGATAGTGAATTAAATTGGTCATCGTTCTCAGCCTATGTACGTCTCACTGCAGAGCACAGACCTTCCTCATGTAGAAACACATAAGGAAGAATGGGCCGTAACACCACCACGCTGGCCCAATTGGTATTTCTTAATAAATAAATTTGCTCAACCCATCCCAGGACTGACCATTGCGAAAGTAGCTTATTTTTCGGCATCGAAAGCTAAAGCTTGCGAACTATACCACCGAGCTCCTATTAAAACTCTATACTTTCCTAACACTGCGGCAGTGGAGCTGCCCTTACTTATAGACGTATCCCGAAAGTTCAGGTAATATTGGCAGTTTTCGAAGACCCTTTTTTAACTTATATTAATGGCGAATAAATATCACTTCCCTATAGGCAGTGGGACCGGAAATCCGTAATTTATTGTTTGACTCCAACTTTTTGGTCTTTGATTTTGTCAGTGTGTTATTTATTAAATAAAGTACTGAATAAAAGAGAGGGATTGACGTAGAGTTAGGTAAGGGATAAATCAGGATAAATCAGTTTTTTCGCACATTCTAATAAAATAATTGGGAATTTAAACTGGCAGGTTGGATTCTATTAAGTATATTCAATTCTTATCAGGGATCATTTAAACGTAGCTTATTTTGAGTTGAGAACAAATTTCGTGTAAGAGTAAGAGTGGTTTCATAGGTGGACTGGCCGCCAAAAGCACCAGAGATTGTAAGCGCGCGCGCGTGGCCAGCGACGGGCGGTCAGCCCCCCTATGAAATTATCCGAAGTGTCCTTTCACACAGACCAGGGCGCGGGGCGAATTGGAGGAATTGGCTTCGAACGTACGATTGAGCCGATCGTACGTTCGAAGCCGAGCGGCTGCCCGACCGTCGAGTACGTCAAAAGAGCAGCCGATCTATGTAAAACCGCGTTTCTTATAAATAAATGAATCTCAATCTGATCGGCTTCTCTTATTTTTTCACACTAAGCGCGACTACTTAGATTTTTGAGCTTCATTACAATGAGCCGCGTGGTAGCGGCTCATTAAAAGAATACCAACCCATCTCTTCCCTTGGGTGTCGTAAAAGGCGATTAATGGACTAAGCAATTGATTGAGAGACTGTGAGTTTTAATTTGAGATTGCGTTCAAGAGTAGTCGAACTGTTTTATGAGTGATAAAAAAATGGTCTCTACTTCGAGTCGTCAAACAGAGTTTGGACGGACCCTAAGTTTTGATAAAAATAGGGGCTAATACATGTTATTATCAGTGGAAATGTGGTTGTTAACGCTTGTAACGTTTATGAATAAAGCTGAGAAGACCTGAGAGCGCATTTTAGAATCATCCGAAGTGAAACTTAAATTCGTGCAGGAAAACAAAACGTATACGAAATTGGTTTCGATTGCTCACAAATTTACATATTTTTGACACATTAGAAATGAGTGTTGCCCTAAAACTAGAATCTTATAACATTTTTTATTTCATGCAGAAAAAATAAAAACCGGAAAGCCCTAATTCGTTGAGTTGATTAAACACCGGTAATTAGTTACGGGGGAACGGAACGTAAAGAAACGTTGTCATCTACTAGTAGAATATCGGAAACGAGTGGGTCTGACCACTAGTTGCAAAATTCACGAGTATGAATATTCAAAACTAGTGATTTTAGGGATTCGCATACGAACCTTGCGATTTCAAACAATATTTAAAATTCTGTTGACTCAAAAATGCGTCATGTGTTTGTTATGAACAAAACTTCCAAAGCAAAGGCAAAAGAAAAATCCACCTTTTGCTACACCCGTTGTCAATGTCTGCGTACCACACATGCACCTACCCTCTCACGACGAGGGCACTCCGCGCGGCAGCGACGCAGGACTAATGACGTCATCACGGCTTTTAAGACTACCCTCATTCGCAACCCAAAGTTAATGGGTGTAAAAATATACGACACGTGCGGAGACAAAGGCATCGCGATTAGAATAACTAGCTCTTCTGTAAAGAGATATTGTTTTTAATGGATATAAAGAGGAGAAAATGTTGTCTTAGTTTGAAAAAGTTCTTACTATACTAAAATTGTTTACACTTAAGACTTTGTCATGATACTTAGTTACATGTTTTTCAAAACTTTCATGCACTGTCTTTCATGCACTAAGTTTCAACAGAAGCCAACTAAAAGATGGGGGATTCAAAGAAAGAGAAACTTTATTCGTTCTTATGAAGATCTATTACAATACAACAGAACTGTTGTTGTAGTAAAATAAGAAACATGATGTTCAAAAGATAGTAAAAGGAGGGTAATTTGTTTTCTTTTTAAAAACGATACAAAGAGACATTATAAAAGCCGATTTTTTAGGCTTCCTATAACTATTGACTACAACTAGGCGACCGATGAGCTAGGAGCTAGGAGCTCGGTGGCGTAGTGGTCAGTGCGCTTTGGCTTCGATCGAAAACAAAGCTACCTTCGCCATGGTCAGGCCGTGGATGGGTGACCAAGACTTTGTGATCTCGAGCTCCTCCGTGCTTCGGAAGGCACGTTAAGCCGTTGGTCCCGGTCGCATTTGTGACCGTTTCTACCCACCAACCCGTATTGGGCCAGCGTGGTGGTGTTACGGCCCATACTCCTCATGTGTTTCTCCATGAGGAAGGCCTGTCCCAGCAGTGGGACGTATATAGGCTGATGACGAGGCGACCGATTCAGAGGCCTTCCCATCTAATAATGAATGCGAGCTCTCCTTAATGAATGTACCTTCGGTTACGCAGCGTTCTAGGAAATAGATAAGCAATGTGCTGTGTCTGCCGTCCCTAATCTAAGGTTGTAGGGCAAGGGGGTTCCTTAACTAGGTAGATAAAATGTCGAGAAGATTGTTGATCCAGTTTGAAGGATGAATTCAGCAGAGACTGGGACTTGCTAGCTATCATTGTGTATAACCGACTTTATCCAGTAATAGTCAGAGAGGCATTTTTTTTTATAATTTATTTGCTCAGAAACACGGTTAACATATGGTAGTAATTATTACAAATGAAATTGTGCAAGCGTGTTCTACCAAAATGTTGGCATGCAAAACATTGTCTTAACATATAATTATTGAATTAACACTAATTACATTCGATTTTTCCATTATGTCAAATTAATATTATATTACATTCTATTATTACTATTATATTACATTACATTTCACACTTTGCATTTCACTACATTTCATTCAAATTGATTTCATACTTGTTTAAATTTTTTTAACTTTCTATAAACTCTCTAGCACCGCCATCATAGCTTTGTGTTAGCTACTCCATGTATTTTTTAATCGGAATATTTCAAGTCCTTACCCATTTATATTTCCAGCAATTCTCTCCAATAACCCAATTCTCTCCAAAACAAAAGATGAATGGAGTCGACGTTAATACATTATTTTTCCTCAGTTTTCAGCGCGGAGGCAAATATTCGAGCTCAAATATGTCGTCGCAAATACTCTGGGTATTTGAAAGTAGACTTTATATTCGATGAATTGTGTTGCATTTTGAATACGGCAGTTGCATTGGTCACTCGCTTTAGTCCCGGAGACAAAGATAATTATTGTAATTAATATATTAGGTTGGGGAAAAAGTCTTTTCACATTATAGTATGTATAAACTTGTAATAAAATCTCTTTGGCTATACTATTTGTATCTGGCTGGTTTTGGTATCATTGAAAGTTTAAATTTTAAAGAACATAATTCCAAATTCAAATTAGGAAAATGTGTGATTTTCATTTGTTTTTCGTACCGCCAAGATGAGTGAATCTAATGAAGAAATTCGATACATTTTAAAATTTTACTACAAAAAAGGTAAAAATGCAACGCAAGCCGCGAAAAAAATTTGCGATGTTTATGGACCTAGTGCGTTGTCTGTGAGAGTAGCACAAATTTGGTTTAAGCGTCGCTTTGGTCGCCCTATTACAGATAAAATGGATGCCATTTTTGAAAAAGTGGAGCAAGATCGGCATGTCAGTAGTTACGACGTAGGTGAAGAACTGGGAATTGACCACAAAACAGTTCTGGCGCATTTGAAAAAAACTGGGTACACAAAAAAGCTCGACATTTGGGTACCTCACGAGCTCACTAAAAGAAACCTAATGAACCGTGTACTCATTTGTGATTCTTTATTACGACGTAATGAAACCGAACCATTTTTGAAGAAGCTGATAACTGGTGATGAAAAGTGGATCACGTACGACAAGAACGTGCGAAAAAGGTCGTGGTCAAAGGCCGGTCAGGCTTCACAGACTGTGGCGAAACCCGGGTTAACTCGCAACAAGGTGATGCTGTGTGTGTGGTGGGATTGGAAGGGCATTATTCATTATGAGCTGTTACCACCAGGCAGGACCATCGATTCTGAACTCTACTGCGAACAACTGATGAGATTAAAGCAAGAAGTTGAGAGAAAGCGGTCGGAATTATTCAACAGAAGGGGTGTGGTTTTTCATCATGATAACGCTAGACCTCACACATCTTTAGCCACTCAGCAAAAATTAAGAGAGTTTGGCTGGGAGGTGTTAATGCATCCGCCGTATATTCCTGACCTTGCACCTTCAGATTTCTACCTGTTTCGGTCTCTTCAGAATTCTTTAGGCAGTGTCAGGTTAACATCACGAGAGGACTGCCAAAACCACTTGTCGCGGTATTTTGACCAGAAGTCCTAAAATTTCTATAGCAATGGGATCATGTCCCTACCTACAAAATGGCAAAAAGTTATCGAACAAAATGGTACCTATATACTTTAGTTAAATGTAAATAAAGTATATTAAAAAATGTTTTGAATTTTCTTAAAAAGTGCGAAGAAACTTTTTCCCCAACCTATTATAAACATTAAAATTTCGTCAGGTATTTTTAAAGATGTGTTATTTTTTGTTACTGTTCGATTGAACATAATTACTTATAGCACAATGAAACAAAACCATTTTCTTAATTTGGTTGATTTGACATTTTTCATTTTAAATATACCTACTCCCGAATGTTTCAAACAAAAATGATGCACTTTTTAATCCTGAACACATTCACTTGCTCAATATCGCAAAATTAATAGCAAAGCGAGGGTGTGTTTTGCGCCTTCTCCTTAAGGGATAGTGTGTATGTGTTCACCGCAATCTCGCCGATGCCGATAGTAGAGACCCTGTGTCAACGAGACAAAAATAGTAAAACATGATCCATACTAATATTATAAATGCGAAAGTAACTCTGTCTGTCTGTCTTGCATGAAAATGTCTAAACTACTGAACCAAATTAACCGAAATTTGGTACACAGATAGTCTAGAGTCTGAGAAAGGACAAAGGCTACCTTTAATCCCGATATTCCCATGGGAACGGGTGCCATGCGGGTGAATGTTAAGAAATTTTAATAACGCCTCCCAGAAAAATGAAGGACAAATTTACGCCATTATGAACTTTGCTTCAAATAATAGAATAGGAGTAAATTTTCAATTCCACCAATTGAGGCTACTATTCCAATTTGATAAAATCTTTCAGGGTTGAATAGCCTATTTATTGAGGAAGGCTATAGACATGAAGAGTATGGGCCGTAACACCACTACGCTGGCCCAATGCGGCCCAATACTCCTCATGTGTTTCCTCATGAGGAAGGCCTTGTGCCCAGCAGTGGGACGTATATAGGCTGATACCATCACACTATCTCAAAGTAACTATTCCATGCGGACGAAATCGTGGGCAATAATAATATAATTAACAAAGACTATCCCTTAAACTACATGCTTTCAACCTCACAACACTGAAACAATTAATGTACGATGACCAAACAAGGTCCCATTATTGGAAGTAGCACTGCCGGGCTGATGCACCGAATGGTTATTTTAATATTTCATAACAAGTGTCTGTGTCGCGATTCGATGTTTTTAACTAGAGATGCGCCGAATAGTGGTTTCGCCAAATAACCGAATACTATTCGGTTTTACCATTACCGAACCGGTTATTCGGCCGAATTATTCGGTTTACTAATTCTTTGCTTAGCCATGGAAACAACTTAGATAACATGTACATTTCGTGTCACTACAAGCGATGTTAAAATAAAAGTTGACTAAACAAAACTACCAATAGCCTATGAAGTCATTATGTTGACATGAGTAACATAAATCTTACCCAAAAATTTATGTCTTTTTGTTCTATACCCGGGCATCTAGTTAAGAAAATACAATCGAATATATTCGGCACAAAAACCGAATAATTCGGCCGCATACAAAATAAAGGACACGATGCCGAATACACCGAATACCGAATACAAAACGAATATTCAGCGCATTTTTAGTTTTAAGTGTACAAGGTTATCTGTTTTATACAGAAATGGACCAGTCATATCGTGAAACGTAATCGTCCTCAGTCTATATACGTTCCACTGCTGGGCACAGGCCTTCCTCATGGAGAAACACGTGATGAGTATGGGCCGTATCACCACCACGCTGTCCCAATGCGGGTTGGTGCGCAAAAACAGTTGCAATAGCGACCAGGACTGACAATTTTACATGCCTTTCGAAGCACGGAGTAAGAAAAGAAAAAAAGAAAAGGAAAATTTATTTATTCACTAAAAAAAGAGACGGTGGGATGAGTGAGCTAGTACTCAAACTCAAAGTCATTTAATCAAATTGGTATCATCAAATACATTTTTGACAAGACAAAATAAATTACAATTATCCTAAAATTGACAATACCACTACTTTTTTTTCAGCCTGTTCACTACCGGGAGGCCTTGTCTAGAGAAGATACAGGCAAGAAACTCTGCAAGGGTTCCATCCTCCCTTTACATCAATAGGTTCTACACGCTTTGGCTTTCGAATATCGAAAACAAAGCGCGCCATGGTCAGGACTTGATGGTGACCAAAATATTGTGATCTCGAACTCCTCCGTGCGTCTCGCGGTCGCTATGGCATTTCTATCCACCGACCCGCATTGGGCCAGCAGCGTTGTGATGTTACGGCCCATACTTCTCGTGTGTTTCTCCATGAGGTTGGGGACGGACGGACTGAGTCATGAATCACTGATAAATATTGGGTCCTTACCTATGAAATTTGTGTTTTTATTCTGTCTTAGCAATTTGTCCGTAACTATTAAGTTTCAGAACATTCTTATAAAATAATTGCCTCTTCTAAAAATAGACCATATATTTGAGCTCGTCTTATTTAATTTGATAATTTTTGGTAAGTTTAATTGTGTTAAAATTAGACACAAAGACAATTAATTTTAACTGCCTCCCGAATATTGATTTGCATTAACATAAAAACGATGAATAATTTTTATCAAGCGTGTTCACACACATATTGCTAAAGCTTTTCTAATGATACATGCCAAATATTATTATCTCTGGATTTGTCGTTGTGAAGAAAACTGATAAAATGGTAGTATGTAAAATGCAGACATCCCCAAAATCTCCATACAAACACCAATTTCATAGGCAAGGACCTAATATACTATTGCCTAGTCAGAATGTCAGCACTGTAACAGTTCAGCCTAATGCAACCTTGGTAGTCTGGTCGAGATAGTTAATTTTATATTTTATGTTTACGTATTGGATACATTATTTGTCTTTTATCCTCCTTTTACGGCCTCACTTTAACCTAATGTTCATTTAAAAATCGTCTTAATGAGCATTGAAATAAGTGTTTAATTTTTGTTCTAAGCAACCATTATTGTAATGAAAGACTGAGTGCAGCAGTTAGTCTGTGAGCTCTTAAGTAAAGGAGTTTACTCACCTTAGATCAGAGGTATCAGAGCAGATAAATCAGCCTAAAATCGACTGCAACTCTACACACTAAGAATCGTAACGATTTGTCCACACACGAGGCGATCTAGGAGGCGATATAAAGCGCTCCCCACCAGACTGCTCCCATATTGCACCGATATTGTCTCTGATTTAAGCGACTTTTTATTTATTTATTATTCCTGCAATCTGTGTTTCAATGTTTATACATTCAGCTGGATGTTAGGAACTTGAAACCAGACGTGTTTGGAGCGAAATCCATTGATTTGCCCAACTAAACCTTCATACAATAGGATCCACATTATTCTTGTAAGTCTTGCGGTGCACGCCTTTTTAGTCTCTTAAAGGTTGTACCGGGTTCTTTTTCTAACGTCGTTTCAGTTCGGCAGTCTTCGACACGGCGTTGTGTGCGTGAATATGAATGAACAAAGTGCATTTATTATTAATGAAGAAAGTCACCAAAAATAATATTGAAAGAAAATGAGTGAGTACTAAAAAAAATGAGAATTTTGAATTGAAAATATAATACTGCTCAAAAAGTGTAACTTGAATTAATATCAAAGAAAAAGAAACACTGCTGCGCCAGTGAGTTGGGGTGTTTTTGCATTCGTTTGCGGTACGATTGCAGTGTGTCTGCTGCCACGCTTTTTATATTTTTGATCTTTAGGTTCCGGTGAAGGTTGTCGTTTTTGATGTACCATGGAGCTATTGCAGAAGATATTGCCTCTGATTTAAGTGACGTAAGTGGACCCCTTATATCCGTCAAGGCAATTTTCTATTGTGTCTACAAACGTTACAGATGATGAGTTATATTGTGTTTGTTTTAAGCGGTCAATAACATACATACATACATATAATAACGACTATTTTTCCGTAAGGGTTCCAGAGACTAGGCAAAAGCACCGCAAAAGCAGTCCACTGCCATAGTCCGCGCACTCAGCGTAATAGGTGGTGAGCCCGCCGCCGCTATAAGGTATTGGATGGTTGTGCAGTTCTATGTCTATTAGTCGCCTTTAACGACGCCCAAGGGAAGAGATGGGTTGGTAGTATTCTTATAATGAGCCGCTACCACACGATTTTAGTAGATTAGTAGCCAAGGGCTGTAAGGCATCAATTGCAGCCCGAGATATTGAGGCGCACGAGCGCAGCGAGGGCGCTTATAGTTCGAGGGTGCAATTGATGCTTACACCCGAGCTAACTACTCTGCTTTACATCTCGATTGTGAGGTAAGTGGAAAAAAAGGCATTACAAGAATAAATAAATTTATTTTCAAGAACTAAATTTAGCTTCGCCGTTCGATATTCAAAATTGATGAAAATAGCGAAGCGACCTCTTTTGTCACAAGAATAAATAAATTTATTTTCAAGAACTAAATTTAGCTTCGCCGTTCGATATTCAAAATTGATGAAAATAGCGAAGCGACCTCTTTTGTCATTGGGCTGAATGCATGATGTCTAGTGCCAGTAAGATGGTTAGATGTACGCGAACTTTTTGAAAGAGTTTTTTTTTAAATTACTTACCGCCCTAGGGCGTTTCTAGCTACATTATTAACCTAGGGCGGTAATTGATCACTTACAACTCGCATCTGGGGGTATTAAGGACCTACTTACCGAACATGAGAGATGTAAAATAAATTTAAGCGGTCAATAAATATTTTCTTAATCGAGCTGGTGACCTCTTGCCTGCCGTCCGTATTATGTGAAGGAAAATATTACAGACTAAAAATATGCAACGAACTCTTTCAAGCTAAAAATTGTCAGTTAAAATATTTAGAGCTTGCAGGAATTCGGGTCAGCGGCTAGCTTAGCCACAGTAACGATAAAGGTTCAAGTGTTCCTAAACTAGTTTCCGTAGAATGCAACCTGGTCTAATTTTGGTAACATAGGCAATGTTGTGTTTGTTTTCTAGAGAGTATATGTTACTAGGGAGAAATTTAAATATATAAACTCTTTATATAAACTCTTTATTGCACCAACAAAAACATACAATATTGTGAAAAATACAAGTATGCAAGGGAGGACTTATCCCTATTAATCAGAGATCTCTTCCAGTCAACCCGACACAGATGTGTGAGATTTCATAGTGACAGAAGCGACACCAGTGCACAAAATACAAGTTTTAACTAGAATAAAAAAACTATTACTAACATCCACAATAATGTTATCTAATATTACTGTGGAGACTAGTGACGTCGAATTCAGATCGTTCAATTGCGATATCAATGGTGAAGAAACCCTAAAGGGTGGGTGTCTGTTTTTTCTTCTAAAATCTACTTTGATTGTAACATTCTCGCAGAGATTTAAGGAACGCTCGTGATAATTATAACGCAATTCAATACGGATGAGAATGGGAAAACTTGGAGGCGGACAGCCTAGACCAGAGACTTATTTTTCTCAAAGACCATTTCAAAATTTATCTGGTTCCGGTGGACCCCTGCAGGTACATTTCTACCATATTCCCAAAACTCGACAACTCGACTCGTGAAGATGTGAAGACAAGAAGACCCCCGTCGAGCCTCCCGTGGACGCCTAGGGCCTACCTAGACAATTTTAGGGTCTAGACGAACGTACTTTGACCAAATTGAAGATTGATTCTGAAAAAGATCCAAATCAAATATATAATTTCTGACATCGGGAAAATGGACTTCAGGCATTGTCTGTGTAATAATTCCGTACTGATAGTTAAGCGTAACGAATACTTAGCAAGAAATTTAAAAAAAATTAAAGCATCATTGGCTTAGCACATAGAATGACCTAAAACAACTAGGACAGAGTTTACTACTCTGTGGTAATAGTTATATATTTTGTGAGTCCATTTCTAGTCTAGTCTAGTCGCCGCTGCCGTCGCTTCCGTTACACCACCACAAAGCGACATCGTTATTTCAGATTTTACTCATAAAAGATTCACGGAACAATTATTGTCGTTAGGGTTGGCATAAACATTAAATAGACGAAACTAAAAAAATGTCTGCAAACATAATTATAACGATTGTACTCCTGAAGATGGAGAGTTGCATAACACCCATTACACCCACGCATTGCTGTATTGGCGATCCCATGTAATAGGGCAAGCTATTACCGTTACTCGGCACTAAAGAAAATTTACAACCACTGTAAATTAACTACTAACGACGACGACGGTCGACGACGACGACGACAAAGTCCATTAGTCGCCGTCGCGACTAATGGACTTAGAACTGCACAACCATTCAATAGCTTATAGCGGCGACGGGTTCACCACCTGTCACGCTGAGTGCAGTCACTGCTTGGTGAAGCGCGGTCTATGGCGCTGGACTGCTTTAGTCTAGTCTCTGACTAACGCTTAGGGGATAATAGTCATGATTATATGTATATGTATGTATGTTTGTAATTTAAACCTTAAATCAGCAGTTGTATCGATATACAGGCTTTGTAAATGATTACAAAATCACCAAGCTAAGTAACACATCGTCAATCATATTATCCATCGGACATAAATACCACGAAACAATTAAAAGAATCATACAAAATTGATTCACAAAAACCACCGAAGCCACAAATAAAAATAAAACCTTAAAATCTATCGTTGCCGAAAATAGAAAAAAGTCTCTCTGGTTTATCCAATTCCCGGTTGACGGCTGACACCCCTGGCGTTTGGACTCCCGCCAGCCAGGTGTGCAACACCTGTGGAACGCTTCCGCGGATAACTGCCTTTTTATATTTCATACACTTTCTCTTATGTTAAGCGTTTTTTAATTTCGTAGGCGGGGATTGGCAACCTTTTGAGCCGCGGAATAGAGGTGGAAAGAAAATGGATTTTTAAATTGGAATAATGAACTTGGTTTCGTGTTCTTGTGTTTTTAATGAGTAGGTGATAATGAGAGCGGCGAGTACATGTACAGGTTATTAACATTTTAATTTAAAGGTATTATATTGATCATTGAGGAACTCGGTGACGTAGTCGTTAGACCAGGTCGGTATTGTGACCGTTTCTACCCACCATCCCGCATTGGGCCAGCGGCTAGAGCGTGATGTCGTTACAGCTCATATTCCAAATTTTTCTCCATTAGGAAGACCTGGTATCGGTGGCGTAATGGTTAGTGAGGAGCTCGGTGGCGTAGTGGTTAGTAAGTAGTTATTAGTAGGCTTTCGATCAAAGACAAAGCTTCCTTCGCCATGGTCAGCCATGGATGGGTGACCAAAACATTGTGATCTCGAGCTCCGTGCTTCGGAAGGTACGTTAAGCCGTTGGTCCTTATTGCGACCGTTCTGCCTCCAACGCCCTCCGGCTTACAACCATGGCTTCGACCATAGTTGGGCTTCTGCTGAGGATCTCTATAAGCACTCTTCAAGCGTGTGCTCAGCCGTTTCATCCGAAGAGTCGCAGGGTTAATGTATGTCGAGGGTGGCAAACGCCACCGGGCACAGAGTAACCTTGTAATCTGCCCAAGCCATTATGGGCCTTAAGTTTATATCAAAGAGGCAAGTCTTCAGCCTATATACGTCCCACTGCTGGGCACAGGCCTTCCTCATGGAGAAACATGAGGAGTATGGGCCGTAACACCACCACATTGGCCCAATGCAGGTTGGTAGAAACGGTTGCAATAGCAACCGGGACCAACGAATCAACGAGCCTTCCGAAGCACGGAAGAGTTCGAGAAAGTTTTGGTCACCCACCCACGGCCTGACCATGGCGAAGTATTAACCACTACGCCACCGAGCTCCTCTAAAAAATTAAAAGTCTGTCAAAGAGGTACAGGTCGAGAATAAACCGGCAACCTCATGTTTTACCGTTAAACTTGCTCTTCTATCCTTGTCTTTTTCTGCTTCCCACAGGGATAGCGGTAGAGAAAAATGTGGTTTTTTCGTAAAAGATAACAGACAATCATCGTAAAAGATAATTATTCATTAGACGTCGAATTTAATTAATGCATTTTTTTCTGTGACCTAAGGAGATGGACGTATATGAATTAGGTTATATTACTTCTTACCAAAACCAACCATATCTTCGGGATCAGTTCCCATATTCTCACTTGTCACGGAATCGAATTCGAAAGTATCGTCCCGTCTCGCTCTAATTCTCCGCAATAAAAAGCGACAGATATCGAGATTCAGGATCCTTTGATTTCCGACTGTTGAAAATAAGGAAGCGGAGTCTGTTCGTGTACTCCTAATTGCTTAGGCTTTAAGATCATTTAATAAACTTTCCCTGCACCTGCGACGTTTGGGAGATAGCCAAACGACCCTTCCAAAGTTATCCTACAGGCCCTCATCATGAAAAGCAACTGTATTAGAAGGGAATAAGAGTTAGTGGAACCGCTAAGTAACTTTGCAAGTGAAAGGTACGTGAAATTCAATCTTACTTTAAGGTGTTAGGCCCGTATTACAGAACCAAACTCAAGCGTAGATCTCTGCTTGAGCGCAGTTAAAAAGGAATGGCGCTGTGTGGGATCAATAGCGCCATCCCTCTCTAACAGTGTTCAAGCAGAGATGTACGCTTGAGTTTAGTTCCGAAAACGGGCCTTGCTTTCACATAAATGTACATAGGCCAACATATCAGGAAAGACAGGCTCAATTTGAATTTGATTCCTATCAAATGATCTGATATAAGCACTGTTATCGAAAACAGGACTTAGAATATCAGATCATCTCAGCATAACACATCGAAACAAACATATCATCACGCCTTTTTCCCGAAGGGGTAGGCAGAGGTGTTAACATCCAGATTTCGCCAGATATAATTTCCATCAAATTGTGAAACTGTTTCAGGCTCACCTCACGTAACAGGTGGCGAGGCTGTTGCCATGCATGGCAAGCAAGCGATATTCACAATCAACTGTACATAATAATTTTACATACATACATAACATACATTAAATCACGCCTGCAATCCCCGAAGAGGTAGGCAGAGACCAAGGAGCACTGTGTTCCTTAAGACCACATTTAGCCATTCCAAAAAATTTTTATGTTAAATTTGAACTCAGCGGTACAGGCGGTGGGATCGAACCCGCGATTCCCGTGGCCTTTCAAACAAGTGGTGCCCTGTCCATCCCAACTCAGCTACCGCTGCCTTTTCTTTTAATTCACACATTACCATTTCACAATATTTTTTTTTTGTGTGAAATCCATTTTGTCCTTTAAACGTTTCAAAGTCCATTAGTCGCCTTTTACGACACCCAGGGGAAGAGATGGATTGGTAGTATTCTTTTAATGAGCTGCTACGACAAGACTGACATGTTGATAATGATGTGATAGTTCCTGTGTGGTAGGAGCGAGTCTATTCAAGGGGTGTTTCTGTCGATTTCATATTTTTTAGGCTTGTTGGCTTGAATACGAGGTGCTCCTTCTGTGGGTTTTCAGCTTGTACCTGATGTATAACACCTTCTCCATTGCCAAGAATTAAGGCTGATATATTTGAGACACTTGTAGGTAGACGTTAGTTTTTTTTATGATCAGTTCCTTAAATAACCAAAGTGAAACCAAAATTTTATTGTACCATTTTGTAGCTCCTCGAGCTATTTTTATTACGCGCCGGCGAAAAAAAGAAAAGATGTTTGTCTCAGCTTCACTCAAAACTCATAATAATTCATGTAACTCATCACACAATCCTACTTGCTTACGTAAGCGGGTCGCGAAAGAATAGATTTCACTGGGAATTTTAAAAATCTTTCAGTATTTTTATAACATTACCCCAGATTCAGACGAAAGTTGTACAAAGCACTACATTTTTCTTTGAACAAGGAATATGCAAAGAAGGTGGAATGAAACATCCAGTTGCAGGTGCGGAATTTAATTTTATATTGTAAAGGCTTTGACGGCTATGTATAGTTTTATAACCTCTTTATAGCGGAATTACTTAATTTATCTATGATTCCGCTAGTATAGTAGCGCCACCTAACGTAATAAGTCGAACGAAGGGGTACAAGTAACAATAATAAGTTTTAGACGAACTAAAACCCCATGTATGGGAATAGCGATCTATACTACTATATTTATGTATGGTAACTTAATTATAGGTGTGCTTAGTACTTCCCACGACTATTCCCCTTTTGCCTTCGTTCCTCTTGTCCTCCTCTAACAGTGCTGTGCGTGTGTATATTGGGTCCTTACCTATGAAATTGGTATTTTTTTCTGTCTTAGTATTTTGTCTGTAACTATTAAGATTCAGAGTATTCCAAAAAAATAATTACCTCGTCTAAAAATAGACTATATTTTTGAGCTCTTTTATAATTGTTTTGATAATTTGTCGTAAACTTGATTGTGTTAAAATTGGACACGGAGACAACTCTTTTTAAGTGCCTCCCGAATACATCATTTTATTTTTATGAAGTGTGATATTACACATATTACTAAAGCTTGTCTAATGATAGATGACAAATATTATTATCTTTGGATTTGTCGTTGTGAAGAAAACTGAAAAAAAATTTTAGTATGGAAAATGCAGAATTCCTCAAAATCTCCATACAAAACACCAATTTCATAGGTAAGGACCTAATATTTAGGGACTCTAAGTGCCTTTCTTAACTTTCCTCCCTTTCTCTCCTCTCTTCGTTATTTTCAGTGTTTTTGTAATAAATATTTTTTTCGTTTTACATACATATTTCATAGCTAGAACTCCTCCTAACACTTCTCTACACTTTCTTTTCTATCTTCTCCATTCACGTTTTAATCCAGAAATGGGGCGTGACGTGACAATCTACCATATTTTCTAACGATTTTGAACATACCATGAGACTGATAATCTCATTAGAACCAAATGATAGAACGCAGGTGTGATTTCCACATCACACTCGGTTGCCCACCATTAAAGATTATAACACATTAAATTATTCTACTCCATTGCCTTCAGTTGCTGAGCAATATGAGACATCATACGCTTGTGATCTGTGCAATGAAATGTTAAAATCGAATTGCTTTATCGATAATTACGATTTTAGCATCGACATGCTTATTAATCGATTATCATAATTGTATGATCAAAGATCACATCAGGCTACAGACATTTTGGAGCTATTTCATTATATAAAACATCTATGAAGCATGTATAATAAACTTTTGAACGTCTACTGTGACGTCACAGCCGTAAAATAGAGACGAGAGATCCACACTGATTGAAATATACTGATACCCTCCAACAATTATTACACGACGAGGCATTTTTTTACTTTTTGCAGCCGTTCGCGCACAGAGTAGTTATCAGCGGCCGACTCCGACGTTTTGATATTCGAACACGTTCATCACATGCATTTGTGTCAAACAATCAAACAAAAATAACTTTATTTCATAGGCCAAACCTGGCGCTTAAAAACGTCAATATTTTACAGTTTGTACAGTTGAAAAATAAATTGTATATTTAAATAAAAAGTATATTTCTAAATTAAGGTTAATTACCGCGAGCGTTTGCGGCAAGTACAACCACAGAGTATTAAATGTGGTTATAATTGATACAAGCGGCCGGATTCCGAGAGTAAGGCTTTTCATGAGAAGAACCCGGCAAGAAACTAATGAGCCACTTTTTTAAAATAGCCAATCATATAATTATTGTCATTATTGAATGTTTTACATAATTTCCATTAATACATCAAAATAACATGCCTCTATGATGACAAACGATAGCAAATAACTATTTCCACACTATTTTATCCTCTAAATAATCCTGGATTTTATAATAGCCTTTTTTCATTAATTTTTTTTTAATATAAGGCTCAAATTTATGATGAGGCAGTTGTGTTATATTAGGTGGGATTTTATTATAAAATTGTATACATTTCCCCATAAATGAGTGATTTGTCATCTATTTAAATGTATATCTGTGATTCTAATTTACAATTATGACAAAGGTTACAATCGATTAGGAAGGTATGAGCTGAATGAATTATGATAAATCGAAATAAACAATAAACAACATATCCTCGAGAATAATCACACCCATGGTCAAGTGGTTAGTATGCCGGTTTCAAATCATTTCCATCTCAAGAAGATCTGGGTTCAATTCCCGTCATAATTATCGATGGGTCCTATATATTGGGTCCTTACCAATGAAATTGGTGTTTTTTCTCTCTCTTAGTATTTTGTCTGTAACTATTAAGATTCAGAGTATTCCTAAAAAATTATTACCTCGTCTAAAAATGGACTATATTTTTGAGCTCTTTTGATTTGTTTTGATAATTTGATGTAAGTTTAATTGTGTTAAAATTGGACACGGAGACAACTCTTTTTAAGTGCCTCCCCAATACATCATTTTATTTGCATTCACTTAAAAACGATAAATAATTTTTATGAAGTGTGGTATTACACATATTGCTAAAGCTTGTCTAATGATAGATGCCAAATATTATTATCTTTGGATTTGTCGTTGTGAAGAAAAATGAAAAAAATTTAGTATGGAATATGCAGAATTCCCCAAAATCCCCATACAAAACACCAATTTCATAGGTAAGGACCTAATATAAGGGCTTATGTGCAAAATCACAACTTTACAGGAGCGGCTTTGTTGCATAGTTGCTGTGATAATGATATTGAATCATTTCTATACATTACTTTATTTGTATATATTTAAGTTTTTTTTTAACTGCACACTGGCCTTTATACGCCAGATATTTCCGACATGTTTTTTTTTTAATTTTAAAAAGGCCAATGTGTCACATTGGTCCTTGTACTCCTTTAATGAGTATTTGATGAAATGCATAATAATGTTTTTATATTCGATGTAAGTCTAACCGGCCATCGGCTATTGGTCATAAAAAACGTGCGGGAAATCCCCGTGTATAAGTCGCGAACTGCCTTTTGGACTTTGTACGTTTAAATTTATTCTACATTGGCCGTTTTAATTCGAAATTGAAGTCGTGTTTCTGTGGAGCAATTGCGATTTTTTAGTTTACCATACTAATGCACATAATATAAGTAGTAATTTCCCATAAATATCTCAAAATCGCCAAATCGTTAGTTTGGTCCCTTAAACATAGTACCCATCGATATAGAGGCATTTAATTTTGTTCTTCACTATTGGATGTTTAGTAATAATATTAGGTCCTTACCTATGAAATTGGTGTTTTGTATGGAGATTTTGGGGAATTCTGCATTTTCCATACTAAAATTTTTTCAGTTTTCTTCACAACGACAAATCCAAAGATAATAAATAATATTTGGCATCTATCATTAGACAAGCTTTAGTAATATGTGTAATATCACACTTCATAAAAATTATTTATCGTTTTAAGTGAATGCAAATAAAATGATGTATTCGGGAGGCACTTAAAAAGAGTTGTCTCCGTGTCCAATTTTAACACAATTAAACTTACAAAAAATTATCAAAACAAATCAATAGAGCTCAAAAATATAGTCTATTTTTAGACGAGGTAATAATTTTTTAGGAATACTCTGAATCTTAATAGTTACAGACAAAATACTAAGACAGAATAAAAACACCAATTTCATAGGTAAGGACCCAATATAAAGTTGAAGACTTAGGAAATACTGGTCCGATGAAAATTTCTATAAGTTATAACATCACGCTATCCCAAAGTAACTATTTAATATTTCCAAAAGTAACTAGTATGAATTTTTTCGCTCGCTAGAAACTAATTAGAGTTTATCTCCAGCCCAAGTTAAGCGGTGATATAAATATTTCCACGTTACAAAGTTTGACTAACAGCTAGTTGACTCCAGTTAAACATAACTTGAGATCCTGAATGGTTATTAGTTAAGACAACTTTGTGAATGTTACTTTGTAATTTTAGTTAAATACTATCCTTTGTATCCTGGCTCTACTGAAGTTTATAATAATAATAATAATAATATCCTCAGACTTTCACACCTATCAACTAGCCCCATTTTAAGCAACTAATGCTGCTTGTGTTACGGACACTAGATGACGGATAAATATATTTAATAGATAAATACATATAAATAACATGAATATATAGAAATATATATAAACATCCAAGACTGGAGAACAAATGCCTGAAAATTCATCACCCAAACATTTGCCGCCACCGGGGATCGAACCCAGAACCTCTCGAGATGGCGACGCCTTGAGACCGGCATACAGACCACTCGACCACGAAGGTCGTCAAAACTCTTACTTACCGTTTACTTATTGTTTATTGTTTACATAATGTCTAGTATTTTTCTATGTGTAACGTATTCATCATATTCACTATCGGAACTCTCTTCATCGATTATATTCATGGCGAGTGTCGTCCATCCAATTAAACTTAATTTAGGCTTAAATGAGCTTAGCCTAGCTTGCTTAGCTTAGCTTTAGCATAGCTTAGTTCTCGGTCTGCAATCGGCTTAATTAGTAGCAACTGTTGAGTTTCTTGCGGCACTTCTTCTCAACAGGCCATTCACGTCGAAGTGCTAGTAGGAAAAAAAATATTGACGTGCAAAAGTATTTCATGTAAATCTAATTGCAGAATAAATGATTTCATTTCATTTCATTTCAGTGCTACGAAGAACTGTAGTATTGCTACAATTCTTCGTAGCACTGCTACATCTTTGCGTAGCGCACTTCTGCTACGAGAATGAGCTACGATATTATTCGTAGCTCACAATTAACCCCCGAAAAGAAAATATAAACCAAAAATTGTTTTCTCGTCGGGAGTCCGCTAAGTACCTTTGTACGACCTTGTTAGATATAGAGCGGTTCCCCGACAAGACTACGATTTTTTGTTTATATTTTATTTCGGTCGGGTGTTTTTAATTTTAAATTTTATTTTTTATTTCATGCCTTTTTTATAATGTAGAAGTTATGACCATGCATATGATATATTTGTAAACATTAGATTCTTCATTGTCTCTTTCATTCCTTATATCTTTCAAATGACCGATTTCCATGAAAATTTGTATCGTGATGCATACGTTATGACCTTTCAATTGATACCTAACACGGGTTTATTTGTAAACATTTGATTTTTATTCCTGTTTTCGCTCCTCATATATTTCAAATGAATAAGCCGGTTTTTATGAAAATAGCTAAGAATATTGTCGACTTACCCATATTTCAAACAATAACAAACTGAATCGAAATCGGTTCACCCGTTTGGGAGCTACGATGCAACAAACAGGCTGACAGACACACAAACACACACATTTAAAAATGGCCGGTATTATAGAACCAAACTTACACATAGATATTTGATTGGGGACAGTAAGACAGAGAGGGCATTTTAAGATTCGAGTTCAATCATCATAATAAGCTTTGCAATGTAAAAAAGAAAGTATATTTTCTTAAGTCCTTTCCATTATAAGCTAAGTAAATACAGTATTCAAGTAATAACTTAAGTAGTTCTACAATTTCCTTAATAATACCAAATTATGTTGATAGAAATAAAAGTGGGTAGCTCAGAGTAAGAGAATATAATAATTAAAAATAGATACAAACGGAACAATATAAAATAGAACACAGAAAATTATAATATGAGAAGAAGAAGAAAAAAAAAGGCACAGATTAATATCAAAGAGAAAATAGGTAATAAAATACCTAAAATACTCCTTTGCCTAACGACTGATTCGTAACATGATATTTTTTGGAGCTAGTGTACTCCAATATAAATAGGAATGGACATTTAAAATTAAAAGTAAGTTCTAACATAATAACTAAAGAAGTTTTTTTTATATGATTTACAACATAATCCCAGAAAATTATAAATTATTAAACAAAAACATGTTCCGAGTCCAATTAAAGAAAACACTAATAGACAAATGCTATTACAGTGTGCAAGATTACTTAAATAATGGATTGTAATCATTTTAATTTGTGAAGGATATATATATCGACGACCTCCGTGGCCGAGTGGTCTGTACGCTGGTCTCAAGGCGTCGCCATCTCGAGAGGTCCTGGGTTCGATCCCCAGTGGAGGCAAGTGTTTGGGTGATGAATTTTCAGACATTTGTTCTCCAGTCTTGGATGTTCATTATACGAGTATATGTATTATATATGTATTATATTATGAATATTCTAAATAATGTGTATTTATCGTTGTCCGTCATCTAGTATCCGTAACACAAGCAGCATTTAGTTGCTTAAAATGGACTAGTTGATAGGTGTGAATGTCTGAGGATATATTTATTTATTTATTTATTTATATTTTTTATTTTAATTTTTGTTATTAATTTCATTTCTTGACATTATGTTTTTAGTATTATTATTGATTGGACTAATCTATGAATTCTTGTTATTTTTGAAAAATTATATTTTTTTTACTTACAATATGACCTTAAATTTGCACGCCAGCATTGGCAAAACATGTTGAATCAATATTAAAACCCACTAACAAAAATATGCTTGTAAGTATGTTATAACACGTGTTTTTGCAAATAAATATTTCTTTCTTTCTTTAATTTTCTTACATTTGTGGGTGTACTTTAGGTATTTTTTTACATATGATAGGTAAGCTCTTGGTTTTTATCTCACCTAATGATAAGTAACGACAAGGCGAAGGCGGAAGCGAGCTTCATCTGTAATCCTCAACAACTGAGGAACTGGCTATCTTACCTGTGATTGCCGGAACAGAACAATGCTTAAAACATAGTTAATATGGCGTCAAATTTAGGTACCACGGTGGTAGCTAGCCAGGTGGGCTTAGAAGCCCTACCAACAACCAAACCGAGCAGAAAAACTTCTGCCCCCATAGGGAATCAATTCCGGACCTCCCGATTAAAACCCGGTGGTGTCAACCACTAGACCAGAGAGGCTGTTATATAACCCATGACACTCGGCAAGCTATTTTTAAATTATCCCATTGATCAGGTCACGGTACTGACGCGTGTAAGCAACCGTGGCTCGGGCTGAGTGGCATCGTGTGACTGCAAATACTGTCGCTTCAATAATAAATGAATTATATAAACCACGAACATATCACACTTCTATATCTGAAAGGGGGAGGTAGAGGTATTGACATACATAGAGCTTATTATACATAGCTGTGTAAAGTCGTGAAATTTTAAGAAATTGGGGAGATAATTGAGACACGAAACCTTAGACAACTGAATTTATTTTAAATATTATTTACTTACATAAAAAATTATAAATCCTATTTCATCATCCTATACACTACTCCATCTTGTTTATTGTGTATTTAAATATGTATATATGTATATATTTTAGTATAAGTATAATTATGTAGTTTATGTAGTTTTTTTATTTTATTTTTTATTTTTATTTATATATTTGATGTGTATCTGTAATCGTCTTCTTTTTGCATCTGCGTCCCAATACAATACTTTGATGATTATTCATGGGTTGACTGGAAGACATCCCTTTTAGGGATAAGTCCGCCATTGTAAACAATATTACAAATTATATGTTTTGTATTATTTTCAAATGCACTAAAGAGTATGTTTTCTCATCAGCCTATGTTTTGAAAAGATATAAAAATGGTAAATATCCTATAAACCAAGGTTCATAACAAAGGTATATCGCCTTATAATGTTTAATTCTCTATTTAAAAAGTAGCGGGCCTATTAATAAGTTTATTCAAACCAACCAACCATTCAACCATATACCGGTGATGGATTCGGCTACCATGTGTGCCTAAGGGTGATTTCACAGGTAGGCTGGCCGCCAGCACTGGTTACTCGCGTGCACTTCCAATTAGACAATTACAAAGAGTAAATTTTCAATTCCACCAGTTGAGGTTACTGTACTGTTCTGTTGAGGTACATGTGATGAGGAGGGATCAATGTCACATTTCAAGAAGGATGCTGAGCATGGACGTGGACGGACCTAGAGTGAGAAGACCAAAGAAGCGATGAATTAAATGCGTGAAGAATGACATGAGAATAAAAGAAGTGGATGCTGAGCTGACGAGAGACAGAGGAGAATGGAAGAAGATGACATGTCGTGTCGACCCCACCTAGAGTGGAAAAAGGGCAAGAAAAGGAGAAGGAGAAAAGAAAATGAGTATCTCACTTTGCTTATAAATATGTTGGATAATTCCTGTGATAGATGACAAATTCATATCATCAATTAGTCTCTTGCATACGAACCCTCTAAGTGCAAAATAAATAAGAATATTAAAAAAAACTTTTACTTTACGAAAATAAAGAAAAAGTAAACTTTACTGAAGTTAAACGCTAGTTGGTATACTCTGACGATCTAGCAAATGTCACAGGAACTCGCTGGTTGCGGCAGCGCCGGACCCGTCATTGTGGGGAGCCTTGGTGAAGCCTTAATTCGAAAATGGGCTAAAAGTTGAATTCATTGGTACAATAGAAAACTGACTGGGAATACTCAAAAGTGATACAACTGTCGCAAAATATTAGGTCCTTACCTATGAAATAGGTGTTTTGTATGGAGATTTTGGGGATGTGTGCATTTTACATACTAACATTTTATCAGTTTTCTTCACAACGACAAATCCAGAGAATAATATTTGGCATGTATCATTAGACAAGCTTTAGCAATGTGTGTAAACACGCTTAATAAAAATTATTCATCGTTCTTATGTTAATGCAAATCAAATGATGTATTCGGGAGGCAGTTAAAATTAATTGTCTGTGTGTCTAATTTTAACACAATTAAACTTACCAAAAATTAACAAATTAAATAAGACGAGATCAAATATATGGTCTATTTTTAGAAGAGGCAATTATTTTATAGGAATGTTCTGAAACTTAATAGTTACGGACAAATTGTTAAGACAGAATAAAAACACAAATTTCATAAGTAAGGACCCAATAAAACATTCAACTGGCTGGCGAAGAATAAAAAGTAAAAAACAATTTGTTTATCAAAATCATTTACAAAAAATAAAAACTACCCTCCAAACACAAAGCGCGGGTACCACGGACATTAGAGAGTAAATTACAGGGAATTACAATTGTAATCTCACGGTTATTAAGCGATTATTTAAACATTGTCCCGTGAAGACTCGCTTAATGTTGATTATATGGTGTAATTTCGCTTCTAAAGGGTTAGATGTTTGGAGTATTATTTGAGCAGAGCCATTATCACGCTTTGACTTTGGTTTTACTGCCTCCTTTTAATTGTTTTAGTTCTAAGAGCCCATAAAGGACTTGGGAACCTCCCTTTCAAGGGAAAAAAATCAATTTAAATGAGGATAGTATGAAAAAGATTTTATACAACTGTTATACAACTGCTATAGGACGAAAAGGTTATATAAAAATATTTGTTTTTTTTGTTACTTCTCCATTGTTATTGTTATTAGTATAAGTAAATGATAAGCAGTGATCGGAATAGGTAGAGCTATTATATGTAGAGTTGTTAAATATATTAATTATTCGTTAAAATTAACAGATAAATAAAAATATCATTAACAGTCAATAATTGAAATCAACATTAACTGATAAAATTATCGTTATTCGATTCCTGGCATCCTGGCACCTGACATCCTGGCACCTTACCACGCGCAGTTGAAAATATTAGTTAGGTGTATCAACGGACCGAGCTGAGTGAGTGAGCCGACGAGAGCCCATCCGGCGCCCGTTGGAGCGAGACGGCAGGTGACCCAGGCGCATCGATGCCTAAGCTGATCGCCTGATGCGATCGAATTTGATTTCAATTGTCTTCTCATTATGCATGTTTTTTTCTTGACAACATAAAATTTTTTTTTGGTTTCACTCGATTCTAGGTTCTGTTGCTTTTGAAATAAGTATTAAAATAAAATAAAATTATTGGTGATCGAATAATGATAATTAACAGTTCATTTCTTTCTGATATTTTTATTCGATTGAATATTTTTATTTATTAGTTGCAAGTAGTCAGTTGAAGTGTGATTTCGTTGCGGAACTGTTTATTGGTGCTTATTTTTCATAATGTCTAGACGAAATGCGGAAATTTGGACACATTTTGAAAAGTGAACTGGAGATGAAAAATTTGTATGTTGCATGTACTGCAAAAAAGTTGTCGTTTAGGCACTATCAGTAATCATTTATAATTAGCAACACTGTACTAGACAATTTAAGCCTGTAAAGTATGAGAGCAAGTTCATTAATTCATTCTACGCTTTCATATAATAATATTCGTTGGTAACGTTTAAATTAAAAACCAGTTTATTTAATTATTAGATTGAAAATATCAACTAATATTTTCAACACATAAAATTAACTGTTTAAAATATTTATCATTTAATTTTTAACAGATTATTTTTTTAAACAGTTAACACCATCTCTAATTATATGTACTTGCCATATGATAGAATATTATGGATATAAAACAACTAATTATATTTATACAAGGATCAACAATCGTTTTACATTTTCATTCCGTGATTGTACAAGAACATATCGTAAATATTATTATTTGTATCTCAAAAATCGAAACATGATTGAAAAGAACAAACTATTTATATTTAACAACAGTAAAATCTTTAATAAAATTACGAACACGAAATAATTTACTTAATGAAACAAAAAAATTACCATTTTTATACTTATTGTCAAAGAGAATTAAAATAATCGAATCCCGGAGTATTGGTCGGAATCCCGAGGAATATCCATATTAACATCAACATTTGCGGCAATTAACCTAAATAGCTGTAGCTATTCCTATTAGTGATTATAAGTAAAAATTATCTGTTTTTATAAATACAGTATTATGTTCATGTCATATTGTATATTGTGTAGTACTTAACAAAAACAACATTAATTCAAATAAAATTCTTTTTTTTTCATTTTGTATCAAGTCAAAAAGGCTTATGAAATGGATACTAGTTGATCTATAAATGCAGTTATTCAAAATAAACATGTCCGTAAAACAAACAAACAAACAAACAAACATGTGCACAAACATATTATGTCCATACATAGATATATGGCTACCTCAGCGAAACCACTCAGTAACAGGTTATCGTCAAATTAGGCTATCAATAAAGAGAATTTACTTAACACTACACAAATCTCTTCAGAGTTTTATCTAGACTTAGCTTCATCGTCATCAGCCTATATACGTCCCACTGCTGGGATATAATAGGCCTTCCTCATGGAGAAACACTTGAGGAGTATGGGTTGAAACACCACCACGCTGGCCCAATGCGGGTTGGTAGGTAGAAATGGTCACAAATGCGACCGGGACCAACGGCTTAACGTGCCTTCCGAAGCACGAAGGAGCTCGAGATCACAAAGTCTTGGTCACCCATCCACGGCCTGACCATGGCGAAGGTAGCTATGTTTTCGATCGAAACCAAAGCGCACTGTGACCACTACGCCACCGAGCTCCTCCGACTGAGCTTCATCGGAATTCTACACTGTCAGCAGTTTTTTAAGTAAACAGGGGGCAACTGAAAATACTCACCTGATGGTAAGTGATTACCGCCGCCCATAGACATCTACAACACCGGGAGAGCTGCAGTTGCGTTGCCAACCCTTAAGGAGGGAATACGCTCTCTTTTCAAATCTTACCCTCCCTTGTACCCTCTTTAAGTTACCCTAAACAAGGAAAAACCATCTGTTAAATTTTTAAGTTTATGAAGTTACACAGGCGATCATTAACTGACGAAGCTCTTATTTACAATTGAAAAACGTAACAAAGCAGTGACAAGACAAAAGCAAATCTTGTTTGTCACAATTAAAATGGTCCTTCCAGCCGGATATCACAAGCTTCATTATAACATTGAATATAAACCAAACACGAATGAGTTCTGTTACAAAGTTCTTCAAAAGTGATTTTACAAAGGCCCAATTAAAGTTGGCCGACTTAGAAAAGACGAAGCGACGTAAAACGTCGTTGAAACGTCAATACGTCGAGACCCACCAAACTTGTGACCGACTTCTCAGACTTCGGGGAAGTGTATAGAGTTGTTTTACGATAGACAACACTGTGTTTCATCGAATTTATTTTATGAACTTCCATGAGAGGGCTTCTTTAGGTGTGGCTTAGAGATTTAAGCAAGACTGAACAGACGTTATTTGAGTACCCGTGTTCAGTCGCGTAAGACCTTTTTTAATTAGTCAAAGTGACTATTTGAAACGTCATTTCGCGTTAGATTTTTTGAGTAATAAAAAAATGGATTTTATTTAAGATGTTATGATAATAGCACATCAACCTTAGATATTACAAAATAACTGACGCTAAATGACATTTCAAACTGTCAAATCACTTTCACTAATTATAAAATTGACTATAGCTTCTATAATGAATGATTTTTATTTTCGTATTGTAAGAGCAACCATTTTCTTATCATTTGTTTTTGAAGTGAAATTTCTTTTCGTACTCATAATAGGTATTTTATTTTGTGGTGGGTATGCTAAGGTTTTTAACGCCTTTTCCTGCCCCTTCGGGGATTGATGTGTCAAGATAATATGTTATGATAAATTACTATTTAATACTGATTTGGCAACTGGGTCTTATTGAGTGAAGGTTATGTTTCTGATTTGGCGACCTCCGTGGCCGAGTGGTCTGTTATTATTTATTATTTATAGAAGTCAAAAATAATAACTTAAAAGCTACTGCAAAGATTTTTTTTTTACAAATTTCAGGTAAGCTCATGGCCTTCATCTCACCTGATGGTAAGTGACGATAAGGCCGAAGATGGAAGTGAACTTTACCTGTATTCCTCAACAACTGAGGACCTGGCTACCTTACCTCTGATTGTCGGAACACAATAATGCTTATAACATTGTTATTATGGCGACAACTTTTAGGTAAGACGGTGGTAGCTAGCTAGGCGGGCTTAGAAGCTCTCCACCAACCAAACCGAGCAGAAAAACTTGTCTACATGGGGAATCTAACCCGGACCTCCCGATCAACACCCAGTGGTGTGAACTACTAAACCAGAGAGGCGGGAATAAGAAAAATAACCGCTGAAGTTTTACTATGAGTTTATCAATAAATCCTATATAATACAATTTTTAATATTGGGTCCTTACCTATGAAATTGGTGTTTTTATTCTGTCTTAGCAATTTGTCCGTAACTATTAAGTTTCAGAACATTCTTATAAAATAATTGCCTCTTCTAAAAATAGACCATAATATATATTTGAGCTCGTATTATTTAATTTGATAATTTGTTGTAAGTTTAATAATGTTAAAATTGGACACGGAGACAACTCTTTATAAGTGCCTCCCGAATACATCATTTGATTTGCATGTACATAAAAACGATGAATAATTTTTATCAACACACATATTGCTAAAGCTTGTCTAATGATACATGCCAAATATTATTATCTCTGAATTTGTCGTTGTGAAGAAAACTGATAAAATGTTAGTATGTAAAATGCAGACATCCCCAAAATCTCCATACAAAACACCAATTTCATAGGTAAGGACCTAATAATATTCAGAGTTCTCACAGCGTGAGTTAAAACAGAAAGAAATTCGTTACCTTCATTATCCCGCTTGTGGGATGCAAATGATGAAAAAGATAAACTTTTAAAAAACTTACCGCACTCTGCTCCAGTTCTTACGGTAAAGCTGTAATCCTCTTACCTGTAACAAACAATAAAAAGCGGTATAAGCACCTCTGCGCATTTCTTGCCCCTTTGAGGGTTTATAAAAGTGTAACTTATTTGTGAATAAAGATTTCCCGTGGAAATTCTTTTGGACTTGCGTGCTTTAAGTTTGTAAATAAATATTATGGGGTAGGTTATTGCGTGAAGACGTTTCTTTATTTAGATACTGCGCTGCGTACCTGGCGATATTCCGAAATATTTTATTTGACTCAATTTCCGAAGCGCCTTATCGTTTCTTATAAGCTTGATTTGTCTTCAAGGCCGCTTATTATGATCACTGATCTGATATGATGGTGTATGTCTGTAAACTTCACTTTTAGTTAGATAATGTGGCTATGTAAGTGTAATACACCTCAGACACCACTAGCTAAAGTCGTTAAGGTGTGCATGTATGTAGTGAAAATTGTATAATCAAAAAACATCGACATTAATACTAATGTTATTATTAAATACTTATATTAGACAGCGGTAGCCGAGTTGGGACGGACGAGGCACTACTCGTTCGAGAGCCCGCGGGAATCGCGTGTTCGATCCCACCGCCTGTACCACTTTGTTTGAATAAAACTTATGTACAGTTCGACTAATGGACTAAGAACTGCACAACATCCAATAGCTTATAGCGGCAACGGGCTCACCACCTTTCACACTGAGTGCAGTCACTGCTTGGTGAAGCGCGGAGTATGGCAGTGGCTTGCCTTTGCGGTGCTTTTGCCTAGTCTCTGACTAACGCTTACGGGATAATAGTCGTGATTATATGATTGAGGAGCTTTGAGGAGGAGTAGGAGGAGGAAGGAGTTCGTGGGATAAGTGGCTGCAAATTCATAGAATATGTTATCTAAACGAGTTCTGAAAACATCTGCCTGTAACTTTTACTGGCACCGTTGCCAACTTTTGATTTAAGATATTAACTCATAGTGTATACTAATTTCATTTATCTACACTCATGTTATAATGTTCGAATTATGAACTCAGACTCGAACTCATAATGACATACTTTTTAACACAGATGATAAAAACGAAAATTTTAAAATGGTAACTGTAACATAATGACCATTATGCAACAGGTTGGACTCATAATACAACACTTAAATTTCCTTTAAAACGCACAAAACTATGGCAAATGTTTTCCAGCCAGCAATACATAAAAATAATTAATTCTTTTGTTTTATTTCTTTGAATAATGAGTGTAGATAAAGTAGTGTATGTAACTGCACATAACTCGGTATTAAAACCTATATTATGTGACAGCTACATAAACTACTATTATTGTCCTGAAGCAGATGATGTCAAAATATAGGTCGATATGGAGAACAGCCATGCCTCAGTGGGGGTCTACTTTATAGAGTTGGAGAATAGTTTTTTTATATACTTAAATGCTAGCTTTTACCCGCGGTTACGTTCGCATACAATTTTGGGAAACTTTAAGCGCTTTATTAATAAACAAAGAATAACTTTTTACCAAATTTAACCAAAAATACGGGTTAGCAATATAATGCCTTATGACGTTGGTGTTTTGGTGTAATATTGATAAGCAGTATTTTTAGTTAAACAAGGCGAAAAGCTTTTCTTAGTTTATTAATAAAGCGGTAAAAGTCTAGCGGATTAAGCGCGTTAAGCCCTCGCAAACCATTGTGCAAAATGATATTATGTCTTTAGTCTGAATTATAATTATGCGAAAAAAAATTGTACCAAAGGTAAAAAGAGAATTGTCCTTGGGTTATATTATGCAAAACAACATTATGCTAAAGTATGTAACGAGTAGTTAACATAATTCCGAAAAAAGGGATCTCGTATTGTATGTATGTCAGACGTTTCTTCTTGTTGATAAAATAAAACATTATATTTCGGAAATCTCCTCAAAATCACTGTCGGCCGGGTGCCAGTAAAACACTATCCCAAATAGATCTGTCCCAAGGAATTTTAATGCTTATACAAACTTGAAATGTTCGCAACCTCTCATAAATAATGTTTGCGTCATTGCAAAGTATGATACACGACGATTTTGTCATTGGAAAGGAATAATTATCGCAATAGATATAAAGTTCATAGAGGCTTGATAAGATTGAAAAAGAAATAGCCATGTTCCTAAGAAGGTTATTTAAGTGGTTGTTTGAAATTCCATATAATATATATTTTTTTTTTAATAAAACGATATTTATCGAAGATAACGATAACTAAACGATTTTTTTAAGGCAGCGGTAGCCGAGTTGGGACGGAGGGGCCTACCTATTCATTCGAGAGGCCGCAGGAAACGCGGGTTTCGATCCCACCGCCGGTACCACTGATTTTGAATAAAAACTTATGTACAGTTCACTGTGAATATCGCTCGCTTCACATTGTGCCCAGTGCGTGGCATCAGGCTCGCCACCTGACATGGGGACCTAACATATCTGGCGAAATGTGGGTGTTTAACACCTCTACCTACCCTTCGGGGAAAGAGGCGTGATCATTTATGTTATGTGATATTTATAAATGTTTTTATTGATTTGCTTGTACATACACAGATGTATTACGACATGGTTGGCCTTGTGTGGTAGGGAAGACCAGGCACAGAAGAAACGGCGCGTCAAAAATTACAAACGGCCTGAGTTCATAGTAGTCGGGGCCTGATTAACTCCATGCCAGCCAAGCTATGTTTCGACTATAGGACAAGCTCTCAGAGCATTTATTTTGTACCAGGTGTCCCTATAAATAAAATATGCCTGCACGCGTGTTCAGGATGAAGTCCCCGCAAGGTAAAAAGGACACACTACAGATGTTAAATTGACATGTTTTATTGGTTCGGTTAGGCTACCTGTCCACTTGAGCGGAAAGGAGAATCGGAGATTGAGCTGTATCAATATCAACCTATATGGGAAACTGCGTCTATGTAACATTGTGCGTTACATAATTTAGTCTATGCAGTCTATGCAGTCTATGCAGTCTATGCAGTCCATGCAGTCCATGCAGTCCATGCAGTCCATGCAGTCCATGCAGTCCATGCAGTCCATGCAGTCCATGCAGTCCATGCAGTCCATGCAGTCCATGCAGTCCATGCAGTCCATGCAGTCCATGCAGTCCATGCAGTCCATGCAGTCCATGCAGTCCATGCAGTCCATGCAGTCCATGCAGTCCATGCAGTCCATGCAGTCCATGCAGTCCATGCAGTCCATGCAGTCCATGCAGTCCATGCAGTCCATGCAGTCCATGCAGTCCATGCAGTCCATGCAGTCCATGCAGTCCATGCAGTCCATGCAGTCCATGCAGTCCATGCAGTCCATGCAGTCCATGCAGTCCATGCAGTCCATGCAGTCCATGCAGTCCATGCAGTCCATGCAGTCCATGCAGTCCATGCAGTCCATGCAGTCCATGCAGTCCATGCAGTCCATGCAGTCCATGCAGTCCATGCAGTCCATGCAGTCCATGCAGTCCATGCAGTCCATGCAGTCCATGCAGTCCATGCAGTCCATGCAGTCCATGCAGTCCATGCAGTCCATGCAGTCCATGCAGTCCATGCAGTCCATGCAGTCCATGCAGTCCATGCAGTCCATGCAGTCCATGCAGTCCATGCAGTCCATGCAGTCCATGCAGTCCATGCAGTCCATGCAGTCCATGCAGTCCATGCAGTCCATGCAGTCCATGCAGTCCATGCAGTCCATGCAGTCCATGCAGTCCATGCAGTCCATGCAGTCCATGCAGTCCATGCAGTCCATGCAGTCCATGCAGTCCATGCAGTCCATGCAGTCCATGCAGTCCATGCAGTCCATGCAGTCTATGCAGTCTATGCAGTCTATGCAGTCTATGCAGTCTATGCAGTCTATGCAGTCTATGCAGTCTATGCAGTCTATGCAGTCTATGCAGTCTATGCAGTCCATGCAGTCCATGCAGTCCATGCAGTCCATGCAGTCCATGCAGTCCATGCAGTCCATGCAGTCTATGCAGTCTATGCAGTCTATGCAGTCTATGCAGTCTATGCAGTCTATGCAGTCTATGCAGTCTATGCAGTCTATGTAGTCTATATAGTCTATGTAACGTTGTGCGTTACGTTAGTCAATTTTTTTGACAATCATTTAAGTGCGTTTGACCTTGTGGTGACAACCTCGGCCGATGGAAAACGCCGATGCAGTCATGGTCGTCCTCAGTCTATATACGTCACAGTGCTGGGCACATGCCTTCCTCCTCGAGGAACAAACCCTGGAAATAATCCTAGATTTGGTGGGTAGAAACGTTGCAATAGCGACTGGGACCAATGGCTTAACGTATCTTCTAGTTTTGTTTTGGTTACCCATCCACGGACTGACATTGGCGAAGGTAGGTACCATGACTGATGGTCATGGTGGAGCACGCCAACGCAAATAGCGTATTACGCGAAATCCTAATAATCGTTAATGTCGAAAAACTTTTTCTTATATCATCAATCACACTCCAAGACAAATACAATATGAGTTAGGCAAAACACGCCAAAACATTTTTGTCTCTCTCTGACTTACCTTCACACGAACCTCTCGCTCTAACCCTCAATGAGAATCCGCCTACGTTGGATTATGATAATTTCATCGAATCAGACAGATTATATATACGATGTCTGAGTTTGATTTAACATGTAACCCTTCCGATTATCATTCAGGTCTAATATTAGAACTGGAATGTTGACATAAATTATAGATATAATATGATGGATGTTATAGAATTCCCTTCTACATTAAAGGACTTTTTCCTCATATTCCTCAGTATTCAGTTCGTCAATTAAATCTCAATATAACTAATAGACACGTATATTTATCAAGGTTGCGGTAGCTCATCAACAACCTCTGCTTGTCCACTGCTGGTCATAGGCCTCCCCTAATGCACGCCACCGCTCTCGATCTTCGGCTGTTCTCATCCAGCCCACTCCAGCCAACCTACGAATATCGTCATCCCATCTTGTCACAGGACATCCCATACTGCGTTTGCCGAGTCGCGATCTCCACTCGGGAACTTTACGACTCCAACGGTCGTCAGTTCTACGGCTAATGTGACCAGCCCACTGCCACTTCAGTTAAGCGGTAGCTGAATTAGGACAAAAAAAACACTACCCATTCAAGAGGTCGCCTTATCGATCCCAAAGCCTGTACCTTAAATAAAACTGAAGTCTATGAAAATCGCTTGTGTCACAAAAACCGACGCCCACGAATATCGCTCAATGCAAAAAAACTTAAGCCTTTGAATATAACCCTATGAAGAAAACCCTCATGAGAAAGGCATATTACAAAGTTCAGGATTATTTAGATGATAGGAATGTGTGGACATCCGTCGCTTAATCTTAATAATGTTTAGTTTAATTTGCCACTTTAAAGTAATGAGACGTTAATACATGTATCATTCATACAAGTTAATGTAATAAGAGATAACAATGTTAAATCTAATTTTGATTATATACTAACATATAATTTCTAATTGTTAAAAATGTAACACTGTGACTGATAGATTGTATGAATGGCTATTGAAAAAAAGTGGCTTATGAGTTTCTTACCGGGTTCTTCTCATGAAATCCGGTGAACTCTCGGAATCCGGTCGCTTTTATCGATTACAACCACAGTCAAAGCGCTATGTGGATGTACTTGCTACGCGCTCGCGGCAGTGAATTTTAAGTCTTTTTTGTCAATTTTATTATTAAAATTTACTTTGAGTATAATAAATGTGACTATGTGTAATGTTGACGATTTTAAGTGCTATGTTTAGCCTATTAAATGAAATTATTTTTTATTTTGATTTGATTTGGTTAACGATATTCTTAGGCTTAAGGTTTTGTGAAACACCAACATGAGTCTGTAAATATCGCTATACGTAAAACATACGAGTAAATTATGAAGCGAAATGTGAGTGTCAACAACCCTGCTTACTGCTTCGGGAGAAATTATATCCATAGATGAAGTGCCTGTTATATATCCTGGTCTTTTCATTTTGGGAAGTGATTGGGCAGCCATTTAACTATTTGATCAGTAACAAAATGGTCAGCCTAAAGATCATTTGGGCAGCAAACGAACATTTTGTCAGCAATATAATTATTTGGGCAGCAATATACATATATGTTACCGAAAATGTATAAAATCTAGGAAAAGGTTCAATGAAGGATCAATTCCTAGGATACGTATTCTGATAGATATTAGGTTCAGGTTATTTTTTTATGACCAATGAAAACAATATTTGTGTCAACAAAACATAATATATTAAACAATTTAGTAGAGAAAACATTTAAGTTGCTGCTCATTAGTTGCTGACCAATTAGTAATTTTAGCTGACCAATTGTATTTTTCTGGCCGAAATTCGAATATTTTGCTTACCGTTTAAATAACACTATTTCATTTTCTCCCAAAAAACTGCCAGAAGCTACTTATCCTTTATCCGGCAGCACATGAAGCGTCCTTCTTGATATTCCGAAGCGTCCTTCACCCACCTCGGAGAGCAAGCGTTTTACACATGATTATATTCTGACACACGTGTCTGTTTACAATACGACACTCGTTATTCGCTGGGTCACGGTTCGACCCCAATTAACCCTTGTGGGGTGGCACAGAGGGGCGTAAGTTTGTCGTTTTAAAATTTTGATGGCTTAAAGTTGATGATTTGTGATTAGTTTAACCTGTAATGTTAAAATCTAAGTGAGCCTAATTCTGAGAAATATTAAAAAAATTAAAGAAACTCATACATGCAGCTATGGAAATATTACAGCTCATTATATTTACGTCACACATACCCTTAAGGACATGAATTTGATTGGTCCTTTTTTAAAACGTCTCCGATTTGATAACGAAGAAATCAAAGAAAAAAAAATTCAACAAACAAAAATAAACATATATTACTATTATTTATAATTTTTATTATATATTAATTGTCTATTCTGTTTCTATATATATGTTGTTTGTACAATAAAGTATAAATAAATAAATAAATTATAGTACAAAATAAACAATATTTAGATAATGGATACTAGAATTAAACTCGAACCTGGAAGCTTCTTATCACAGTAGATACCTCCTGACTACTCAGCGGATTGTAAATACATAGAATCATATGTCCTATCGTACATATTCGTATAATTGCATAATCAGTAGGCCGACTTCTAAAAATAAATTAAAACCCAGCGACAGCCATCCTCTCCGGCGTAGACGGGTGGGCAGGAGAAGGCGGGTTCCATAAGTCCGACCTCTTACCAGCCCACATGTACCATGAGAACGGCTTCCACATACGTATTTGACCGGCTGCTACACCTGGGGTTTTCTGTATATACCCGGGAAAGCGGGTACTCTAATAAGAAGCCAAAAGAACAGTCTTAAATCAAAAAATGTAAATCAAAAATAATTTTATTTCATAGGCCAAGTTCGGCACTTAAATCGACAACATTTTACATTATAATGTATTTTACGAAATAAATAGTTTATTATAAAATTATTTTAAAATTAAGAACGGTATTAACTTAAACCATTGTATTAGGAAACAACCTAACCTACCTATGAAACCTACCTATGAAATTGGTGTTTTGTATGGAGATTTTGGGGAATTCTGCATTTTCCATACTATTTTTTAATTTTTTCAGTTTTCTTCACAACGACAAATCCAAAGATAATAATATTTGGCATCTATCATTAGACAAGCTTTAGTAATATGTGTAATATCACACTTCATAAAAATTATTTATCGTTTTTAAGTGAATGCAAATAAAATGATGTATTCGGGAGGCACTTATAAAGAGTTATCTCCGTGTCCAATTTTAACACATTTAAACTTACAACAAATAATAAAAAAAAATGAAAAGAGCTCAAAAATATAGTCTATTTTTAGACGAGGTAATTATTTTTTAGGAATACTCTGAATCTTAATAGTTACAGACAAAATACTAAGAGAGAAAAAAAACACCAATTTCATAGGACCCAATATTAAAGTTCATTACCGCGAGCGCTTGTAGCAAGTACATCCACAGCACAGTACAAGTACATCGTTGACTGTGGTTGTAATCGTGACGTCCTTAAATATGACTTTTTATAGATTACAATTAGCTACAACTATTTTCTCACAGCGAATTGGACTAGCCGCCATGGTAACAATAGTAGCCGTAGAAAGAGCTCAACGATATACGCCTGTCCTCCTTTACTTAATGTCCTTGACATATCAATAGTTTACGAGAAGGGTTATCTTCGGAATTGTAAGACAGGAATGGTAAGCTCTTAGGACCTTGGCCTATTAGGAGGACAGCGACATGGGTTTTATTTTAACCCTAGCAAGACAACAGGGGCGACCCGTCACACCACTCGTCCATAAAACTTTCAATATGTAAATATTTTTGTATTTTCACTGTTAATATTAATAATAATAATAAAAGAGGAGGTTACTAGAATCTAGAGGCAAGAAAAAATAGGTATATGTAGTCCCGATAGTAATATCCACTACCGGCATCATCCCCAAACACCTTCACCATAGCCTTAGATTACTTAATTTTGACGAACACATGTATATTAAGATACAGAAAGCAGCAATATTAAACACATGCAGGATAGTTAGAAAATTCATGGCAATAGAAGAAAACGAGAACACCCCTCACAACAACCCAACACCACACTTAACTGTTTCAACTAATTAAACACCACGATGTTATTTACTTGGTCAATACCCGTAAATAGCATAACACCGGTCGTAACGCCGAGGATAAATAATAATTTACAAAAATAATAATAATAATCATTTATTTTCAGACAATTTTACAGTCCATATTGTTAGTAACATTATTCTTAGATCTATGTTAGTAAAAAAGGCACTAGGCTTAATTTCTATGTAAGGTTTCATCGGCCCACACAATTTATAATGTAAGTCGATGAACCTTTTGTATAAGGCAGAGTCCAACCTTTCGCCAATCATCCTCAGAATTTTGTTGCTGCTCCCCCTCACACGCTGTAACATTGATGCTGTTTTCTTACGGATGACTGCATAGAAATCATCAAACATAGCATCTGCAAACATACCAGATGCACTGCAGTAGCGTGGGAGCAGCAACAACGCCCTGATGACATTATTGTACTCAACTCAAAGAGCATTATAAGACTTTTTATAATATTGCAGGAGCTCGGTGGCGTAGTGGTGAGTACGCTTTGGCTTTCGATACGAAAACAAAGCTACCTTCGCTATAGTCAGGCTGTGGATGGGCGACCAAAACTTTGTGAACTCGAACTCCTCCGTGGTGGTGTTGCGCTTAATCCTCATGTGTTTCTCCACGAGGAAGGCCTGTGCCCAGTGGGATGTATATAGGCTGAGGACGATTGATGTCTTTATGCCATCGTCACGGTGGAAGACCTTCTTCACAACTCTCATTCGGCGATTTCCTTCGATCTTATTGTCTTAAAGTAATTATTGTGATTGTTCTTATTACTTTTATTATAAATATTACTTATAACTTATTTTTCTTTTGTGTTCTATTTATTAATATGTTTGTTCTATTTGAAACAAAATGAATGTACCAATTGCTTTTCTTGCCTAGCATGTCGTAAAAGGCGACTAAGGGCGTATTGGGTACTGGGTCTGTGATTGTGTAGGCGATGAGCTAGCCACTTGTTACTACTCTTCCACGATTTTTCATCTGACCAAACCCAATTTTTGTTTGGCTAAATGTGGTCTTAAGGAACACAGTGCTCCTTGGACTCTGCCTACCCCTTCGGGGATTATAGGCGTGATTTTATGTATATATGTATGTTGTTCTATTTGATGTTTGGACTGTATTGTGAATTTAAGTGTATTTTTATTTTCTTTTGTATTATATATATATGTATGTATGTAGGCCCGGCCAGAATACCAGCGCTGTATCAGCTTCGCCTGATGCAGCATATGCTGAGGTCGGGTCCTAGTTGACCTTATATGTGATTGTTTGTGTATTTTGCGTATTGCTTTTGCCTGGGGTCAATAAATGTTTTTTTTTCTTCTTTCTTTCTTTCTTATCCAGATAGTCGGTCTGGTCTTGCACACTGTGAAGTTCTACGAGTATATAGCTATGTAGTTTCTCCCTAAGCAAGGGATGCGTAAACGCATTTTCTTTCTTTGAAAAAAGCAAGATGTACCACGTGCGTGGCGTAGTTGACTAGAGCCCCATAAAACCTTTTTCGGTACTTACACCTCTTAAGAAAATACATACATATAATCACGACTATTATCCCCTAAGGGTAAGTCAGAGACTAGGAAAATGCACCGCAAATGGAGTCCATTGCCATAGTCCACGCTTCACCAAGCAGTGACTGCACATGTGCTCAGGGTGGAGCCCGTCGCCGCTATAAGCTATTAGATGGTTGTGCAGTTCTAAGTCCATTAGCCTTTAACGACGGGAAGAGATGGGTTGGCAGCATTCTTATAATGAGCCGCTTCTACACGACTCTAAGAAGATATAGGTAATTAAAAATGATTGTAGCTTTATCATATCTAATTGGCTATGATCTGAAACACATAACCAGTAAGCACCACTAAGAATTTAGTGTCTTTTAGTTGATACCCTCGTTTACTCTTCGCCGATCCCTAAAACTACAATCGTAAAAACTAATTCCTGCAATAAACAGCATTTGGCTTGGCCACTGATAACGGTCCGAGCAGAAGGTCTTGTTCGACATCAGTAATATTCCATTAAATTTTACGACACACCTAGGTAACTTTCTTATCATTGTGATGGACTGTAATGTTACTGTAATGGGTGTTTTATTGCTATTTGAATTTTGACAATCAAAAGCCTTCTGCGGAATTTCGTTTAATTATTTGATAGAAAGTTACAAAATTGTAAGAGAACAAGTACAAGTAGAATTTTGTGTTATCATTACAAAAGTTTAAACAGCAATTTTAAAACTTTAAACCAGGTTAGAAAACCGATTAGAAAAAAAAATCAAAGGCAAGGTTCCCAAGAACACGCTCTCTCTAAGTTTCGGATTCATCCACACTAAGCCACTTGGATTTATCATACATACATACATATAATCAACTCTTATCCCCTAAGGGTTATTCAGAGTTAATGCAAAAGCACCGCAAAAGCAGTCCACTGCCATAGTCCGCGCTTCACCAAGCAGAGACCCCGTGAGCCCGGCGCCGCTATAAGCTATTGGTTGGTTGTACAGTTCATTGGTTGTGGATTTATCACCCTGTATAATTATTAGAAATAAAGTAATTTAACATGTGAATGGAGAAAAATAATTTTATTCATTACATAAATACATGAAGGACTCTAACATGAAACGTTTGGCAGAATAATAATAATAAATAAATATTCAACTAGCCCCATTTTAAGCAATTTATGCTGCTTGTGTTACAGATACTAGATGACGCATAAATATATTTAATAGATAAATATATATAAATATTCAATACATATATAAACATCCAAGACTGGAGAACAAATGCCTGTATTCATCACACAAACATCTGGATTCGATTCCCGGTGGGGGGGATCGAATCCAGAACCTATCGAGATGGCGACCCCTTGAGACCGGCGTACAGACCACTCGACAACGGAATGCGTCAAATAATATTTACTATTTATAATAATAATAATATCCTCAGACATTCACACCTATCAACTAGCCCCATTTTAAGCAACTAATGCTGCTTGTGTTACGGACACTAGATGACGGATAAATATATTTAATAGATAAATACATATAAATAACCAGAATATATAGAAATATATATAAACATCCAAGACTGGAGAACAAATGCCTGAAAATTCATCACCCAAACATTTGCCCCCACTGGGGATCGAACCCAGAACCTCTCGAGATGGCGATGCCTTGAGACCGGCATACAGACCACTCGACCACGGAGGTCGTCAAATTTATATAACTCGTTCTGACAGTTCATTGCAATAAATCGCTTTAATCATATCCTATTTTGGCTCGCATGTTATTTAGGTTTGTATCCATTATATCGACCTGTCACATTACACGAGTTAAGATAAATCTTTAATTAAACGGCATATCAGTAAGTTGCCCTTCTGCGTTCACTGACGCAGTGTTATTATCATTAAGGAGTCGCAGTTTTTCCTTCGCCTCCTCGCTCCCTCCGCCGTAACCCGAACGATCTTTATTGCATTCCAAGAAGTCGGTGTGTGTATGTATGTAGTTACTTATAAGAGGGCCACGGAAGTAGCGGTGAGAATGAATTCATGTTTATAATAGGTCTTTACCTATAAAATTGCCGTTTTGTATGGAGATTATGGGGAACACTGCATTTTCTATACTAACTATTTTTCAGTTTTCTTCACAACGACAAATCCAAATATTTGGCATGTATCATAGGACAAGCTTTAGCAATATGTGTGATATCACACTTCATAAAAATTATTTATCGTTTTTAAGTGAATGCGAATCAAATGATGTGTTCGGGAGGCACTTAAAAAGAGTTGTCTGCGTGTCCAATTTTATCACCTTTAAACTTACAAATTATCAAACAAATCAAAAGAGCTCAAAAATATGGTATAATTTTAGAGGAGGTAATTTTTTTTAAGAATACTCTGAAATTTAAAAGTTATAGACAAAATACTAAGAAAGAAAAAAAACACCAATTTCATAGGTAAGGACCCAATATCGAAGGGGTAGAGGTTTTCACCGTAACGTAAGAATGAAATGGTGCTATTCATCCCCACATATCGCCATCTCTTTCTAGCACAAGGACAGATCTACGATTTAGATTTTTAACATTGCTCAAGCCCAAATCTGCCCAGGTCTCAGTCTGTGGCAAGCGGAATACATAATATACTGTCAGTTTCCACCAGCCCATACAAGCCTTCCTACATTCAGAACCTTACAAGGTGTACGGGCCGTGCTTGGATTGGTTGATAGAAACAGTTGCAATACCGTCCGCCATCACCTAACACGAGCCCTCTGAAGGACGGAGGAACTCTGTTAGTCACTCATCCAAGGTTTTCTGATGCTCTGGCTATCTCCGCATATGGAATCATTTACTGCTGACAATCAAATGACGCTGAGATATTTGCTCTGCTTTAAAAATGTATTTTAAATACATGTGGAGCATGTATTTAAAATATTCCATCTTAATTGGCGATTCCACAATTTTTCCCTAACCGCTAACTTCCTGGCCCCACACAGACGTATTTATATCATTAGGTGCCTACATGTGACTCGGGAAGAGGAGCACTAAACATAGACTTACGGCTTTTAATTTTAGTTCGGCTCGTCACGCAAAAATGTCGCGGAGACAGGGATATGGAGGAGAACATAGGTTGCTTAAGCTGATATAAAGTTCAACATTTCAAGACTGAATTTATCAAGATAGCTTATATACCTCCCACTGCTGAATTATACAGGAGCGAAACATGATGAATAACGAGTTTATAGGTTAAAGATGAGAAGTAGATACACATTTAACCAGCAGCCTGGTGAATTACAAATTTCAACACTTTTGTTATGCGACCTTGATGCTTCACCATGACATGTCCGAACCATGCTGAACCATTGCTTCTTAATTTTTCTGCCTCTGCTTCTTCAAACTATCTCTGATATATTTATTTTTAGCCCTATCTATTTAAGGAGGCTCCACACATCTTTTGCAATATTCGCATCTCTGCTGCGTGCAGTTTTGTTAAGATAAGAGTAAGAGTTAAACATTTCTAACACGTACTTATTCTCCATAGTATGAATCACAAGCAATAAAGATTTCTAAGCTATTCGTGGTAGAATCGAAAACAAAATCACAATTTAGCGTCCTTTTTGCAAATATCGATCATGTACAACACTGTCACTAATTCCTACTGAAAACGGATTCGGAATAACGATTTCATCGAACAATAATACTCGACGTCGCTTCCATTCGTATGATTCGGTCTCCATTTCCCGGCTTCCATGTTCGATAGTTTTACTCTCATTGCAAGTCCAGGAAACTCCCGAAAATCCACAGAACGCAATGAGAAATCGCCTTTTTATTCCTGGATTGGATAGGAACGATACATTTGAAGAGTTACTTAATTATTCAAAATACTGTCGCTTGCTCGGTTTGTACAGCTCGGTGATGGAAGTTCGCTATGTTTTTGTTCCCGGATTGAAAACACAGCAAAAATTTTCAGTATTACTTCGGATGGGATTCCAAATTTGTATTTTCAAGTTCCTCAGACCTTCGGATGGCAAATTGGATCGTCTCGGCTACACATGGTGGTGATACGGTCCCTGCTCGTGTGTCTTCATGCAGCAAGGCCTTTACTCAGCAGTGAGACTGAAATGAGCTGGTAACGAAGTTATTAGGTGAAGGGTCTTTGTTAACTGCTTATCCCTTTGCCTGGGAGAGAAGAGTGGATCTTCGGAACAACCGCGAAATGTCACTGTCTCCCGCTTTTCTACTTCCACGTGCGGCAGCGATTTCGAGTGAGGAATGCGTGCCACTGAAGGCTTAGAGGAGAAATATGCGAACGTAGGAGGAGGGACTGTTCATCCCTCCATACATTTATACGGACCCTAGAGCCTGGGTCACGTGATGCTATAATAGGTATATCCTTGATTCCCGGCGAGATCTTGAGACTGGCACACTGGGGGTTTTAGTCAGTAATCGCGGTATTCCGTGGAGTCCCACATACCCCTTCCCCTTATCTAGGGGATGCGTATACGCCTTCTAATCCATCAAAAAAGGCTATACATTAATGCACAAAGGCAGCCAAACCAACCCCTTTATGAATACAGACGTGATAATACTATATGCGAGTAATTCACAGTACGTGTTCTCTTTAATGTTAGGTGAGTATTTTGACATACTGCCAGCCTAATAAAGTAAGTAGCCCGAAGAGAGCAATCCGTCAAGGAGTTAAATTACACCGATACGTGGCGAGAGATGCTCGCCGGGCGTAATTGCAGGCGCGTGAGCCGAGGCCAAAATCGCACACCTACTGGATTAATCATGTCTGCAGGTTGCATTTACACCGATACGAACAAAACATGAAACGCTATTCTCTAAAAAAATTGACAATGCCCTCGACAAATAGCTGCAAATTTTCATTGAAAGTAGCGCTTCAATAACGAGTTGGAACTATATATTCTATGAAATATACCAGCTCTTTGCTAAATTACAAATCCCATACAAAAGCCACGATTCTTAATTAATATAAGGGTAACTAGCTATTGCTTGTCTCACAAGTGCAAAATAATTCTACCAGGATATAAAGCACCTAATCTACTGAGCATAGATCCGTATAAATTTATAAAAAACATCCTGATCTCAATTTTTATGGAGAAGATCCTATTTCGCTGATTTGTGATACAATCAGCTCAATTTTCACAAAACTGTCAGCTCGGGTCGTAATAGTTAGCTGGTATTTTTTTTACGACTCTGACAACGCAATATAGATGCGAACGAGATTATTGTACATCTTTCCTCGCCGTAAGTTATGCGATCATAAAAATACCATCTCAAAATGGTACGCACATGCTGGCTTACGCATACAACATTACCCTATCATCAAGTTTATGTGTCGAATAAGAAACATCACTCGGATATATCGAGTTTTACAACTGTACGTAAAATGCACTCGAGGCGTATCATAGGCAATATGACGTCAGTAGCAGAAATGTTTAATATTGTACCTATAAAAGTTTTAAGCTATTTTATAATCAACGCAGTAGGCAAATAAAGGTCATAGCAAGGTCATAACTCATTAGAGCCACCCGGCACCCGTCGGCACCCCCTCGACTTGTTGTCCACTGGTGGACACCGCGTTGTCAATCAGTGAGCATCACTGCTTGCCCTTTTCCCAATTTTATTTACGATCGGCGCAAGGAAGAGGAAGTCTTCTATTCTCCTCTATCACACGCAACTCATGATAAGTAGAACTTAATAGTTGTAACAAAAGATCACAGTGCAGGTGGCTTACTTGTGACCTTGAAGGCCTAATTACTTCAACCAGAACAAGGAAATTTAAGCATGGCTGGTATTAGGCTGAACAAGATAGCTTTAACTTTTCTGGTCATCGCATTGTTATGGAAATTTGAAAAACATTCTAAAACAAATATTTCAAAACCATCAAAATTAAGTTTACTACAGAATCAGAGACATTGCAACAATCTTTTTAATTTGGTACTATGCAAGTAGTTGCACAGTAATTTTATTTGGTCTGCGGTATATGTCGTGCATTTTCAAATTCTCTTTTAACAAAATAAGCTACATTCATGTTCATGTTTCCTCAAAGGGAAAGAAAATATTATGCTCTGTATTTTAAATAACATTTAGCAATTGTTCCGCAAATACAGCAGTCACATTCATCAAGTACTTATAGTTCCAATATCTTCAAACATACACCTAACAACTAGCTTCATTTTAAGCAGCTAATGCTGCTTGTGTTACGGACACTAGGTGACAGATAAATATATTTAATAATTAAATATCCTGAATATATTTGAATAAATATAAACATCCAAAACTGGAGAACAACCGCCTGAAAACTCATCACCCAAACATTTGCCCCCACCAGGGATCAAACCCAGAACCTCTCGAGATGGCGACGCCTGCATACAGACCACTCGTACACGGTTGTCGTCGAAATGTTATGATATTTTATAAAAGAAATCTAGGTCGTTTATAAGAAAATTTATCGCTATATAAATAGACAATACATACGATAAAGATTCCAGATAAAAAATACAAATAAAACAGGGTCCAAGAGTTGGAGGTGTGCCAAAAAGACTGGTCGAATTACTCCAATCGATGGCAAAGCTTATCCTTTAGCCAAAAAATATTCGTCGTCACTAAATGTTTTCGACAGACTCTCAATTTGCCCGTAAACACTGGACTACTTAGAAACTTGTAGGCTGCAAACCCTGACCTAGTGTCTGACTACGTCGGGAGGCCCAGGGAACAGCTCGGAGAATTGCTTCGGCAGACCCCGAGTCGCTCCCACGGAGGGGCAGGAACGGGTATATCAGGGAGTTTTAGTGGGTAGTGCCAGTATTTCAGGTAAGTCCCACACACGTCAGCCAGCGGTAGGTATGGTCCGTAAACGGATTCCACCTCGTCAAAAAAAGGCTCCAGCTCCACATTTAGCCATACAAAAACCCAATAATGAAACCCAAATACCTATATATTCTTCTTTTTCAGTCTAGAGTTGCCTATTACTAAACTTTATATGCCTTTTAATTAACAATCGGTTCAGCGCTACCTGCAAGACAAACGAAGGTCCAGACTTACTGCGAACTGCCCTAAAATAGCATACTTAGTAACAATGGTTACAGGAAAACCATTCTAACTCAATACAGTTTCGATGTTACTGCATAGGTACTTTTAAAACTCCCAATATTTTAAAAATTGTATATTTTTCTCATTAGCTGTTAAAGCATACAAATAGATATTGAATTTAAGAAAAACATAAAGCCCGTCTGAGTCTCAGGTCAGATCAAATTACAATTCTGTTGTAGCGACAATGTATCCCGCAAGGAAACAAATTTGCAATTGATTTATTGGTGTCGTAAAACGCGTGCAAATCGATTTGGTTTTATTCCATCGCTCTGTATTCAATGCAGACCGGTTAAGACAGATTGGCGGATGATAACCAATGGAAAAATTGGAAGATGGATATTGGGGATGGTCGTAAAGCAGGCACGAGGCAAATTGGAGCTTCGTGTGTGATAGCGTCGTAAGTCGGCGATAGATTGTTTATTTACAGCATGCAAAATAAACTTAGGAACCGACTAAACTTAGGGTTTTTACATTCAGTCAAGAAAGTATCGGGAGTGGATGATTTGTTACTGGCTCCAAATTCAAATTTTAGTTTTTTTTGTTGCTATTAGATTGGCACTACTTTTTTCCATTTAAACGCGAAGCTTAGTTATATCACATCCAGTGCGTATTGCGAATTGCAGAATGGATTAAACATACACAAAGAGTTTGTCTTAAGTTTTGCATCGCCAATAGAATTTCGTGTTCAGATTCACCGCAAATGTTCAACTTTTCCCGGTACTTTCTTCACAGACTGGTATAACTTTATCAAGCTTTCATTAATGTTTTTATTTTAGCAAATAATGTTATAGCATATCAGGAAAGTTTCCTCAATTTTAAATTACATTGTATTCACTTTGTTGCACTCAAGGCTCCAGAAGTTCACCAATTTAAAGTCGCTCAGCGACTAATGGAAAGGGCTATGCTCGGAGTATCTCTAAAAGACCGCATCAGGAATGATGTGATCCGAAGAGAACTAAAGTCACCGGATTAGCAAACTGAAGTGGCAGCGGGTTGGTCATATTAGCCGTAGAACTGATGGTCGCTGGAGCCGAGACTGAATCTTGATAAACGTAGTGTGGGACAGCCTGTGGCAAGGTGGGATGACGATATTCGTAGGCTGGTTGGAGTGTGCGGGATTAGAACGGCCGAAAATCGCATGCGGTGGCGTGCTTTAGAGGACGCCTATGTCCAACAGTGGACAGGAGTGGGCTGATAATGATGACCTTGTATTAATCTATCTGCTTTTCCATATTTTATACATTTGTGTTGCACCTCTATCTTCCCTCACATTCATATGGATTATTTCCTCTCCATCCATAAATTGCCTGGGAGAGATTGCTCTAGGAGATAAGACCGCCCTTGGTACTCCAGTTAATCAGGTTTTTTAAATTGTAATTTGATTTATTATTGTGCAAAAAGAATTATTCTATTCTACAAATTGGACAAAGCAGGAGAGAAAATGCACTGGGCATTATTATAATGATGGACATATTAGAGATTATTTCTAATACTTTATTTATTAAACAGGTGCACAAATCACTCACAGCTGGTGGTGGTGAAGAGGAAAGGAATTAAAGGTGGTTTCATGGCTACGGTTGCCGACGCTGGCGGCTCGCGTACCTAATGCCAGGCATGCGCGCTTACAATCACACGAAGCTAGAAACGATGTTAGTAACTAACATTGTTTCACAGCAACACTTGCGAGTTTATAAGTTTAAAATAATACCTATGAAACGTCCCTTAAAGATAAATAAATAATTATTATCTTCAAACATTCACACGTATCAACTAGCCCCATTTTAAGCAACTAATCCTGCTTGTGTTACGGACACTAGATCGCGGATAAATATAATTAATAGATAAATACATATAAATATCCCGAATATATAAATATATATAAACATCCAAGACTGGAGAGCAAATGCCTGAAAATTCATCACCAAAAAATATTCCCCCACGGGGGATCGAACCCAGAACCTTTCGAGATGGCGACGCCTTGAAACGGCATACTCGACCAAGAAGGTTGTCAAGATAATATAAAAGTGCCTTCTGGGACGAAAAGGTTAAGCCTGATCGGATTGAAGTTCTGAAAGTAAAATAAGCAGAACCAAAGTGAATATTCCTCAATTTTAAATCGACTCACCCAACACGTAATTTCTTCTCTTTAATATTAGGTCCTTACCTATGAAATTGGTGTTTTGTATGGAAATTTTGTGGAAATCTGCATTTTCCATACTAACATTTTTTCACTTTTCTTCACAACGACAAATCCAAAGATAATAATATTTCGCATCTATCATTAGACAAGCTTTAGTAATATGTGTAATATCACACTTCATAAATTTTTTGTATGGTTTTTAAGTGAATGCAAATACAATGATGTATTCGGGAGGCACTTAAAAAGAGTTTTCTCCGTGTCCAATTTTAACACAATTAAACTTACAACAAATTATCAAAACAAATCAAAAGAGCTCAAAAATATAGTCTATTTTTAGACGAGATAATTATTTTTTAAGAATACTCTGAATCTTAATAGTTACAGAGAAAATACTAAGAGAGAAAAAAAACACCAATTTCTTAGGTAAGGACCCAATATTACTATTAACCTTCCTTACACTACCGTGTAAATAATGCCCAAGCAATACCATAAATAACGTGGAATTGAGCGTGTACATCATAATTTTAGGACTTAAACTGTACGTGCGATGTATTACTCCCATTTGTTAATTAGCGAGCAGACGCTTTGAGCGGCAACGTCTCGAAATAAAAGGTGTAACTAATATAATAATAAGGTAAATTCAGGGTGTACAGTCACCAACAGACTAACCATTACGCTCGACTGTAACTTACGCCCTTATTTCTATCGTCATAAGAATCAATTTTTAATTACGCAAGAGGGTATAGCGAAAATGTTGGAAGGAAACTAATTTATTGGTGCGTAATTACTGATTTGGATCGCGTCGTGTTACGGTAACTTGTAAATTAGGCTTGCGCTAAAATTACCGGTTATTACGTAATTAATGGCGATTTAATGATTTTTTTATTTATTTAGCTCCCTCGGAATTGTTGGTCTAGCTTCGTGCGGTTTGGATTGGATAGAAAATTAAGTGCTTGCACCATGGTTGGGTATAGGATGGGATAATTTTGTGATTTAGAGGTTCTACCTATGTCGTCCTCAGCCTATAGACGTCCCAGACGGGCGCAGGCCTTCCTCATAGAAACAAACACATGAGGAGTATGAGCCGTAACACCACCAAGCTAACCCGATGCGGGTTGGTAGGTATAAACAATTGCAATAGCAACCAGGACCTACGGCTCAACGTTCCGACTGAAGCACGGAGGAGTTCGAGATCACAAGGTTTGATCACTCATTCACGGCCTGACCATGGCGAAGGTAGCTTCGTTTCGATATTAAAAGGTAAATCCTACCTGCCACTACGCCACCGAGCTCCTCACTACTTTACATTTTCGAACTCTATTTGATTAAAATTGAACTCTATTAGAGTAAAGAAAACCAACAACCCTCTCAACGCTGCTGGTATATTTGAATCCCCTTAAAACTATTGTACCACTCGTTTTAAAAACTGAACAGCTATTCTTGCGAAGAAACAATTTGCCGTGATCGGTTCTCGAGTCTAGAGTCGATGAGAATCTCTCGAACAATATACACAGACACTCGGGGACAAAAGAAGTCCCCCTCTTACCCTCTGACACTGCACCTAAGTGGCTATCAGGATTTCTCTGTAGGCTGTGGGAGTTTTTAAAAGATTTTATAGAAAAGAACTGAAGAACGGAACATCTATATGAAATACACGAGTTTTTCTGTCAAAGGTTATTAGATAACTAAAGAATAAGAATATAATTTTGGGGATAAAACTATCCCATGTCGTTCAAAGCCTCAAATTATTTTCACACCAAATTCATATGAATATGTTCACCTTTTTAAGCAAATTGAGAACAAAATGGCAGCGGTAGCCGAGTTGGGACGGACGGGGTAGTCGGGAGAGACTACCACTGAGTTTGAATAAAACTGTACAGTTTATGGTAAATATTGCTTGCCTCACATTGTGCCCGGTGCATGCCAACAGGCTTGGCACCTGTTACATGGGGACCTAACGTATCTGACGAAATGTGGGTATTTAATACCTCTGCCTACCCCTTTGAGGAAATAGGCGTGATGATATGTATGTATGTATGAAAACAAAAAACTATGTGAAACGATATTCGAAATCCTTCCTAAATTCTTTAACTGTTCTCAAATTTCAGCCGTATAAGCGTAAATTGTTAAGAAACTGTAACAACACAACAAAACAAACAAACAAAGGCGCTAAGCTCTAAACAATAAGCATCAAAATGGTCAGCAAACACCAAAGCAAACGAAAACAACATAGGTCAAAGCAAAACGGTCACAAAGCACACTCGCTTTGTATCTCAATTTCATTACACTGAATTTCCCTCAATATCTATTGGTACGAGCAATGGACGCCAACTTCCGGCAGCATGAAAAAAAACTCTTCGCACCAAAAATTTCACGGCACCACGCTAAACTGTCTCAAATGGACCCCAATTTTTTCACACAAGCGGCCCGCTCTTGTGGAAAACAAAAAAGGATTGCTACGAGTCTCCCCGTTCCCGCGGATTTTCCCGGGGCTTTTTTACCCACTTAATTTCGTTAGGAGGGTTAATCAAATGTTGCCTTTTTGTATATTTAACAACACTAAGAGGCTGGCGGATTGGAAATTAAGATTACGTTTTAAGATTTACTTTTTTTCGAATCAATCAAAAGTTTTAATATTAGAAGTAATCTTAGATAAAAAAAAATGGTTCTGTAGACCGAAAGCTAGGAGGAGCTCGGTGGCGTAAAGATACGATAGTACGCTTGGCTTTTGAAAGAAAGAAAGAAAAACATTTATTCCGACACAGACACGAGACTTTATACGGACATAAAGAATATATACATAGCTATATTACACACAAACAAAGAAAAATACAGGAATACATAGTAAATATCTATTTGAAACTGTCTCACGGCTGTGCCAAAACAGGTAGCCAATTCAGCATGATGTCAGGTTTATGAGTCCTGACGCTGGTCTATTGGCACCTCATATTTTTTTTTTGATCGAAAACAAAGCCACCTTCGACCTCGGTTAGGCCGTGGATGGAAAACTTTGGAAGGCACGTTAAGCCGTTTGTCCCAGTCGCTATTGCATCCGTTTCTACCTTCAAACCAGCAACAGCCAGCGTGGTGGTGTTACGGCCCACACTCTTCATGTGTTTCTCTACACATTTAAACATTTCTAGCCAAATGTGGGCGCTAACACCTTTGCCTACTCCTGCGCAAGAAAAGCGTGAGGATTATGTTATGTGATCTGACATACACTGCTTTTGCCTATGCTTAACCACCTCTCTGGTCTAGTGGTTCACACCACTGGGTGTTGATCGGGAGGTCCGCGTTCGATGTCCATGGGGACAGAAGTTTTTCTTCTCGGTTTGGTTGGTGGTAGGGTTTCCTAGCTCGCCTGGCTAGCTACCACCGTTTTACCTGAATTTGTCGCCACAGTAAAAATAAGCTTATAAGCATTTGTTGTGTTCCGGCAATCAGAGGTATGATAGCCAGTTCCTTAGTTGTTGAGGATTTATAGCTAGGTGAAGCTCGCTTCCACCTTGGGCCTTCTCGGGACTTCCTATGACTAGAAAATATATAAATTCAATTTTTATTCAACCCTAAGTCTAGTGTGTAGCCGGAGATTTCTACCAGATCATATATTTTATAATCAAAATATAACGTGAATGAATATACTACCACAAACATAAATTATAAAATGTTTAATCGTATTACTTTCTCTAATGGGGCGCCCAATTTAAACGATTCCGATCTACCCTCATTTTTGGATATTTAAAATCAAATTACCTTTCATTTTATATTTAATATGAACGAAATTTCACGGAACAATTTGTAGTGTAATCATTACTTAGTCACACATTTATATCATATTGGAGCAACTAACATCAAAGAATTAAATGTAATTAAGTATTTGGGAGTAGTTTTCGATCAAAAATTAACATTTGTTCCCCATTTAAAGAATATTGCCAGCCGTGCGTCTAGAATGTTAGGGTTTGTAATTAGAAATTCTAAAGGCTTACGTAACAGCAAAATCAAAATTCTTTTATACAATACTCTCGTACGCAGCGTGTTGGAATATGTAGGCTGAGGACGACGTACAACAGCTTGTGGGGAGCCGTAGGCTTTATCCCACATGTAGATAGTTGGTGGAAGTATATTACTCGAGAAAAAAAATATATATGCAAATAAACAATACAGAGTTTAATATGTCACAAGATTTACACGACAGCGCGATGACAGAAGTCACAGACCGCACCATAAATAAATATAGACCAACGCGGTTAGTACGCCACAGTACTCCCCCGGGAGACCGTGACTACGGTCGATGAAAATCAGGGAACCTGACTGTTCTTCCACTGGAAGTTCGTCTCCCTTCCTGGGCCTTCTCAGCAACATGGGCTTATAAGAAAAAAAAAAGTAACGGTTAGTACGCCACCAGCTAATGAAACTGCCCTTGACTTATCCTTGGACTCGACTAATATTTACAACTACATTTTATTCCTTGTTTTTTCAATATAATAACTACCGATGCGTATTAATTGTAGGACCACAGTAATGTCCACAAAAATGATCATTACATCCTTGAAGCTCGTTTTCATTCTAACCGCCATTGTATACATGGGTATATATTTAAATTAATTGCCCGTTAACTTCTTCAGTTAAGTGTAAACGCCTCATTTGTTGTTAGGCGGAGCGTGCATAACTGCTGTTCTTTGTAGAGATGAACTTGTGGTTTCTGTATTATATTATATTATGTTAGATTTTTTACATTGAATAGGATGGGCCGGTCAAAAGTACCCGAAATCGCCGAGCGTGTTGGAGAACTGTAAAGAGAGGAGATGATGCGAAAGAAATATACAAGGATCGTAGCAAATGGAAGGAAGTCATCTCTACCGGAAGCGAGGCTCCAGGAGAATACAAGAATCGTAGCAAGTGGAAAGTCCTCTCTGCCTCCCTCTTCTGGAGAAAGAGCTTTGATATTAGGTGCTTACATATGAAATTGGTGTTTTGAAATAGACCATAATAATATATTTGAGCTCGTATTATTCAATTTGATAATTTTTTTTAAGTTTAATTGTGTTAATATTAGACACAAAGACAATTATTTTTAACTTCCTCCCGAATACATCATTTGATTTGCATTATCATAAAAATTATGAATAGTTTTTATCAAGCGTGTTCACACACATATTGCTAAAGCTTGTCTAATGATACATGCCAAATATTATTATCTCTGGATTTGTCGTTGTGAAGAAAACTGATAAAATGTTAGTATGTAAAATGCAGACATCCCCAAAATCTCCATACAAAACACCAATTTTATAGGTAAGGACCTAATATTAATGTTCATTACCGCGAGCGCTTGTATCAAGTACAACCACGACGCTTTGATTGTAAATGTAATCGATACAAGCGGCACCCAAAGACCCAGTAACCAATACACCCTTAGTCGCCTTTTACGACATGCTTGGCAAGAAAAGCAGCTGGCATATTCTTTTTGCGTCCCGGACTAACACGGGACGCAATGTGTGGATATTCCGCCACAAAATGTTGGAACAACATACCTCCTCCGTTAAGAAAATGTAGCAATGTTAATACATTTAGATTAAAATATAAGAAATATTTATTAGATTTACAACAAGAACTTGGATAGTAGGGTGTTTACCTAAAGATGTTGTGTTTTGTAAGTGTATAGTGAAGGAAATTGTAATGTGTATTTATTGTGCCTTGTACTTTAAGTTCTGCGTGTGTACCTGCCATGTATGTTTCAGTGTATCCCAAGTGCCATTATAATTTAAATGAAACTGTTTTTAAAAGGGTTTACTAGTAGTTATTGTTATAAATAGGGTTAAGAAATTGTTATTTAGTTTTAATACAGCGCAGCGTAGTAGTACTCCCAAGGGAAAAAATTTGGTGACCACGAAAGACCAGCGTCGGATGTCTGCGACAACTGACACATGCTGAGTGGCTCGCCATTTAGTGTCACAATTTTCTTAGATATTAAGCTTAGTACTAAGGTTAATTCTGTGTCACTAATAAATTATTTTCTTTCTTCTTTCTTTCTTTCTTTCAATGCTTTTAAAAAGAAAACTTCAACACTTCGATGCAGTCGTGATGAAATTCTGGTGCTATTATTTTACTTCAATGTCTCATTACCGCATATTTATAATAAACACTAGCCTTAATTAATTTTCATTCATGAACAGTAATGAACTTTCAAAGGATATTGTAAAGAGAGCTTAACGTAACATTTTATATGACCAGCTAAAGAGCAAAATAATATTATTATACTTATAAACAAACTAGCTGTGCCCGCGACGTCGTTCGCGTGGCTTTTGATTTAACGCCGATACAAGTTTAGAAAAAAAGTTTGTGTGTTTGTTAACACTGCATTATTTTACAAAGTGCTCAACTTTACATTCTACATCTAATTAGCAAAATGTTGATTATTAATAGTTTAACTAAAACCTCTCTAAATATTAATATAATGAAAACAACATTTCTAGTCAGTTTCATCTGATTGACTGATGTCATGGTGATAAATCTCTGTTGTCTTGTCATTATTTTACAACGCCGAGAAATTTTTAAATTCGAAATGAAATTTCATTTTGACGGAATATGTCATATAATACTCGGTCGAGCAGATATTGATAACCACGGTTACATCCGCACGGTACCCGTTTCCATGGGGATATCGGGATAAAAAGTAAAAGCCTATATCCTTTCTCAGGCTCTAGACTATCTGTGTACCAAATTTAAATTGAATCGGTTCAGTAGTTTTGACGTGAAAGCAAGACAGACAGAGTTACTTTCGCATTTATAATATTAGTATGGAATATATATTTCAAATGTATACATACGATAAAGCTCGATTCTATTTGTACTTAATACTTTTTTAAGAGAAATTCGAGTGCGATTCTGCGAATTTTGCTTGCCTGCATCCAAATTCCATAAAATCAAACATAATTTTGCTAGAAAACAACCTAATTAGCAATGTAAATCCACCTGAAACAGAACTAGTATGAAGTTAGTAATGAGAGTAGAGGATGCGAAAGATGTCTGACAGGATCGCGAGTGCAGGTCTGGTCCCTTATTCTAAACTATCGGAAACTAAACGAATCACGGAACCTCTATTTTCTGTATCTTTATTGCGACGAATTAGAACGAGACAGGACGCGACTTTCCTAATCGAATCCGTAAACCGACAGCTTAGAATAAAGGCTGTAATCACTGCCTATCCGACTGGGACAAAGACATGAGTTATATTATGTTACGTATGTAGTTAACATTAAACCATGTTAAATACTATCACGAAAGTTGTAAAAAAGGCGAAAGGCCTTACTAGTTACAATCTCGATCTTTAAGGAACTCCAGTAACAAATAGACAGGCGAAGTCGGGGCATTAGTTTGGTGTGCCAGCGGGCGCCAACGTTAAACTCTTAAATTGATTCTCTAGCATGAATAGTAGCAGCAGCAAATAAAATAATATTTACCTACACTCATGTTATAATGTTCGAATTATGAACTCAGACTCGAACTCATAATGACATACTTTTTAACACAGATGATAAAAACGAAATTTAAAAATGGAAACTGTAGCATAATGACCATTATGCAACAGGTTGGACTCATTATGAAACAATTATTTTTCTTAAAAACGAACCTAATGGCAAAATGTTTTCCAGACAACAATAAATAAAATTAATTCATTTTTTTTTGTTTTATTTCTTTAAATAATGAGTGTAGATAAAGAAGTGTATGTAGCTGCACATAACTCGGTATTAAAACACTCGCGTGATACTTTAAAAAAACCACGACAAAACAACACCACGCTCGTGTTTTAATAACCGATATTATGTGACAGTTACATAAAGTACTATTATTAAATACTATTCCCGCGCTTCCCGCTCTAGACTCCACCAAACCAAATGTGTACCAAAATTCAATTAAACTGGTTCAATAGTTTTGACGTGAAAGCGAGACAAACAGACAGAGTTACTTTCGCATTTATAATATTAGAATAGAATAGCATGCCTATTAAACACACAAGTTTCTATGTCAAGTCAGTCAAGTCGCATATACTTAAGTCCGTAACAGGCAGCGATCCTGTTGCTCTTTGGTTATACAATTAACTTTTAAGGAAATGAATTTATAATAAGTCGTACTTAAGTAATTGCATTGAGGAGCATTGAGAAGCTCGGTGGGTTAGTGTGTAGTCCGCTTTAACTTTCGATATCGAAAACAATGGATGACCAAAGCTTTGTGATTTCGAACTCCTCCGAGCTTCGGAAGGCACGTTTAGCCGAAAATTGGTACACAGATAGTCTAAGAAAGGACATAGGCTACCTTTTATCCCGATATTCCCATGGGAACGGGTGCCATGCGGGTGAATGTAAAAAAATATAAATAACGTCTCCCAGAAAAATGAAGGACAAATTTACACCACTGTGAACTTTGATTCTAATAATAGAGTAGGAGTAAATTTTCAATTCTACCAGTTGAGGCTACTGTTCCAATTTGAAAAAATCTTTCAGTGTTAAATAGCCTTTTTATTGAGGAAGGCTATAGGCTACATACCATCACACTATCTCAAAGTAACTATTCTACGAGGACGAAGTCGCGAGCAAAAGCTAGTATTCGTCACCGAAGTCATTGGTCACCGGTTCACATCCCTATTAGTACCGTTAATAATAATAATAATTTTTATAATAATAATTATTTATTTATTTGCACCATTACAAGTTACAATATTTTGATAATGACACAATAACAGCCGCTTTAATAAATCAAAGACTGTATGACAGCTGTTAACGCCCACCTCCAGGACAGATGATATTTTGGTACACTATTACAATTTGTATGACAAGAAAAATAAACAAATAAACTTAAAGGAAGTGTGTGCGTTTGTGTGTGTGTGTGTGTGTGTGTGTGTGTGTGTGTGTGTGTGTGTGTGTGTGGTTGTGTGGTGTGTTTGTGTGTGTGTGTGTGTGTGTGTGTGTGTGTGTGTGTGTGTGGTGTGTTTGTGTGTGTGCATTAGGGTCTTTAATATGAAACTAGACAATAAGTGTTTCAGTTTCATCGTATGAGAGTGCCATCAGCGTGATTACAAGCGTGATGTATTACGTTGTCGTAATTCATCACGCTTGTAATCCCCACCACCTAGTAGGCTAGGGGCCTCTTAAAAAAAAAGTCAATGCAGCAAACTTTCTTTAACTTAACAACAGTATACATATAAAAGTAATAACCACGGGCTATATAAAATGCCAATACGAGCCACAGAATCCGAACCATATAAAATAGACCTTCCTACTATCATAATTTTACTCATATTTTTATATTCAATTACATCTAAAACAACAACAAAGTTTCCAATCCAATATTTACTTCAACAAAGTTATTTTACTACCTTCGTTTTTGCTGACAGTCCAAACGGCTGAACGAAATGAAAAGTGATGCAAAAATATATTTCAAGGTATGCCACGTAAGAGCAAGATAGGGATAGCAAACGCTTCTTTAGATCATAGATTAGAAAAGGACAGTTATATTTAATCAATACCAGGCACGCGAAGAGAAAAGTCGTAATTACATTGTAGTTCATTGAAATCATGTCTTTTGTGAGTAAATTTAGGGTGTAAATTTGATTGAAGTTGTGGAGCTTTTTATGCAGCAAAGAGATCGGGCTTGCTCAGTATGTTAATAAAAAAAGTTTTTTATTTGTGTTGGTTTTCCCGTTTCGCCGATGCCGGATTTCACCGGGACCTTTTGTACTTAGTTTGGGAGCAATTGCTATTATTTGCGATTTAATAGATCATTGTCAGGCGCCATTTTGCTTACAGAATAATTTTGATAATCATTTCATGAAAATCTTATTTCGGTTATTTACGCACAGATTACAAAATAACATATCAGTAAGAATTTACTAAGTAAGGTTTTTATTTTTTTACTTTACTAAAGGGATGAGGATACTCGAGGTTTTGGGTCACAAAGCCAAAAAAGAAGGCCACAATTCTACTTGTTGTTACTGGCAAGTATGAAGGCAAACGACCCAAAAGCCGCAGTCCAACACTGGACTGATTAGGTCCATTCTGCTCTTGACTTCCATCTGCACTCCGCTCTTCACAATGCCAAGAATCGACATAGATGGCGAAGCTTAGTGAGACAAAAACTTATACCCCGGGAACCTCACGACCCTCAGAAATGAGGAACACGAAGCGAGGAGGAAAGGGAGGTAGAGATTACCTTTCTCCGCAACTAAACGGTTTGAAGATTTTGGCAGTGAAATATATTGGGCTTTGATCGCGCTTAATAAAAAAATAAATATCTTCAAACATTCACACCTATCAACTAGCCCCATTTTAAACAACTAATGCTGCTTGTGTTACGGACACTACATAACGGATAAACATATTTAATAGATAAATGCATATAAATATCCTGAATATATAGCATCCAAGACTGGAGAACAAAGGCCTGAATTCATCACACAAACATTTGCCCCCGAGATCGAAACCAGAACCCCTCGAGATGGCGACGCGTGGAGACCGGCATACAGACCAATCGACCACGAAGGTCGTCAAAAGTATAGAACAGACTCTTCATATACAGTAGTTTTAGCAGTATGAGTCTGAAAGAAAAATGATAATGAACAAAACAATTATATCGTAGTGAAATTTAAGAATAAGCATATTATCTTAATTGTGACTTAAGGGACACCTGCAGAAATTGTACTTACATAAATTTTAGTGTTGTCAACGCAAGTGCGGTAAAATACGCACCTAATACGCGCCATTACGCGCACGGAAGGCGCGCGTATTATAAAAGGTATGTGTACATGTGTACACTAAGATGTAAGGGCACAGCATTAAACCAGGGCCCCGATCGTGTTAAATATGAACGTATTTACCGTAATCAAATCATCTCGTGGAGTACTGTTCGCAACGGGTCGCAACGTTTTCAACTTTGACTTGGTGACAAATACGTTCTTCCGACGACCTCCGTGGTCTAGTAGTCTGTAGTCTCAACGCGTCGCCATCTCGAGAGGTTCTGGTTTCGATCTCGGGGGCAAATGTTCGTGTGATGAATTCAGACATTTGTTCTCAAATCTTGGATATTTATATAAGTATTGTATATTTTCTGAATATTTATATGTATGTATCCATTAAATATTATTATTTATTATTTATTTAATCTTTATGTACGAAATACAAAGGCGGACTTAATGCCTTGAGGCATTCTCTACCAGTCAACCGGAAAGCGGAGAAGCGGAGCGGCGGGCGGCGGCGGCGGTATGTATCCGTCATCTAGTATCCTTAACACATTAGTTGCTTAAAATGGGGCTAGTTGATAGGTGTGAATGACTGAAGGTATTTATTTATTGAGAGGGAACACAATAATGTTGGTAAGAAAATTTCAAAGACTGCAATGATATTGGCAATACTGGGTCATTCAAGCACGAGATAATGGCTGACAGGCTGAGATTGGTTCATTGTTGGAAAACTACTTGATTACTGGTGAAAAAATAGCTCCTAGCCAATATGAAAAGCAAAATGTGATACGTTTATGATAGCGATTTGGTAATATGAACTACCAACTTTCGTTGAATATTCAATATATTATATTCTTGGGGTCTTCAAATAGCAACAGAATATCATCTAGGCAAATATGCTCCATCCTAAATTTCATCTAAGCTTACCATCAGGTGAGACAGGGGTCAAATGTTTGCCTGTGATAAACGATATATGTGATCTATATTAAAAATTGTTATAGGGAGCTATTACCAATATAACACACATTACTCATGATCGTGCTATTTTCCCCGAAGGGGAAAGGAGAGAAAAGGAAAGATGATACACTCCTTTTTCTTTCTTAGTAATAGTTTTTGTATTTCTAAGAAGTAAAAGAAATTTTTTATCTAAAAGGAGGCAAAGGGATCTAGACCAAACATGAATTATGTAGGTCTTCCTTTACCATTAAGTCGCGACAGAGCGCCTAACTTGTATTTATATTCCAATCTTACCTGACGTTACTCTTTTACGTGTCACACGTGGTACTGTCACCAACACGTCAAAGTATACAGAACTGTCAAAATTGCTTATTAGATCTTCAAGCTTAACTCGTTAGGTATAAAGTACAATTTTTTTTGGGTTTTAACAGTTTGTGGACGTCGTCTGGTGGTGACTGTCCTTTTTTGTTCGTCTGGATGGCTATTCAATTATTTATGAAAAAAGTATTTAGCGGTCCCCAAGCCTATGATACAAGGCGTAACGTTTTGTCGCAGGACTTTGAGCTCAATTTGTAGGTATTAGAGATTATTTTTTTAAGTAATGATACCTAAACCAAAAAAAAGAAACAAAAAGAATGTACCAACTGCTTTTCTTGCCTAGCATGTCGTAAAAGGCGACTAAGGGCGTAGGCGTAGCTACTGGGTCTGTGATTGTGCAGGCGATTAGCGAGCCACTTGTTACTACTCTTTCACGATTTTTCATCTGAATAAATCCAATTTTTGTATGGCTAAATGTGGTCTTAAGGAACATACTGCTCCTTGGACTCTGCCTATCCATTCGGGGATTCCAGGCGTGATTGTATGTATGTATACTTAAACCTATTTTAAAATGCGTGATAACGAACTCATCTTCCGATCATTGTGGTCTTATAGTGTATTGCTGTTAAAAAAATAAACTTAAGTTAACTAAACTTTATACACGTATTATACAAACTATCACCGAACATCGTGTGGAAAATGGTTAAAATAATATTGAAATAAAAACAGGCAAAATCAAGTTGACAGGTAACGTGGATGTTCAATATAAAGAGTTATTTTATGCATTAAAAGATGAGATTGATAATAATTTTCCGATCAAAAAACGCCCTTACAAAAATTTTAACATAAAAATTGGTGACTGGGCACACACAAAAGGAATATATAAAAGAGTTAAGCTTCATGAGCTCTATGTATTTAAAAAATATAATCACAATGAAGATTTTAATGAATACGTGGAATAGTTCGCGCTTCACCAAGCAGTGTCTGCACTCAGCGTGGTCATAATCGAAAATCTTTTAAGAAATCTTGTTTCATTGCTAAATCAACGTATATCAAGAAAACAATTGAATCTTCCAAGAATAAAATAAAGTTTACATGGAAAATAATCAACCGCGAAATAGGTAACGCCAAATCAAATGACAATAGCTATTCACTAACAAAAGAAAATAAACACGGTTAATTCTGATGTTGAAATTGCAAATATATTATATTTAAAAAAAGTGTATTTTACTGTAAAGGGAGGAAACATCTTGCAGAGTTTCTTGCCCGTTCTTCTCAGAAAAAGGCCTCCTGGTAGCTAGTGAACGGTTGATATAATTTGACATTCATAAGAGTTTGTAAATACCTAAACTGAATAAATAATTTGACGTTTGACTAAAATTTATTCATTGAGTTTATATTTAGTGGGAAAATACAAAAAAAAATTGTTTCTCTTTCTGTTTGTCTGTTTGTACGGGCTAATCCCTGAAACGGCTGGACCGATCTCAATGAAATTTTGCATGGTGATACCTTATATCCCTGGTCAACATCTTAGATACTTTTTATTCCGGAAAATTAAAGGGTACCGTGGGATAGTTAAAAAACCAGTAACCGATGACGAAGTCGTGGGCAACATCTAGTCTATGATAAAGATTATGACGTAACACAAATAGGAGTTACAAATCGTAACGCCTCAAGGCATCAGCATGTCAGCCCACCTATCCCCAAAGGAGTAGAAAGAGGTCTGTGAATTGCAAACTGTGACACATAAGGCCCTAATTTCCTTTCATACCCACGTCAACACCCAAAAGACCCAATTCAAATCATTTCAATAAATTAAACGCCAAGGGATATTCCTAATCACTTTACTAGATAATAATATGGTCCCCAGGGCCAGGCCATTCCAATGTTACAGATTAAAAATCCCAGTAGTCTTTATTAAACACTTTATTGCACAAATAAACACAAATACAGGTCATTATATAACAATAGTATGCAAAGGAAGACTTATCCCTAATAGAGATCTCTGCCAGTCAACCCAACACAGGTGTGTGAGATTTAGTATTGAAAGGGAAGAGACACCAGCGCGAATGATAAAAAAATTAAAGATGTTAAAAACAGGGAGTCCACAGGGCGTCCCACGGCTATGCCACATGGAAAGAAAGTATCTTATACATTGCAAACATACATATAATCACGACTATTATCCCCTAAGGGTTAGTCAGAGACTAGGCGAAAGTATCGCAAAAACAGTCCATTGCCATAGTCCGCGCGTCACCAAGCAGTCACTCAGCGTGATAGACGGTGACCCCATCGTCGCTTTAAGCTATTGGATGGTTGTGCAGTTCTAAGTCCATTAGTCGCCTTTTACGACACCCAAGGGAAGAGATAGGTTGGTAGTATTCTTTTAATGAGCCGCGACCACACGGCTATACATTGCAGATGGAATATTTTACTGAATGAAAACATTATTTGAATTTCAAAAAACAATTTAATCTGCATTCATAGATATTAAAATAATTACATGGTTGAACCGGGAATCTAACCCGTTACACGAGAAACCCTCTAACTTTATCATACCAATCGAAAGTATGATAAAGAGGATTCACGAAATATTGTAAAATATTTATGATATTCATAATAAGCATGCGCTAAGACGCATCGAAACTGAATATAACCTCTGTGAATTACTACTCTATCGTAGAGTAGTAATTCACAGAGGTTTAGACTTTCACGTCAAAATTTCCTTTAAAATTCAGGAGCCATTGTCTGAACTAATGCTATCCGAATCACGTACGCTACACCTTCCCGCATTCGGGCAGACGTAAATTAAACCAGCGTCATCTAGCGAAAAATCTGAAATTAAATTATACAAGCGATAAATCCTACAAGAAAATGTTGAAAGCGCACTTTATGTAGCAGAAAAAAGTAAAAACAGTTTTTTTCTAAATAAATTGCGGCAGTGGACCGTTGGCGACCTCTGCCGTCATAATTCAGAGGCGGCAAACCTTTCTGTGAATTTATTAACATGTCATACGTGTCGGATGCATAGGTAAGCTTGGTTCAGTATATTATGTAGAGTGTTAATCTAACGGAGATATTGTAAGGATACGCAAAATACTAAAAAAAAACAATTTTTATATTATTGTTTCTCTGTCTGTTCGTCTGTTTGAAATTTTGCTTGGTGATTTCATTCCAAAATCTTAGATACTTTTTATTCCGGAAAATTAAAGTTCCCGTGGGATAGTTAAAAAACTAGTAACCGCGGACCAAGTCGCAGGCAACAGCTGCACAGCATAACGTTAAATAAATATTAAGTCTATAATGAGAATATTCAATTCAAAATCACTTATGATAACGATACGTTGCGACTAAAGGTTTGTGCTCCCCCGCACTAGCTAGTACTGTAGGTACTGTTAGTAATATAGTGCAAGTATTGCAAAAGTCTTAAACCAATTTTAACATGTTTTGCAGTTACACCCAAAGAAGGCATCTTATGAGTCAGCAAGGTGGAGGTCGCTAGGTCTGCCTCCTTTGGTGCTGCCCTAGCATCCTTCGCAAATGGACTTATCTAATGCTTACCATCAGGTGGTGTTTGCTGGGCTGATTATAAAAAAAAAAGTCTTACTGTGTCTCTGTACACTATGACTTAGTCTGGATGTATCCAGTTTTGTGCCTGGTTTCACATACGTATTTCAATTAATATTATGCTCTTTTGACATAATCATGTAATTTGCATTAATTTTTCGTACACTTTCGAAATTACTAAGGCAACACTTTTTACTTGGTAATTTCATTGGTAATTAGTAATTTCACAATTACACTAGCTCCGTGTAATTGTGTAAGCTCCATGTAACCTAACGCCATTTCACAGCCGTACGCGCGTGTTAGACTAATATATTTATTACAAAAACATATATGTGATGATAATTAATATGATATAATGCTTCAGTTTGTGATAAATGTTGTTAGTTGAATAATTTTGCAAATGTTTCTGTACCATAACAACAGTCATAAAAGTTACTTGAATATAATAATCAACAACGAAATAAGCTGAATATTGGGATTAATCATTAATAAATTACTTTATTAATTTGATATAAAATTTAAGAAATAGTTTAACTATTTCTTAAATTTTATATTTATCACAAACTGAAGCATTACAGAATATTAATTATCATCACATATATGTTTTTGTAATAAATATATTAATCTAACACGCGCGTTTACTCTTCTCATAAAAACCTATGAAATTCTCGCCGGCGCTCTTGGCCAGAGCTGCTATTAAACATCCTTAAAGTTCAACTTAACTAGGAATATTTAGTAGGAATGTAGATAGATCTAGAACGAGAGGAAGCCGTAGATTGAGTGTGTGAGGTGAGAAGAAAATATATGCATGATAAACTGATGAACAGAGAAGAAAGAGAAATACATGTGGTACCGATTTCACCTGAAGTCGGGAAAAAATGGAAAAATAGACAGTGATTTTTAAAATAGCTACTTGTACCGTCTGAGCCGAAGTTGAGAGGGACGTTTTAGAGCAACGCCGCCAAGCGCGCGCGCTTACACGTCAAAATGTTGATACAATCTGACGTACAACACGCACGCGTGATCGGCGCTGGCTCAGCTCGGCTAAATATTTTTTTTAATAATTAATAAATATCCTCAACACCAACTAGCCCCTTTTTAGGTGACTAATGCTGCTTGTGTTATGGGCACTAGATGACGGATAAATATATTTAATAGATAATTACATATAAATATCCTGAATATATAAAAATAAACATTCAAAAACAAATGCCTGAATTTATCACCCAACCCAAACAACAACACCCAAACCCAATGCCCCCACCACGGAGGTGCTCGAGTTTATAATATTTACAAAAACTTTAAAACACTCATGGGTTCCATTGTATCGGTAATAATAGCTGGCTAGGTGAATGCTCATACAATACAGACAAACACTCATGTCATTATAATTGTTTTTTATTTTGAATAAAAACACAAATGATAACGCCACAGAGTAAACACCATGCCGACAGCAAAATCCCATTGGATGTGAAATAAAAAAGTATTAAGATGAGAATTTATTTTTTCGAGTCTGCCTGTACTTTGGTAGAACCATGTCGCCGGAATGGTAATGGCGTCATAATAATAACAGTGGCAATGTTTATAAATTCGCCGTTCCTTACCTAACATATTTTAGCTGTAATAGCTGAAATTTTCGTATTTTTACAGATTTTAATTTCATTCAGTTTATTTCTCGTTATGTCTTCTTTCTCTAGAGGACATTGTCATGATGCTAGCGAAATAATAACATACATACATATAATCCCGCCCAACTATTATCCCCTAAGGGTTAGTCAGAGACTAGGCAAAAGTTTTTATATTTATATTTTTTCAGTTTTTATATTGAGTACTTAATGCGTTATTATATATTATTTAATGCGTTCCTATACAAATCACAAATTTTTAGTTTTGTATGTAAGTTTAAACATAATAATATATATTGTTTATGTATGTACTATATAGTATACCTATATTTTTATTACCTATTTATTTATATATTTTAAATTTGTCAATTATTTACATATGTCATTATTGTCTAAAATTTTATTCACAGAACCATTGTAAATTTTAGGACGCATGTTGTTGGAGTACAGTCTGTACCCTATATTTATAGCTAATTTATTACGAACTATGTAACTGTACCCTGTTGTGTGTCTAAATAAATAAAAATAAAGGCACCGCAAATGCAGTGCCATAGTCCACGCTTTACCAAGCAGTGACAGCACTCAGCGTGACAGGTGGTGAGCCCGTCGCCGCTATAAGTTATCGGATGGTTATGCAGTTCTAAGTCCATTAGTCGCCTTTTACGACACCCAAGGGAAACGCTGGGTTGGTAGTATTATTTTAATGAGCCGCTACCACACGACTCGAAATAATAACATGTATCTATATTAACTTTTTAAATATTAAGGCGTTTGCCAGACAGACGCGGCCTACGCTCGCGGCCACGGTGGCGGCCTGTTCTCTGGTATGAATATCTTGGTATCGTTTCAGTGAAACGGTACCAAAACATTCATATTAAGGTGGCTTCCCAGGATCCATGATATTGGCAGATTGGCGCAGATTCACGGGGCACGGCCGACGACCACGGCCAGACGCACACTGCGCACGAGGCTCTTCCAACAACATAAAAATTTAAATAGATCTGTCTGCGTCTGTGTTTATGTAGACGACTTCAGATCGTAACAGACGAGCACGTACGCGCTCGCACCGCACCTTTGATGTTACCGATTCGCCGCGGTTCGGATAGGCCATTAGTTCCCAAAGTGGTCCAGGTGGACCTCTAGGAGTCTACGGGAGACTCGACGATGGTCTTCATCATATTGTTGCCTTCACATCTTCACATTTTCGTCGAGTTTTGGGAATATAGTAGAAATGTAGCTGCAGGGGTCCACCGGAACCAGATACATTTTGAAAGTGGTCATCTGCAAAATCATGGACGCTTCTCTTCCCACGGTCAGTCGGTGCGGGCTGGTCTATCCGCCTGCAATATCATCGCCGTAGGAAGCGAGCTGTTGAGAACGCAGCCGGTCTCAGATGCTAAGCAACACTTTTGCTGTTATTTTTTATTCTCTATAATTAATCTTTTAGTTTTCTTTCCATTTATTGTGGTTGTTTGTAAATAACGTTAAATAAACCATTTAATAACATTAACTGGGGTTTCTGTCCGCAACATTTGGGGCAAGTAAGAATAGTGGACGTGAAAACCAAGTCAGGTATTTTGAGACGGCCATCGATACGCTTAGCCAAACTTCCTACTGAAGAACACTACTGAGTGCCAGGAGACACTGGGGCGGACTGTTGAGAACGCAGCCGGTCTCAGTTGCTAAGCAACACTTTTGCTGTTATTTTTTATTCTCTAAAATTAATCTTTTAGTTTTCTTTCCATTTATTGTGGTTGTTTGTAAATAACGTTAAATAAACCATTTAATAACATTAACTGGGGTTTCTGTCCGCAACACGAGCTTTAGGCAACAAGCAACGTTTACACCCTAGACGTTTAGACGCGTCTGTCTGGCAAAGGCCTTAATCGTAAGAGATCGCTACACCGATCTCCACAGCCGGTATTACAAAAAGATTGTTTATAATGTTAGTCAATATCGTTTGTCTCACTGTGCCTGGTCCAGGGCAATACACTCGCCCCTGATGACAAACATATCAAGCGAAATGTGTCGATAGAGTCTTGTAGGGTTTCCATCCGTCCGGGTTTCCCTAGATTTGTCCTAGTTTGAAGAGCGTTCGGGGACCGTCCGGTAGGGGTTTTTTAAAATAGGCAAACCCGGACACTTTTGCTGTCAGGAGAATCCTCATTTTATATACAAGCGATAAAATGAAAAGATTTATTTCACGCATGTTTCTAGAAAAAAAATACGATGTTTTTATTTTTGTTCCAAAAAAATTGTAAATTTGAGGCGTCGGGGAAAATCCATATTTCGCTCAAATGACCGGGATTTTAGCCATGTTTTCCGGCGTCGGCAAATTAGGTTGTGGCAACCCTACTTGCTTGATATATAAAGAAAAGTCTAGCATTGAAAACAGTTAGTACATAAGTCCACGGAAACCATTATATACTTATTTTACAATCTTTTCAACAAGACAGTGCAAAGATATATTGCTAGATGCACTAATCAAGCTGATGTAAATTTGTCTCTATTGCGACGTAACAAATTTCAGATTCCAATAAAGCTAATAACGTATCCCCTACTTCTTGTAACCAAAACTCAAATATCCAACTATATGGCTTAACGATCTCATGTATGATTTTAGGGGGTGGTGCAAGTCATAAGATTTTAGACATTTTATTACTTTGGCAAAAAACTTCCGATGTGAACAACGTGCAAAAGAAAATAAATATAAAATTAATATTAATTGTTAAATTTATCAATCTGCCTCAGCACAATGACATAATAATAATTATACGTGTCTAAAGGTATTCGTATTTGTGTGTATATTCTCTTCTATATTCATTATGCAAATGTTGTTGTCATTTACATATTTAAATAAAGTTATTAGTGTAGATTCAGTTAATGAGCCGCTACCACACGACTCTAATTATATAAGTATCATCATCATTATCCTGCCCTTTTCCCAATTTCATTTAGGGTCGGCGCAACGAGTCTTTCTCCTCCACTCTCCCCTATCACACGCCATATCAACATTCACTCCCATTCTAGCCATGTCCTCATTCACACAAACTATCCATCTCTTCTTTGGTCTTCCTCTCCCTGCATTACCATCCACTCTCATATTCATAACTCTTCTCGTTACATGCTCATTCTCTCTCCTCAAAACATGTCCACACCACGACAGCCGCTTTTCTCTCAACTTGTTTAAAATAAATAGCTCCACACTCGCTAAATCTTATGACTTGCACTTTCATTCCGAACTATGCAGTGTGGGGTAGTAGTTATACCTGGAAGTTTAACAATAGTTTCAGCTTAGCTTCTTAAGTATTGTGGAGCGACGTATGCATTATACTCGTTTTTTAACGAGACCTCGCTGAATATCGAACGTTGGATCATAATATTGAAAGCTATCTTCTACTCTATAAGTGGATATTGCTGCCTGCACGTATTTAGTACAGTGTTTTGGCTTAAGTCAAATAAATAAGGTTGATTTTCGTTACGAATGTGTTCCATACTGGAACAGATATGTATTTTTTTCATTTTATTTTATGTTCAATTCCAACAACACTTATGGAAGATGTATATTTTTCGTGTCTGGGTGAGGCGCTTATTGAGTAGCTCCAGAAGCCAACACTGATTTTGGGCATGGCAACACTACGTGCGCCTGTGCCCTCTACTTAAACTACGTTCTACCTGTTCGAAACCAACAATCGGCGCGAGTGCCTCGCTCTAAATCATCATCTATAACTTAATAACCAAAATCATCATCTAGTTCTGAGACTCTTTCCCTTTGGAAGTTAGCGTGGACTAGTAACCTGTGGACCCTGTGTGTGATACCATCGCGTTACTGAGATCGGGCCTCATCGTACGTGGCGGTTGAAGGAGTTCATCGGTAAGTCGCCAAACCCCAGCTTAATATCATACAGCATGTTTTGCAGATTACTTATTCGACTCAACACTAATTAGTAACCATTCTACTGTGGATGTATTTACTTTCATTAGGTTTATATTAAACAGCTTACGTATTGTGTTTCGAATATAAGGTAGCTGATGTCATTTCCAGTTATTACCATCCAATGAAAGTTACACTGTTGGCCACGGACCTTCACGGAGAATCACACGAGGAGACGACCATTACACAACTAAGCTACGCTTGTCTGAATCAGACTGGTGGGGAGACGACCATTACACAACTGGACTACGCTTGCCTAAATCGGACTGGTGGGGAGACGATCATCTAGTATCCGTAATAAAAGCAGCATTAGTTGTTTTAAATGGGGCTAGTTTATAGGTGTGAACGTCTAAATATAATGGTAATTATTTATATTTATTTCATATCGCTATAAAGGCGAACAGCCTCTCGAATTTCAACTTCAATTGATAATTATGGATACTGTATTTGCTTCTGCAATACGAGACGCTACGCCGTCTGACCTTTAAACATTTTACGACGCCCTAAGTTGTAAATAAGTCTATTGTTGTTTTGAACAAGTAAAGGAAATCCAAAAGACCTATTAATAAAACAGAAAGTTTAGGTAAGTATCCTTTTCTATTTGTACACACAATACTCACAAATATCTTGTTTGGCCGAGGAAGTTTGCACTGTTATTTATTGAAACAAACCGGCCGGGCGGCCGCGTGTACCAATATTTATTTATATTTGCGCATTCGTGGTCAGAGGGTACGGAAAATATTAAAAAAAGGTTTTCGATTCTGTTCGAACGAAACGCTACAGAGTAGAATTGTTAATATTGTTGATATTAAAAATTTATTGCTGCTTCAATGATTTTTGGACATGATTTACATAAAGGTGAGTTATTCGACACCAGATTATATACAGACTGATCAATCCAAATGAGTCAGTGGGGTAAAATCCGAAAATATGAGGAATAGCAAAATCTGTTCTTAGGAATCATGACATCGATTTTGGATAATTAATAATGGCATTGATAGAAAAACAAAAATTCAATCAATCGAAAACGGACAACTTGCTATAAAAAGAGGTTGGACTCCCAAAACTGACCAGTTTGAATGGAAAAACACACGAAGAGTACGAGGAGTAACCTCAGCACGCTGGTCCAATGTCGATTGATGATTAGAAACATACCAGTAGAGACCGGGACCATCGGTCTAACATGTCGTATTCTGAAGCACGGAAGCACTTGAGAACACAAAGATCAATGAAAAGAAACCAATCATTAACAGCCAAAGCAATTGGTCATAATGATGGAGTAACGGCCCTTAGTACTTTCTTTCCATACCTATGTCCAGTATTAGCACGCTAGAGCTGTTCAAGTAATAAAAATTTAATGACTTAAAGCGGTCTTGTTAATTAAACTTCGACGAAGAGGAAAAACACGGGATTTCAATTAAACTGTTGTGTTGTAATTTGCTGAGAAGTAAACCGATATTATTTACAAGTTATATTATGAAAGTCCAATTATTAAATTTATTATATTGTTTTGTGTGTGTGTGGTAGCGGCTCAATAAAAGAATACTACCAACGCATCTATTCCCTTGAATGCCGTAAAAGGCGACTAATGGACTTAGAACTGCACAACCATCCAAGAGCTTATAGCGGCGACGGGCTCACCACCTGTCACGCTGAGTGCAGCCACTGCTTGGTGAAACGTGAACTATGGCAATGGACTGCTTTTGCGGTACTTTTGCTTAATGTCTGACTAACCCTTAGGGGTAATAGTCGTAATTATATGTATGTGTGTTTTTGCTTCTAACCTCATAGAGGTAAGTGGATTGCTAGAGTCATCTAGAACATATATACCTAAAATACATACATACCTATGAGCTCTCTAAGCTGCAGTTACTTGCAAATTGCCAAACTGCCAGTGATTTTAACTGCCAACTTGTAAAAAGCTTGAAGAGGTCAGGCCGGGAAGCAGCGATTCAAGCAATACCAAAAAGGTAAGATACCCTCTAATCTCTAAGGTAAAATAGAATACAATGTTATTTTTTATAAAGTCTGAAACGTCTGTCTCTGCGGCGGGCGCTAATGACTGCGACACTGTTTCGACAAATGTGGTCATTAACGCTACAACTGTTTACAAAATAATGTTCATGGTTTCAATAAAGATTTTTATTATTTTTTATTACCTAATTATTGGGGATGACCTCTATGGTCGAGTGGTCTGTATGCCGGTCTCAAGACGTCGCCATCTCCAGAGCTTCTGGATTCGATCCACGTGGGGGAAAATGTTTGTGTGATAAATACAGGCATTTGTTCTCTAGTCTTAAATGTTTACATGTATTGATATGTCATTATTCTATGCATAAATCTATAAAATTTATTTATCTTCCATGTAGCACCTGTAACACAAGCCGTATTAGTTGCTTAAAATGTGACTAGTTGATAGGCGTGAATGTCTGAGAATATTTATTTATTTTATTCAGTAGCGCTTATAATAATGAGTTTGATAGTCTCTCTTTATAAAAATGTTGTTTGTATATCAAGAGAAGTCGCCTAATTATATACGCTCTCGCCGATGACTTGCACCACATGTCAAGACTTAGCCGCTGTTCTCAACGCAACGCAAGAAGATACTTTAGATCGAAGCGTTTCGCATAGTTAGCACAGGAATTATCTAAAAGCGATGCATGTATCGAGGTTAAAATAAGCTGGATAAGCGGAACTAAAGTTTGCCTTTTGGTCTTGGAGCGGGGAAACTTCGAAAATACTGAAGATATACTATAAGCTATAATCTTAAATTAAACTTTTGACCAAGAAGTACTAAAGAAGAATAGCTTACCTACTATTTAGTTGGTATCAACGGGTCAAACCGGCGTTATAATTTTTTTTATTGCAAACGTTTCTTACCAAGACGTTGTGACGGGGTGAAGCCAGGGATAAAATGAAAAACGCTGGGTCGTCACTTAGGTATTGTATATATTGAAGAATTAAGGCACAACTGAAACAATTATATAAAAAAAAGGTAAATTACACTGAACACAAAACAATTTCACATTTAACACTTAAATATATTATAGAAAAGGTAGGGCTACTTACAATAGTGCCTTAAAGAGACTTATAGACTTTGTTCTTTATCAGGAACTGATCTTATGGGTTGTTGTAACTTTTTTTAAGCTTATAAAATTGATCATCACTTTATAAATATATTACAATTATTGTTAGTAGGGAGTCAACCACTCTACGCGCTGACTCTCGTAAGAATGAACTTCGAGAACAAAACAAATAAAAAGAGACAGACAGCAAATTTAAAAACGGAAACCAAGAGAAAAATGGCCAGAGAAGAGCGCAATGACAGCAACGAGTCGCTAATATAGCTATGGCGCCTCGTTACAACGTGACCTTTTTTTACGAGGAGGAATCCATTTACGGACCGTACCTACCGGTGGCTAGCCGGTAGTCGTGTGTGGGACTCACCTGCCATATTGGCACTACCCACTAAAACTCCCCGATATACCCGTTCCTGCCCTTCTGTGGGAGCGACCCGGGGTCTGCTGAGCAACTCTCCGAGCCGTTCCCAGGGCTTCCCGACCTGGACACTAGGTCGGGGTTTGCGTCAGTGGGAGATTTTCCGAGACGAAAACATGACCTACAATCTTATGTTTAATGATGGCATAATAATTTTAATTAAATAATTATTAAATCATCATCATTAATCATCAATTAAATAGAAGTTAAACTTTTTTTACTTGACATAATTACTTTTTATAATTTTCATGTTTGTACACTTTTTTATTGCAAATAAGAGTGTTTTTATTATTATTAAACGTCAAAAGCTCATACAGTAAACCTTCAAAAATAGTCTGATCCATACAAAGGAAAGCGGCAATGTTTAGAAGCTCTTCGAGTTTCAACTGTACTCGGTACAGTCATTAACAAATGTCGGTAAGTGTTCTATCCGCTTTGTTAACACCAAAGCGCGGGGTGCGACCACATTGATGAGAGGAGCGATTTTGGGGGTTAATAAAAAACTAAAATCTTCACTTAGCCTGTTTTTAGCATTGTGTTTGACCTACTTGCCGTTCCAACTGCAGAGATTCTATTTAACAAATGTCATAATTTGTGCAGACGTAGTAATTAGGTTTAAATAACAGAGTGGTTACGATTTTTTTTATAATATCCGGTATCGCCAAAAGGCTTGCCCCTATTATGTGGGACTAAAAAAATCCAGCAATGTGTGGGTGTGATACACCTCTGCCTACACCTACGGGAATATGTGTGTATGTGAATAGCCAGCTCACATTTCCCCCTCTCCACTTCACCCAGTGCAAGCTTATCCTCGACAGTCATCTGCCTGCAAACAGCTCTATTATATATTGGGTCCTTACCTATGAAATCGGCGTTTTTATTCTGTCTTAGCAATTTGTCCGTAACTATTAAGTTTCAGAACATTCTTATAAAATAATTGCCTCTTCTAAAAATAGAACATATATTTGAGCTGTTATTATTTAATTTGATAATTTTTTGTATGTTTAATTGTGTTAAAATTAGACACAAAGACAATTATTATTAACTGCCGCCCGAATACATCATTTGATTTGCATTAACATAAAAACGATTAATAATTTTTATCAAGCGTGTTCACACACATATTGCTAAAGCTTGTCTAATGATACATGCCAAATATTATTATCTCTGGATTTGTCGTTGTGAAGAAAACTGATAAAATGTTAGTATGTAAAATGCAGACATCCCCAAAATCTCCATACAAAACACCAATTTCATAGGTAAGGACCTAATATTATGTTTATGTACCTGTTATATAATCAACGCTCCCTGGAGCGTCGCTGGTTCCATACACTGTGCAAAGTGAATGTATGAGAGTGGCGATGGCGCTTTCAGCGGTTCTCCGCGGCTGTGTCATGATGTAGGTTTAGTATGGTTTATATATTTACATATTTTTATATTGGTGTTGGTCCGGGACACAAAAAGAATAATTTGCATCCCTATAAATTACAAATTAGGAATTTAATTAATGCCGTAGTTAAAGTTTAGTTTATAATCTTCTATTATTTAGTATATTTATTATTATTTATTTGGTAGTATTAATATAGAATACATTATTGTTATTACTTTTATTCATTTTACTTTAAATTAAGATTTATGTCTGTTTATTATTATCTGTGGAAACTTCACTGATTTATGTATTTGTTATTGTGTTTTACCCTTTAAGTTTTATTGTAATTGTTTGTTTACCTCAAAATAAATAAATAAATTGCTTTTTTTGCCTAGCATGTCGTAAAAGGCGACTAAGGGCGTATTGGGTACTGGGTCTGTGATTGTGTAGGCGATGAGCTAGCCACTTGTTACTACTCTTTCACGATTTTTCATCTGACCAAACCCAATTTTTGTATAGCTAAATGTGGTCTTAAGGAACACAGTGCTCCTTGGACTCTGCCTACCCCTTCGGGGATTGCAGGCGTGATTGTATGTATGTATGTATTTTTATATTCATTATTACCTTACTTTTACTTGTTTTATATTTTTATATAATAGTTATACGTAGTAAGTTTTAAGTTATGTTCATGTTAATTGTCATCCCATGAGTTTGTTAACTATGTTGTTTTACTGACATACTGTAAACACTATTTTAGGATAGTATCTTGAATGAAACTGTTGTCTACTTTAGCTATATAAGTGTGTATTGATATCTATCTGTTTGTGTTTAAGATAAATAAATAAAAGGGTAAGGCATCAGCATGTTTCACTAAAGGGACGATTCAGCGTAGCTAGCTGACCGCCAGCGCCGTCCACGGGCGCGAATATTTTTTTTATTTTTAACACATGATAGGTAAGCTCTTGGCCTTCATCTCACCTGATGGTAAGTGACGGTAAGACCGAAGGTGGAAGCGAGCTTCGCCTGTAAATCCTCAAGAATCTACCTCAAACAGAAGAACATGTCTGAATTAGTGATGTGAGTAGAGAAAGCAGGACATGTATGCCAGAAACGCAGCAAGCGGATATCTGTTATCTCTACCTAGCTCACTGAGGAACTGGCTATCTTACATCTGATTACCGGAACACAACAAATGCTTATAACATTTTATTTTTATTTTTTTTTATTTAATTATTTATTGTACACAATAAAGAAAGAAATATACAATGAAGAAATAAAATTACAATAGGTAGGGCTTATATCTATAAGATATCTCTTCCAACCCCAAACAAGTTGCGTGTACCTACTTAAAATTATTATAAGCATAATAAATTATATTATAATAAATAGCCTACTTATATTAAATGACTTTACTTATTTTATATATATATATAATAACTAAAATATATACATATATACGTAATATATACTTGCAACTAATATACATATACATACATACCTACCAACAAAGTACTATATATAGGATGATGAAAATAACAGAAAGTTAGTCTTAATGAACATTGAACATTGTTATTATGGCGACAAATTAGGTAAGATGATGGTAGCTAGTACTGGGTATTGTAGTAGCGTTCCACATCACACGCGCCCGCTTATACGTCAAAATATATGAAAATCTCAGCGCTGTTAACCAGCGCCGGTTGCCGGGGGGCTCTGAAACCGCGCTGAAGGCATATGCGTTGAGACTTACATTTCACCTGAATATTTCAGTCCATTGAGATTATGTAGAAAAAGATTTTGTAGAACTTCCATGGGACGTAACTCTCCAACTATTCGCCTTTCTCGCCTGTATAATGAACTCTCTGTGAAGATACCTGAGCTTGACATAAACTTTCAAAGCCTTTCCAAGTTTAGAACAGATTAAATGTCGTATCATGACATGTATATGTTTTTATTTTATATTTACTAATACACAGAAATGATTTTTGTTATTTTTTATTTCATTTCTTGTTTTAACTAATAAGGATTTGGTTTTTTTCTTAAATACCTATATATTAAAAAAAATACCAGTTTAACTACTAGCATGTTGTGATTACCTGTAACTGTAAGAGCAGTAAGATTCATTGTAATTTGAACTCACAACACCATGGTAATGCTGCATCTTATGTTGGTGATCCATTAAATAAATAGGCACGTGTTTTAATTTACACTCAGTCATTTTCTGAATTCCTTCCAAAAATTTTCATGGCCAACTCGATCTTATACTCATCTCGTAGGCCGCGCCTGGCCACGCCAATCGTCTCTTATTTTTTCTTTTTCGCGAGTATATTTATGGCTATGCATTTAGCATTTATGAGAGAAATGAGCCGTGTAATATAAAAGAGAGAATTTATTTAAAACACGGCCTTCAAGCCACACCTCCTTGCGCATCGGAGTGGGGAGCGTGAGGTTTTTTCGTTACGGAATTTCTGGATTTGCACCCCGCGCTCAAGGCCCGCGATAGAAGCTATGCAATAGCTTAAAAATAAATTAATTGAGGCGAGCTCTTGCACCCGGGCAGTGTGACAAGCGGCGGATGAGTCAATATAAATGACTAATTTACCAAATAAAGACAAATTTCCTTAAGACGTTTCCCAAAGACCACGCAATCCTACACACAACGCAAACTTCTCGAATCTTGAATATATAAACCTCCTTTCTCCGCCAATAAAAACAGACCCTAACACGAGCTTTCGGAAACAAACTTGGAAATAATAAACATGCTAAATAACCAAGGCGTTAATTGCATTCCCTTTAAATTACGTTAGAAGTTAACCTTCTGTTTTAACTATTAATTTTGTATTAGCATTGCTAATAATGCTCGGCAAAACAGGAAACACAACATGCGACTTGGGTTCAAGAAAACGTGTAATTTAGCGTACAACAAATTGATCAAAAATAGAAGCAAAAAGTGTTTACATTTTGTTTTCTTTTAGGAGTAGCGAAAGTACAGTCAGCATCAAATAGTGACTCGGGGTGTTCAAATAAATAGACGCTACCAAAAATATAAAAATATAAAGTTTCCGTATTGTTGTCAACACCTTTTTGTGTTGTCGACAATAAAATAAATAAATATCTTCAAACATTCACACCTATCAACTAGCCCCATTTTAAGCAACTGATGCTGCTTGTGTTACGGACACTAGATGACGGATAAATATATTTAATAGATAAATACATATAAATATCCTGTATATGAATAAATATATATTAACATCCAAGACTGGAGAACAAATGCCTGAAAATTCATCACCCAAACATTTGCCCCCACCGGGGATCGAACCCAGAACCTCTCGAGATGGCGACGCCTTGAGACCGGCGTACAGACCACTCGACCACGGAGGTCGTCAATGTAGAAACTTTATTTGTACACTTGCACCGCACTTGCATTGAATTTTGGTAGCGTCTATTTATTTCAATGCCCTGAGTGTCACTAACTATTTGACGATTGTACCACCGAGTTTAAATAAAACTCTTATGGTTTATTGTGTGAACATCGCTTGCCTGACAGTGTGCCCGGTGTATGGTAGCAGGTTATGTCGAGACTGGAACATATCAGACGAAATGTGTGTTGACACCTCTGCCCACTCCTTTGGGGATAAGGGCATGATGATGTTCTAAGGATTTTGAGAGAAAAATACTCTTATGAGTTCACGCAGTGGTATAATTCGACAGATAGTAAACAAAAGTAATGACATATATAAAAAAAATTTAAACTATAGAATATATATGTCATATCAAAACTAGCCAGGGTGGTATATATTAAAAAGATACTCTAAAAATAGGTTTGGTCTAACATGATGTGTTGTACGTAGGTTAGTACGCTTTGGCTTTCGACACCGAAAACAAAGCTACCTTCACCAAGGTCTGGCCTTGGATGGGTGAATTCTCTGTGATCTAAAACTTCGGAATGCACGTTAGGCCGTTAAGATAGTCTAGAGCCTGAGAAAGGACATAGGCTACCTTTTATCCCGATATTCCCATGGAAACGGGCGCCATGCGGGTGAATGTTAAAAATTTAAATAACGGCTCCCAAAAAAACTAAGGGCAAATTTACGCCACTATGAACTTTACTTCTAATAATAGAGTGGCAGTAAATATTCAATTCCACCAACTGAGGCTACTGTTTCAATTTGAAAAAAATATTTCAGAGTTGAATAGCCTATTTATTGAGGAAGGCTAGGCTACATTCCATTACAATAATGGTGTTTACATTTAATGGTGTACAATAAAGAATATTTTCATTTCATTCCATTTCACTATCTCAAAGTAACTATTTTACGCGGACGATGTCGCGGGCGAATATTTTATCTTAAAGATTATGACTGACTTTTAGTTCTTTGATAAAAAGATTACAAGTATTATGTAACTTGTTCCGACCCAATAAGAAATTTTAATGAAAAAATATACCTATTGCGTTAAATTTAAGATTCAAAATTCTTTCTACAATGTGCTGTAGTAATTTGTCATAAGTTCTCGCACACCTGTCTCCAACTCAAACAGATCTGTCTGGTTCCTAATGACGCGTTGGAAAATACCTTTTGTGATAAGAATTCATTCAAAAATAGCCTCTAAGTCAACGTCGTAAGGTTCGTAAGGAATCCTAAATGCGTGTTGATTTATTATGTGTTTGGTTTACATTTAATTGTGTGAGTGATTAATGGCGAATTTGGGGAAATATTTGATCCAATTGTTGTGGTGCTATTTTGATTATTATAAAGGCTGGAAATTTTGAAAGTCATCAAAAACCTGAACATTGAAAATAATTTCGTCTTCTTATATTCACAGCTGTTCAGGGCTTTTCAAGGCGTTTCAAATTATGTCCTCAGCCTATATACGTCCCACTGCTGAGGACAGGCCTTCCTCATGGAGAAACACATGAGGAGTATGGGCCGTAATTGGGCCTCCACTCTGGCCCAATGCGGGTTGGTTGGTAGAAACGGTTACAATACTGACCGGGACCAACGGCTTGACGTGCCTTCCGAAGCACGGAGGAGTTTGAGGTTAACAATAAGGGGTTCAAAAGCATCCCAAGTAACGGCCCTTAAAAAACTATCTGGCCTGGCACTGTATATCTAATGGCAACAGGAGCCATTAGATCAACACCAGCCATAGCCTTTAATGCAATCCTCAGCCTCCCACCTCTCCACCTCTTTATTGAAAAAGGGATGATGGCTGGCATCTATAGGATAGATCTACTAACGCTGTCTCTATCGCTGTGATCTATAACACTGAAACTCCCAGAAAATCAGGTCATTACACCAAAAAGTGTTTGAATGTCCACTACTTGCAATGTCGTCAGACGTCTTGCTTCCAGGAGTCAATTTCCATAGGTGGTTTACTGTGTAACTCAACAAAAAGGAAGGCTGGGCGCAAAGCCGACATAATGATCCCTTAGATCACGGAAGGCTAGTGTGGGTCACCGATGGCTCCAATATAGGGGCTAACATAGTATGTATGGTGGTAAGTATGCCACTATTTAAGTGGGTAAGTAAGTTTGTGCCATAAATGAATGTATACAAGCAAACTGTCAGCGAAACTACGTTAACCAAAAAATCGTAATCTACTCAGTCAGGGAACTCTACTAGAAATAAACAATACCATTCTAAGTTCAAAGCTATTAAAAGATTGTGTGAAAAAACACAACGACTTGGGAGAAAGAAACAAAGTTACTCTCAAATAGGTACCAGGTCATTCGCTGGCAACGAAAAGGCCAAAGAACTAGCTAGGGCTGGGGCTCAAGGAAAACAGTTCGGCCCATAGCCTTTCTATGGTACTTCAAAAACCCATGCTATGCAATACCTAAAAACCCACCTCCTCAACGAGGCAAGAGCGGACTGGCATTTAACGCCCGGGTTAATACACTCAAAAGCGCTAATCGAACCATACTTGCGCAAACGCACTGACGAGCAATTAAAGCTGAACAGGAGTAACCTGAGCGTGATGATTAAGACTTTGACCGGCCACTGCAAGCTGAACAGACACGTGAGACTAAGGACACTGATGTTTGCAGGTTTGTGAACAAGAGCGTGAAACAATAATGCACCTCTAAGTTCCTGTGAACTACTGATTCCCAAAAGAATCAGACACCTGGAAAGACACACCATCGATGCAGGTAAAATAAAAACAATCCAAACTGGGAACATCTTATTTAGACAGTGCTCAGTTGAGCAGCTACTGCTACTGAAGGGTCTTAAATAACTAACATAGAAAGCTGGTAACAATAGATCTAATTAGGTCGCAGTAACGCGAAACAGTCCCAAAAAGCTAAAAATAATAATAAAAATACCAAGTTTTGGGTATTCCCATCCATGGCATTGGGGCAGCTTTGTTTTCGATATATCAAGCCAGAGCGTTCCAAACCACTACGCCACCGAACACTTCATTTGCTCTGGTTTTAACCAACTCGTCAAGTTAAAACCTAACAAATAACCACAGCTACTACGAGTATCTGTAAAGGTAAACCGCATTATTTGCAGTAGAAAGTTAAATTTGACCCTATAACTCCGCATTAGTACGTTCCAACTTTAGCTAGTTCAAATTTAACTGCGCCTAAACTTAGCCGGCGACTAAACGGTCCGTTTACAGGAAATTACGGAGGTAATTAGAGATTAATTGGTATCCTAGTTTGAACCTGAGGTCAATCTAATGGTTATTAGCGGAGATGTAAATTGAATCTTAATGGGTTATTTTAAGGATGTCAATAGCGATAGAGTAAGCGATCATCATTTAGACGTTTTGCTACTAGAGAAAAAGAAAGCTGCTACCTTCGCCATGGCCAAGACTTTGTGAACTCGAACTACGCACGCTAAGCCGTTGGTCCCGGTCGCTATTGCAACACTCAACAACCCCATTGGTCCATCGAGGCCCATACCCCTCATGTGCTTCTCCATGAGGAAGGCCTGCGTCCGGCAGTGGGACGTTTATAGGCTGAGGACGAGAGGATCCATTTAGGGACCATACTTCAGTGGCTGGGCGGGTGGGTGTCGCCAGTAATGCTGCCACTAGTACTTACTTAAACTCCTCGATATAACCATTCGAACCATACCGGGAACAATTCCGTGTGGAAGGTATTTTTCGAGTTGCTCCCAGGGACTCTAGGTCTAGTCAGTGAATCTTCTAGGCATATTCGGAATGGCCATCCAACGCACGCGGCCGCTCGCAGAGTCGGTAGAAGGACGGACTTATGGCTACCGGTTTGCCTCCTCGTTGAAAAAATCACAGTAATAGAAGCAAGCTCTAATACAACTCTATTTAAACAGAACATTTTTAAAATTAAAAAATTGTGATACCAAAAACACAACCCTAAAAATTCTCGCATTGGCATCAATTCAATCGTTGCTCCTCACAAAGAAATGAAAGAACTGTGGTTTTTTATTACGTGGTTGAAACATCGTTCGTTTTATTCCCTTTCAAATTTACACCCCGCTTGGTTTTAATTAGTGATTCATATTCTTCACATTTTATGAGATGAAAATGTTTTCTTACTAACTTTGACGGCATTCGAAGCTGTAAATCCACTGGATGGAGATCTCACCGTTTTGATTTTAATATGTTATTTTGAATTTAGAATTGGAAGCACGAATTTCAAAATAGGTATTGTCAGGGCTTACCTTGACTCGGCAAGAGGAGATGGCAGGCCCGCTTTTGTATGCGCCCAGTTTGATTTTCTCTTCTTTAATTACGCTGTACGCAACAAACTTTGACAATTGATGTTATGTTTTATAATTAGTTTATGTAAAAATATGCACGCGCACGTTACCGACGCGTATGCATACCGAAACTTTTTCTCTCAGTTTTCGATCGTCATTTGTTAATTTCGAGCGCCTAGTGAGCAAAGAGGATGCCCCGAAGCATCGAAGCTTCATCCACGATGTGTTCACTCGATTCAATACTTAATAAGACCTCCACATTAAAGAAGATCGCAGCTAAATAACACTATTTAATTTAATACCTGACCTTAGATGAGAACGCCTCTTACCTGAAATAGAGACAAGAGAATTATTAACATAAATATTGACTACCTATTTTTTTTTAAATAATATATACCATTATGTAATTCAGCGCTATTGACCACACTGAAATACATAAAATAAATATTCAATACTAAAGATAAATATTAAATATAACATATAAATATTATTAATAATAATTATTTACAGTAAAAAATATAATTAAATATTGTATTAAATTTATATAACATTCAGTTTAAATTAGTTTGGAATTAGTTGAAAGCCGTTTAAGTTTTCTGAATGTCTGACGAAGTCAAAACACTGAATAACTATTTCAACCTTATACCTCGTTTATTACTAAGGGTGTATGTCAAAAGCTATTCGGACTCCCACTTCATTGGTCAACAATTTGAAAAATTAAAAATAATAATAACGTCTTTGTTTGTAATATAAAACATCTCCAAAAACTTTAGAGCCTTAACAAACACACGCAACATCCACGAAGATTTAATTCCAACTTAACGTCACCTATTTGCATTCTTCTAAAGATAAGGTCTTAAAGTTGCTCAGCTCAACACGGGCATATTTCAGCAGATTGATGCCGCCCTGGTATTTCCATTTTGTTCTTGAGATAACACCTTTGCGTCTGCGGCGTAAATTGAGGCGGTTAATGTTTTGATGGGTCTCCGAGACCAGAAAGTAATTTTGTAGAAATACACTTTCTTGCCTGTGCTAAAGTTACATATACTGTCATTAATTAAAATTTTGCTAACAATGTAAGAATAGTGAAGGTGAAATAGAAAGCCGTTAGAAGCAGGCAGTGCACGAACTTTGGTAAGCTATCCAATGTTTTGCGTTTGATGTATGTTTGACCACCAATTTTACATTAGATAGATAGATAGATAAAATTCTTTATTGCATTTTTATTACATTTTTATTATTTTTCGATAAACCATTGTCTATGTTGAGATGTGATTTTTATATTTGAGTTTTTAATCCTTTACTTTCTCCCTGACGAAGGCCTGTGCCCAGCAGTGGGACTTATACAGACTGAGGACAGACAGTGATTGTTCTCGATGATAGTGACTAGCAAAGGATAGTCTATATTCTCTCTACATTTGAACTCCGAAAACAACTTCTATTACTTAAATAAAAGCGATACGGCACATGGCCAAAAATTTCAGAACGAACCCTAACCAAAACCGCTTTCAAAGAAGAATACATTATTCCGAAGTTCCTCCTTTAATATAACCGGGAATTTAAGACCCAGCAGAGTTTGCCGGGTTAAATTCCCCGGGCTTATTTCGCTGATGAATAAGAGTTACTGTGTTCGTAAATTTACGCTATATGGAATTAGAAATGTGAAGCTACGTATAATTATTAGGCTCTACGACAGGGATACCGGAATAAGTAATTATGTAAACATTTTGTATAGTAATGTCTCAAAGAAACGTTATTTCTTGTCAAAAAAGCGGTTATTTTATTTCTAGTTTGAATAATTTTGATTTTGATGCTGAAATCTTATAGTAAATAACCCATAGCTAACTGTACAGACCACACACGCACCCTACGGATATTGACCGTCAATTGTTTTTTTTTGACAATTATTCTTATTTGACTTAGGGCGAATTCGACCAACTTAAGATTAGTAACACGGGAATAGTAATACCAAACTGAGCTGAAACGATTGGTCGGATCTGCCCTATGTCAAAAGAGACATCGACACATTCGTGCACGAATGGCGAATAATTTTTGGCCGTGTCTGATCTGACATCTAAAGCATTTTTGGTATACTACACCAGTGTCGCTATTCGAAATTTGGTTGAATTCGCCCTTATTTTTTTTGTACGTCATCCATTATGTCCTTTAAACGTTGCGTGCCAAAAACGGGCTCGGAAATCGTTCAAAGTCTATTAGGGCGGTCCATAAACGAAATACCAACTGGCTTTATATCACAATGTTCCAATTTATATATATTAAATAGTAAGATAACATTCTTTCCGAAACTAGCTCATCTAAAGCATATACATTCATGAGTTCCTTACAAGTCAAGATGAAAGATGTAACATTGTTTTCAAAATCGAGCAAGATGAAAATTGTGATATTGGACTTCAAAAGGACGTTGACTCCGACGGACCAGTGTGAATCATGCATTATTCCACATGCATCCATACACTGAGTGATATTGAAGATTCCTTGATGTGGAAGTTATATTAAAGCTTTGAAATAGTTGAATGAAAATATGGCTTACGCCAATCGGGTTAGGGCACTAATTATAATTTATAATTTTTTTCTATATTCTACCACTGTAAATCTATCTATACATACATATAATAAAACTGTAGAGGTTGAATGACTGTACATAAAAAAACTTAAAACCAAGTCAGGGGGATGTAAAAAGAGGGCAAATACCAAAAATTTTTTGTTTTTAATTTTTTGTTTATCTTTCTGTTTGTCTGTTTGTAGTTGTAGTAGACTCCGAAATGGCTGGACCGATTTTAATGAAATTTTGCATGGTGATACCTTATATCCCTGGTCAACATCTTAGATACTTTTTGTTCCGGACAATTTAGGGGTTCCCGTGGGATAGTTAAAAAAGGGTGTTATTTTAACGGCAAAAAAATATAATTGATCAGCTAAAATAACTAATTGGTCAGCCCCTTATGGGCAGCAAATATTTCCAAATTGTTCAGCAAAATAACTAATTGGTCAGCAACTTATGGGCAGCAGATATTTCTAATTTGTCAGCAAAATAACTATATGGGCACTTAATTATTTTGTCTGCTGCCAAATTGGTTTTTTATATAATGTTTTGATGACACAAATATTATTATTTATGGGTCACAAAAAAAATAACCTTAACCTAATATCTATCAGAATACATTTCCTAGCAATTGAACCTTGATCCTTTTCCTAGATTTTATACATTTCCCGTAACATTATATATTGCTGCTCAAATAATTATTTTGCAGCCCAAATAATTATCTTGCTGCCTAATTATTTATTCTGCTGACCAAATAAAAACTTATCTGCCCACATAATTATTTTACCGCCCAAATAATTATATTGCTGACAAAATATTTGTTTGTTGCCCAAATGATTTTTCGGCTGACCTTTTTTTTTGCTGATCAAATAATTAAATAGTGGCCCAATTAATTCTCTGGCATTTGTTCTCCAGGCAGACGTTTGTATAAATTTATATATATTCAGGACATTTATATGTATTTATCTATTAAACATATTTATCCGTCATCTAGTATCCGTAACACAAGCAGCATTAGTTGCTTAAAATGGGGCTCATTGATAGGTGTGAATGTTCGAAGATATTCATTATTATTATATTATTATTAATTACTTCCCGTTAAAATACCAAAGTAATCGCGGACGAAGTCGCGGGCAACAGCTAGTATAATAATAATATGCCTATCTACAGGCACCATACAAACATAATTGATGTTTCTTGTATTGTTGCATTGGCATGAGCACGGAGGAATTTATCACCCTTTTATCACCCATACAAGGCTTAACCATGGCGAACGTAGCTTTGTTTTCGATATAGAAAGCCAATAGTACTAACCGCAACGGCAGCGAGTTTCTCGACCACTTTAAACCTGTATATCCGAATAGGTTCAAATATCCGCCTTTCCCTTGAAGTCTAAGGTCATTGCACTGAGCACGGTGTAAGGCGCTTCAACTAACAAAATTTTAGCATGAACATTAAATTTCATCCTTAAATATTAATACATACACAATCACGACTATTATCCCGTAAGGGTTAGTCAGAGTCTAGGCCAAAGCAACCGCAAACGCAGTCGACTGCCATAGCCCGCGCATCACCAAGCAGTGACTACACGTGTGCACAGCGTGACCGGTGGTGAGCCCGTCGCCGCTATAAGATATTGGATAAATAAATAAATAAAATAAATATCTTCAGACATTCACACCTATCAACTAGTCCCATTTTAAACAACTAAATGCTGCTTGTGTTACGGATAAATACACATAATTATTCAGAATATATATAATATTATTATACATATATAATGAACATCCAAGACTGGAGAACAAATATCTGAAAATTCGTCACCCAAACACTTGCCTCCACTGGGGATCGAACCCAGGACCTCTCGAGATGGTGACGCCTTGAGACCGACGTACAGACCACTCGACCATGGAGGTCGTCAAATGAGATGGTTGTGCTCTAAGTCCATTATTCCTTAATTTGACGGTACAAATAAGACAATCTTCATTCGTTAAAATCCATGAGCTATAGCGAACCTCAGGTTTGTAGCCAGAATTATCTAATTGCTAATTACCTCTCCATCAGAGGAGTAATTAATTTGAGCAGCATTCATAGTTAAGAGAATTCTAGATTTAAGCGTTATTACCTTTCCGGAGAGTTCAATTTAAATTTCACAGCGTTTTTGATGAGGATAGTCGTTTTTCGTTAGAGCGCAGTTAATTAGTTATTTTTACTTGATAAGTAGGTAGGCATGCTGCCAGCCATTTTTTACTGCTGGACAGTCCTTCTTGAAATGAGAAACGTCGTCCTCAGCCTATATAAGTCCCACTGCTGCATAGATAAATTAAGTAGTATAAATCGCTATTTCCATACTTGGGTTTTTAGTTGGTCTAAAACTTATTATTGTTGCTGGTACCCCTTCGTTCGACTTATTACGTTAGGTGGCGCTACTATACTAGCGGAATTACTTAATTTATCTTTGATTCCGCTAGAATAGTAGCGCGAAAATTATTTAAAAAAAAATTTACCCGCATGGCAAATGTAGCCTGTGTCCTTTCTCAGGCTCTAGACTATCTGTGTACCAAATTTCGGTTAAATTGGTTCAGTAGACGTGAAAGCGACACAGACAAACAAAATTACTTTCGCATTTATAATATTAGTGTGGATAATGATTTTTGTGAATTTGAAGAAGAACCTCTGTAATCTGAACTGCATACGAGCAGTAATGCACTCCAGGTTAATTTACTGAGAGAAATCCAGATTGGTGTACAAGTATATATATTTTATGTTCACAACAAGGGTACGACTGAAGGGCTATCCATCACAGTCCGTTGGGGCAAGCGAACAGAGCAATTTACCATTGGAGGCTACATTTAGAAACGTCAATTGGAAAAATAATAGTGTCGAGAATTAGTCGGAGTTAGGGTAAAAGTCATTGGGAAAGCCGGAATTACCGTAAGAATAATGAATTTTGAAAGTAAGGATAATGAATTGGTTTTAGATTAGTTAAATATATAAATAAATTCAGGACCGGACAATAAATTCAGGGCGTGCATTAAGACCTTTGAAAGTGGGTGAAGCGAAAGACTTATACCAAGGTGACATAGGTGGGTATGATGTAACCATGTACTAGTTTTAAGCAATTTAAGCAATAACAGTTCAATAGCGTAGTGGTTAGTACACTTTAGTTTTCGTTCGAAAATAATGCTTCCTTCGCCATGGTCAAACTTTGTAATCTCGAACTCCTCCGTTCTTCAGAAGGCACGTTAAGCCTTAAACCGACACTCTCCAGCCTACTGCTTGGATTTTCCCAGCCTGCTTTGGACCTTGAATACATTTTTTCTGACAAGAACAATGTCGTCGTTAAACAGCTTACACCAATTGCCTCCTCTTGCATGTTGCTTTAAATACATCCATAACAAGAAGAAACAGGTAAGGGCTTACAGTCGACCCCAAACCTACAGCCACATTGAACTTATCGGTTACTCTATCATACATCTTTCTGAAAGTTCTACATACTTCCAAGGCACTCTTTTAACGTTCATAGCCCACCATACAACCTCGCGGGGTACTTTATCGTTAATAATATGTAAAGTATAATAAGAAGCGCAGTCACGTGCAATAATGTGTAGCGGCCTTTGACAAGTATATTAAATAAACCACAAAAATACTATACAGGACAAAATGTTTAATGCAGCAAAAAACAGAATACTAGGACGACATGAACACAATGTGATGATCTACTACAATACTTTGAAAAAAAAAATCAGTAGCACCACAGTATAGAGCGACGCAGTGTGCTCAATACACAGCTACGATCATGCCCAAACTATAAACACAGATACAGTTGGTTCAATGTAGGCTTGTCGTTATTTTGCTTGTTAAAGTGCATGGCAACAGGCTCGCCACCTTGTCTCAAGGCAAGGCATCCCACACTTCGTTTCCCGAGTAGGTGTCTCCACTCAAGAACTTGACTCGCAACGGCCGTAACTCGTGTAATACAATTAAAAATCTCGATAAGAGCCTCTTTTAACCGCCTCTCTGGTCTAGTGATTCACACCACCGGGTGTTGATCGGGAGGTCCGGGTTCGATTCCCCATGGGGGCAGAAGTTTTTCTGCTCGGTTTGGTTGGTGGTAGGTCTTCTGAGCCCGCCTGGCTAGCTACCACCGTCTTACATAAATCTGTCGCCATAATAACAATGTTATAAGCATTGTTGTGTTCCGGCAATCAGACGTAAGATAGCCAGTTCCTCAGTTGTTGAGGATTACAGGTGAAGCTCGCTTCCACCTTCGGCCTTATCGTCATTTACCATCAGGTGAGATGAAGGCCAAAAGCTTACCTGTCATATGTAAAAAAAAAACATTTTTAAACATCCAAACATATCATCACGCCTTTTTCCCCGAATGTTCCCTAGGAACAACAATGGTTTTAATCACCCGTTCGTTTTTAATATCCTTTACAAATGCAACAATTACATATTGCTGTAATTAAAAATCTCACCACCAGGACTTACTCCCATTAGACCTCTGTGCGTCCATACGCTGTGGCGAAACAAAAAGATAGTCAGCTGATCTCGCAGCAAGCGCCCTGGGAGATATTTCAGCGGGGTTTGACAATGACGAATATCGAGACTTCTTTATGTGACTCGCTAAAACAAATAAGTACGTCTATTGGAACAACGTTAGTTCAGTTTTCTTTGTAAAAAGTCAGTGTTTCTTTATAACAAATCAACAATACATAGACTTTATAAAAGTTTTCGTCGTCATTATTAATTTTCCTGCGCTCTTTCCAATTTTATTTGGAATCAGCTGCAACAGTAATGTCTTCCGCTTACATTCTTCATTCTTGACATTTCATATAAACTTATTTTATTTTTTTATAAAAACTACTACGGACGCCACCGCAGCTAATGAGTCCATCTACGGAAATAGTTAAAGTCAGTGAGAACTGGCCTTTTTTTAAAGAGGATGAGTCCATTTACGGACCGCACCTACAGGTGGCCAGGTGGTCGGAGTATGTAGACGCCAGTCTCAAGGCGGCGTCACCATATCGAGAGATTCGAGAGGTTCTGGGTCTATTCCCAGTGGGGGGAAATTTAGGTGTGATGAATACAGGCATTTGTTCTACTGTCTTGGATGTTTATATTGAATATTTATTTGTTATTATTATGTATATGACATGTATGTATGAGGAGCTCAGTGGCGCAGTGGTGGTGTTACGGCCCATACTCCTCATGTGTTTCTCTCAATGAGGAAGGCCTGTCCCAGCAGTGGGACGTATATAGGTTGAGAACGATGACATGTTTGAACGATTTTTAACACAAGCGGCATATTAAGTTGCTTGAGGCTAGTTGATAAGTATTAGGGACGTTTCATATTTACGCTGGCCGCCAGCGTCAGCCACCGGCATGGCTCTGAAACCACACGGAATTTCTGAAAATATTTATTAATTATTTAAGGACGACCTCTGTGGTCGAGTGGTCTGTATGCCGGTCTCAAGGCGTTGTCATATCGAGAGGTTCTGGGTTCGATCCCTGGTGGGGGCAAATGTTTGGGTGATGAATTTTCAGGCATCTGTTCTCCAGTCTTGGATGTTTATATATATTTCTAATTAAACTTTCAGGGTATTTATATGTATTTATCTATTAAATATATTTATCCGTCATCTAGTGTCCGTAACACTAGCAGCATTAGTTGCTTAAAATGGGGCTAGTTGATGGGAGCGGATGTTTTCGCATAACGTCGATTATCATAACATCGTTTGTCATACATCGAATGGCATAATCATCAAATAGCATAACACTCATGTCACATATTCCTTCTTACTCATAACATTTAAGTGGCATAACTCTCTAAAGGCATATTATTTTAAAACATAACTATAGAAATTCCTAATTTCATTTAGCACAACATTAGGTAGTCCTAAAATGAATCGAATAATCACCCAGATTCGAAAGAACCAATCCCAAGGAAATGTGTTCTGATACATATTAGGTTAAGGTTATTTTTTTTATGACCCCTAATAACTATATTTGTGCAATCGAAATTTATTTAGTAAACAATTTGAGGCAGAGAAAAATATTATGCGTGCGTGCCTAGTTGATAGGTGTATTCACACCTATCAACTAGGGCAAAAAAAAAATTAAGGATTAATTTAAAAATAGAAGGCGCAGCTCGCATGTATTATAAATAATCGTGATCCATTAATAACGCTAAGTCTAATTTAATGTACCTAAGTAATCATATTAGCGTCACGCAACTAGATTAATGGTGCAGTTTATATGTGACCTGAATTTTATAAACTATTAGCGAGATAAAAGAATCACCTTTATTGTTACAAAGTTTTATAATAAATATGTAAAGATCTCAAGACAAAAGTCTTCAACTCGTGTGTGTTGCCAGTGATAACTTACGGTACTGAGACGTGGCCGCTTACAATGGGCCTAACAAGAAGGCTCAAGGTCACTCAAAGGGCAATGGAGAGGGCTATGCTTGAAGTTTCTCTGCGTGATCTAATCATAAACGAGGAGATTCGCAGGAGAACCCAGGTCCCACAGAATTGCGAACCTTAAGTGGCAGTGGGCAGGGCACATTGCTCGTAGAACTGACGGCCGTTGGGGCGGAAAGGTTCTCGAGTGGCGACTACGTACTGTGGAGGTCATTGGAGGAGGCCTATCTCCAGCAGGAGACTTCAATGAGATGATGGATGGAAGAGGTAAAGGTTTCATAAATCACAGTACAAAAAATTACATATCAAATACTACTTCACCAAACCCATTAGTTATTTTCATTATGTTTTTTATGCTTTAGCTGTCACCAGCCTCCCTGCGGCCAAGGTCTTCCTACATGCAGAAACACATGAAGAGTTAGAGACGTAAACTACCTATCCACTATAGCCATGGTTGCTTTTTTCTAAACCTTCAAGAAAAGAGCGTACTCTCACTTAAAAAGGCTGGCAACGCACTTGTGACTTTAGCGTTGGGTGTCTATGGGTGGCGGTGATTGCTTATTATCAGATGATACGTCAGCTGGTTTAATCTTTATCCTATAAAAAATGACGACTAATGTGAAATTCTTCACCAAAATCTCATGGTCTGAATGTTCATCTGAATCATATTGTTCTGAATTGTAACCCAACTATAAATGCTCAATTAGCTCGTAAGTCATCATAGTCAAAAACCTTTACTCGTCTACTGCTGGAAAAAGGTCTTCCCGGCACGCCACCACTCTCGATCTTCAGCCGTTCTCATCCAACCCACTCCAGCCAACCTACAAATATCGTCATCCCATCTTGTCACAGAGCGTTCCACACTACGTTTGCCGAGACGTTGTCTCTACTCCAGTACCTTACGACGCCGTTCGTCAGATGTACGGCTATTGTGACCAGCCCACTGCTACTTCAGTTTGTTAATACAATAGGCTACGTCGATGACTCTAGTTCTCTGTCGGATCACATCATTCTTAATACGGTCCTTCAGAGGTACTTCGAGCATGACCCTTTTCATTAGCTAGCTGAGCAACTTTAAGATGGTGGACTAATCGAGCCCTAAATAACATTGACTCTGTTTTAGTTTTCACAAGTCATCCATGTCCCAATTTATTTCCAGTTTAATCAGCTTAACGTTAGAGTGGAAGTTAAGGGAGCATTCGTTTGAGCGTTGTGCAAAGCCCGCATCTCGACTGTGGCAAAATGCAGTTTTGTAAACTAGTTATGTGCGACTGTCTTTTACAGCGTTACTATATTTTTATCCCGCCGTGAATGAGGTCGGGTATCTAATACCCAACGACTCGTGAAACACTAAATATCTTTTAACTTTACGATTTCTTGTACTCGGCTGACTCAGTAGCTGGAAGGTGCGGTTTGGGGAGTGGTTATAAGCAGCAGCAATACTATTGCGTCGGCGGTGGAGTGAGCTAAATTTGCGCAAACTCTGTGTTCGCGAGTAAAAAAACGTAGTTTTTATAAGTAATAGAAATTATCAACGTTCTAAGTTGATTTTATGATAAGTTGAGGTTTAATTTGACAAGAGAAGATAAAAAAAACATTTTATACGAGTACATCAGGCACAATCCTTAAACTTCAAATAATTTCCGCTATTTATACATAATATGAATAACATCGGCACCTTATATTTGCCAAGATCCAATTTCCCATCGGCAACGAACGGGTCAAACAAACATAACATGAACCATCAATCAACTGGCAATGACAGCTCTGGACATGGCAAACTTCCTTCTTGCCTCGTTATTTTGCCAATTGCTTACGAACTGATTATGGACAGTGGACGGCATATTTGTCATCATACTGACCAAGTTACAGTCACTATGTCGTATAACAGCATACATTTTACTAAAACCTTAAAATCTCAAGCTCTTGACTATAACTTCTACGAGAACGATCAAAACACAGATAAATACGTGGCACCCTGAAGGTCTTCGGACTGGCAACATACAACAAAAGAAAGAAAAAATAAAAATACTTTACAAAAAAAACCTAAAAAACCACGTTTTACTAATGGACTTAGAAGGGGAAAATATGTATTTTGATTCTAATAATATACTCTCTTTATTGCACACAAAAAAAAACCACAATACATAAAAGAAACAATAGTTGGCAAAGGCGAACTTATCCCCTAGAGAGATATCTTCCAGTCAACCCAAACAACCAGTCCAAGAGTGGGTGTTAGTGGGATGGATGGGATTGGGTGGGATTAGGTGGGATTTTCAAAAATTTCAAAACGTGGTTTCGTGATTAAACTTCGCGGTTAAATTTAAGCGTGGTGGTGGAGAGTTTCTCTTCGTGTTGGAAAGCTGTTCTAGCAGTAGGAAGTAGGTTTACGTTTATTGTTTACATAACTTTATGGGGCATAAAGTTATGCAGAGTTCGGGTGGTTTAAAGGAAAATTAAAGGGTAAATAACTATAGTAACCGCGGACAAAGTCGCGGGCAACTGCTAGTTCAAATAAACTATGTCAAAATGTATGAACAAAACCGCCAACCAACTCTACATTTAATGCATGCCGCTCTAGGCCACACACTATAAAATTTGTAGGAGAACAATTTCGCTCTTGCATTTTTAATGAATACTAGCTTTTCGCCCTCGGCTTTGCCCGCGTGGACTACATTTTGTGTTGTATTATGAATGTCGTTTATAAATGAGGAGCTCAGTGCAGCGTTCGTTTTGACGATATTCAAAGTCAAGCAACCTTTGCGAAGGTTTGACTTTGGAAGGTGGACCAAATGTCAAGTTATGTTAACCGATATTGAAGCCTGGCAGTTCAGACAAAGGTAGTTGTAGATATCATACTCCAAACGAAAGAAAAAAAATTGAAACAACTTATTTAAGACGTAAACTTGTCCTCGTCCTCAGCCTATATACGGCCCACTGCTGGGCATAGGCCTTCCTCATGAGGAAACACATGAAGAGTATGGGCCGTAACACCACTACGCTGGCCCAATGCGGGTTGGTGGGTAGAAACGGTCACAATAGCGACCGAGGCCAACGGCTTAACGTGCATTCCGAAGCACGGAGGAGCTCGAGATCACAAATATTTGGTCACCCATCCGCGGCCTAACCATGGCAAAAGCAGCTATTTTTCAATCGAAAGCCAAAGCGTACTAACCACTACGCCACCAAGCTCCTCTTAAGACGTAAACTCAGTCATTAGTTACATTAATTCGACAAATAGAAGTAAATGTCTTTAAGGTTAAATTTGGAGCATTATTTTTGTGAGAGAGATGTTTTCGTTCTCAAAAACTGATTAGTACTTTGATATTTAATTTGAGTTCGCGACGTCGAAAGTTTCTGTAATGTCCATCATTTGTCACCCTTTCATTTCTTGCACTCAGCCAAAAGATTACGCTTATAAATTCAGCCAAATTCTAAAACGATACGTTGGTTGCCCTGCAGACAAATCATAAACAAAATTATGCCCCTATCCCCAAAGGAGTCGGCAGAGGTGTCAAAAACCCACATGTCGCCAGATATGTTAGGTTCTCAAGTGCCGAGCTTGCCATACACCGCGGGGCAGTTTGAGGCAAGCGATATTCACCTTCAGACATTCACACTATCAAGCCCCATTTTAAGCAACTAATGCTGCTTATGTCACGGATACCAGATGACGGATAAATTAAATATATTTAATAGATAAATACATGTAAATATTCAGAAAATGTATATTCAGTAAATATCCAAGACTGGTGAAAAAAATGCCTGTATTCATCACACAAACATTTTCCCCCACCGGGGATCGAACCCGACGGCGACTACTTGAGACCGGCGTACAGACCACTCGACCACGGAGGTCGTCGAATAGTACATAAGTTGTATTCAAATTCAGTGTTACAGGCGTAGGCGGTGGTATCAAACCCGCGACCTCTTGAACGAGTAATGTGCCCTTCCCAACTCAGCCACCGCAACTACCGCTGCATTTTTCATTTATATTAGGTCCTTACCTATGAAATTGGTGTTTTGTATGGAGAGAGATTTTAGGGAATTCTGCATTTTCCATACTAAATTTTTTTCAGTTTTCTTCACAACGATAAATCCAAAGATAATAAATAATATTTGGCATCTATCATTAGACAAGCTTTAGTAATATGTGTAATATCACACTTCATAAAAATTATTTATCGCTTTTAAGTGAATGCAAATGAAAAAAAAAAATGTGAATGATGTATTCGGGTGGCACTCAAAAAGAGTTGTCTCCGTGTACAATTTTAACACAATTAAACTTACAACAAATTATCAAAACAAATCAAAAGAGCTCAAAAATATAGTGTATTTTTCGACGAGGTAATTAATTTTTAGGAATACTCTGAATCTTAATGGTTACAGACAAAATACTAAGAGAGAAAAAATCACCAATTTCATAGGTAAGGACCCAATATTTCGTCATTTGATATTTCGTCTTATCACTATGACGTATTACGAAGCAATCTATCTATACGCTCGATATAACCCTTCGACACATAAAACTTACACCGTCGCTTATTATAGAATTCCACCACAACTAAAGCGTACCGTGTAACGTGTTGGGGTAACGCGTGCAGACCAAATAATATCCTGTTTGGATCTAATGCGGTTTGCCACTACTGTGAGAACTCGGATAGATTGGAATGAGTTTTCTATGAAGCGAAGTGTGTCAGGATTATAACAAGTGAAAATCTGTTATTTTACAGGAAAAATGCGTCATTGAAAATTGTAAAAGATTTTTATTAATTATTTTATCTTCTTCTTCTTGCCCTTTTCCCACTCTAGGTGGGGTCGGCACAACATGTCTTCTTCTTCCATTCTCCTCTGTCACTCAGCTCAGCATCCTTTTATTCTCATATCATTCTTCACGCATTCAATCCATCGCTTCTTTGGTCTTCCTCACTTTAGGTCCGTTCACATCACATTAGTCACAGACTAGGCAAAAGCACCGTAAAAGCAGTCCCTTGCCATAGCCCGCGCTTCACCAAGCAGTGACTACACTCAGCCTGTCGCCTCTTTCATTTACTATTTTAAAGCGATTTTCAAATGAATAAGTTTAAAAATATTATTTGAAATGTATTTGACTTTACAATATATCAAAGTTTGTCGTTTTATGGAAAAATGTTGTGTCGAGATATCCGTTGTCGGTAAGTTAAAGTGAAAAACTTCTCCATATGAAACACAGATCTTGAGAACAACCATTCTTATTATTTTCCTGTCAATATCCTAGTTTTCCCAACTTTATGCTGTGAACGTAGCTATTGCGCAACTAATAAGCAAAAAACCTCCGCGAGCTACTACACAGAAGGCAATGTAATTTGTAGTTTTTGTTTGAACGAGATTCCCGTTTAAAGTTTCGATAATAAGTTAGGGCAACACTATTTCCTTGGGGACACTGATCCGCGCATACTTTATTTATTCTTCTTAATAAATGTAAACTTTGTTCCGTTGGTATTGAAAATCTTGGTAATTGGCAAATAGCTAACTTTATATTAAAACTACACCTAGTTCCTTTACTTATAAAGCAGATAAAGGTGAATGAATAAGTTTATTCAAGAGTATGAAAGTATGTAGATTTTTATCTTTATTTAAAGCTGTCAAATAAGTCATGCTTAGGGGGAGGGGGGGCTTAGGGGTGAGAATGTGATGAAATAAGTTTTATTACATTTATAGATTAGCATGTAGTGTTTACTTAAAAGCTTTTATATTTAACGTTATAAGTTTTAATAAAAAAAAAATTCTCAATGTTTTAATAAAAAAGCTGTTAGTAAACCTTTTTTAATAAACAAATAAATAAATGCTTTCCTAAAATTGCAGTGGTCTTGCATCACGGTAATAGATAATATTACCGTGCTTGCATTGTGTCACGTTATTAAATTTCTGACCAAATTTATTACCAACTTTGTATTCATGTGACAATAATAAATAAATAAATTATATCGTTGTTTTGGCACAGGAAGAGGGGGTGTCAACCAGGATTAAGCCATTGGGTGTGTGACGATGGAGATGGCGATAAAAAATCAAAACTGCTTGATGATGTCACTTATATTATATTTTATAACTTCAGGCACAACTACAATTTATAAAAAGGTAAATATTACAAATTAATAAACATAAAACTTAAAGATTATTATTGAAGGTAGGGCTACTTCCAATAGTGCTTTTGAAAAGTTATTTGAACATATAACGTTATAGTTTTAGTAACAATAATATAAATTGGAGATCAAAATCAATGAAAAAAAGAGACAGATGGTTAGTTTAAAACAGGAACAAAGAGAAAATGGCCAGAGAAGAGCGCAATAACAGCAAAGAGTCGCTAATACTGATATAGCGCCTCGTAAAAATGTTTAGTCCTCGCCTGTTCTATCGTATGAATTAAAATTTAAAAGCGATTGGTTCATTCTTTACACAGTGCTCCTATATGGCAACATTTTCGCTTCCTGGTACTTCAGCCTAAATATTACGGGCAACATAAGTGTTTACACATGTGTCAATATGCAATATGATCACAGGCAACAGCAATATGACACACAGCAATCACACAGCAACACAGGCAATATGATTGAAAAAATAAATGAATGTTGATGACTGATGAAAATGATTTGTAATATTCTGCTAATTAGTCACACTATAGCTAAGGACAACACTTTTCCTTCTTCCGTTCTCGTCAGTCCTCAAGTCGTGTGAGTCTATCTTTCTCTTATTAAAAAAAAAATAAAAACATCATAAAGGTTTTCATGTGGGGAAAAAGAAAATTTTGCAATGTATTTTAATTTGTATGTGGAAATAAATAAATAAATAAATAATCACATACACAATGGGCAAACAGAGCTGCCAGTACCACGAAAAATATCAGACCAAAGAGAATTATATCCAGAATGACAAAGAAGGTTTCAATCCTCCCAAAGCAGGTTTCGTGCTGATAAGAAATATGTAACATAACATATCATCACACTTTTTCCCGGAGGGGTAGGCAGAGGTGTTAACATGCACATTTCACCAGATATGTTAGGTCCCCATGTAACATGTGGCAAGCCTGTTGCCATGCACCAGGCACAATGTGAGGCAAGCAATATTCAAAATTAAAAAATATATATAAACACACCTAATACACCAATGGTAGCGGAGATAGATTCTCAAACGACAAGGGTATTGGATTATGTAAATGCCATCTGGCTGACATGGAGTATTCAGACGTCACTCGTTCACGTTAATTCTTGAGCGTTATTTGAATGACACTATGATATCTGGCGTGTGAGGGAGATGGAATATAAACACTATTGAAGCCATTGACCTATTTGGTAAAGTAAGCCATTAAACCGCTTGGTAGCTTTGATAAGCGAAACGGTTACGTATGGTGCTGGGTGTGATGATTGAGACTGTTAAAAATAAAGTTTAGAGAGATAAAAAAAATGCTATATTGACACCAGTTAACCTTGTCTGGGACACGAACCCTGAACCTTGCACTTATTAACCAGTCCAAGACTGAAGAAACTCTAAAAATACAATCAAAATTCCGTTTCTATTTTTACTATTTGATGGATTCCATGAAACAACTGGATATATAAGACAAGATAAGACCATATTAAATAGAAAAACTGGGAACGTTTAAAAAAGGATAGGTCCTTTTTTTCCCAAATAAAATGCTTTTAGTATTGCTATTTTCCGTAAAATTGCGTGGTAATTTTTAGTGGTAATTTTTTGTTGTAAGTAAAATAAAATTGTTTTCAGGAACTTCTATCACTTCATCGCTTACATATTTTTTGATGTATAAAAATGAAATATTGGTTCAATAAACGATTACATTTTGAGTTTGTATTCACTAATCAACTTCTTGTTAAAGATAGTCTGCTATCGACGTGAAACATAACGTTAATGGTATTGTCTGTCAAGAAACAAAAGGGGTGAGCAATTTATCGGAATTGATACAAAGGGATAACATCTTTTTGTGAGGAAAATTACAATGTTGAGCATGATTGACTTTCGATCTGGATAAGATGGTGGATTGCTTCAGATCCGCAGATATTGCGACGAAAATAGAGGGCTTATGTTAAGTTATTAGATAAAATTTACGCAGAATGACGATAAAGTAGGATAGTAATTTTTGGAGTTGATAAAATATACATACATACATAATCACGACTGTTATCCCCTAAGGGTTAGTCAGAGACTAGGCAAAAGCACCGCAAAACCAGTCCACTGCCATAGTCCGCGCTTCACCAAGCTATGACTGCACTCAGCGTGACAGGTGGTGAGCCCGTCGCCGCTATAAGCTATTGGATGGTTGTGCAGTTCTAAGTCTATTAGTTGCCTTTTACGACACCCAAGGGAAGAGAAGGGTTGGTAGTGTTCTTTTCATGAGCCGCTATTACGCGGCTCCGGCACGGATAAAATAAAAATAAAATAAAAATATAATATTATCCTTGCTTTGTATAAAAGGTATATGTCAACATTACAACCCCTTTAGTATGGCCACCGAAATCTATATTTAAAATTAAATGCACTTATGTGTCCATGATTTTTTGAGCTGTTATCGAATGGATATATCATACTTAGTAAAATTGTGTTTAGTTGGTTTAACCAAAAATAGAACTTCCCACAAAATCAAAGCATCGAATAAGCATAAGACTAACGCTCAGTTGCACAAATATTTTTTAAAGACGACATTTAGTAATGAGACATTAAAACTTTAAAGTTCATTAAATTTAAAATTGGAACACAAAATAGTTCTAGCTAATGTCTCTTTAGCATTGACAGGGTGCTAATGTCGTTTTGTGCAACGTAAAAACTACGCTAAGGTGTTCTTTTGTCACTTCAATAAATAAATTTAATGGAGCATTAGGGATAATGCCGACATTAAATTTTAAAGTTCGTTTCTGCAACTGGGTGTAAGTCTCAAAATTTTAAATTATCGAATCAAATAATATATGTTATGCACACAGAAGCCCGAACGCAGCCTCCATAGCGCTGCGTGCTAGCGTGCGTAGTTAGGCAACAATAAGAGAATAACAACGCTGTCAGATGTTTTGGAACGCCTTTAATTTGGTCGAGAAACGCTTGCCTAGGTCCGCCTCGTCCCGCATCTCCATAACATTTTATGTTGTCTTTCTTTATTATTTCTAATAAATGGTCATCGGACCTGTTACATAATATAAATATCAAAATCTTTAAAATTAAACAGTAGAAATAGGTATGTCATCCTGAGCACTACAGTTGGGTCCCAGTCCCACTTCTGGGCACAGGCTTTCCTCATGGAGAAACATGAGGAGTATGGACCGTTACACCACTACGCTGGTCCGATGCAGGTTGGTGGGTAGAAGCGGAAGCAAAAGCGAACGGGACCAACGTCTTAACGTGTCTTCCGAAGCACGGAAGAGTTCGAGATCACAAAGTTTTGGTCGCCCATCCACGGCCTGACCATGGCAAAGGTTGCTTTGTTTTATATATCGAAAGCTAAAGCGCACTAACCACTACACTGAGCTCTTTCAGTTATATCATTATTTAATAATGAAAATATACTTTGATTGTGATCATAGTATCATGATACGATTGCCAGCTCCTTGCTAGGGCATCCAAGAGACGTTTAGGTAATTTTTTTTATGTAAAGAGGGGGCAAACGGGCAGACAGCTCACCAGATGGTAAGTGATTACCGCCGCCCATAGACATCTACAACACCGGAGGATTTGCAGATGCGTTGCCATAAGGACGGAATACACTTTCTTTAAAATTTTGAAGGTCGTATTGGTCTGAGAATACTTCTGGTGACAGTTGATTCCATAGCTTGGATGTACGCGGCCAAAAATAACGTGACCAACGAAGGGTCGTGCACAGCCAATCATCCAAACAATATGGATGAATTTGACGTCGGAAGCCCGGTGACGGTGACGGTTAAATAGGTTGAAATAAAGAAATACCCAGCAGTTCCATAAAAATAAACCCCAATTCCCACTAAAACCCACTGAATGGAATACATTTCAAAAACTACGGTAGAAGTTTGAGAGAATAGAGTTTCCCAATTCATCACTGTCCTGAATTCAACATAATCTAACTTCAAATTGCGGACTTTCACCTGAAATCTATTTGAAGTTGCGACCGTTTGAGAGTTGGCTGCTTTTGATTACAGTTTGGCTGTTTTTGTTTAGACTGCCACTAGCTGATGCAGTTGCCATTTAAGTTGCTATTTCATTTAGCTTGTGGTGCTAAGCGAGTCATGTGACCCTGATAGCTTGTGACGACTTGTGAAACCAATTACGGAAGTTTTGGAAAACTTTTATGTCAATTCATCTATATGTGAGGTGGTTGTGTGGAGTCATGAGAATAGAGTAAAAAAAATCAAAATTTTAATTTGATCATTTTGTGACAAGTAGTTACACTTATGATGGGTCAAAACATGACAAAATTGCATACATACATTATAATCACGACTTATCCCCTTAGGGTTAGGCAGAGACTAGACAAAAGCACCTCAAAAGCAATTAAAAAATTAACATACATACATAAAATCACGACTATAATCCCCTGCACCAAGCAGTGACTGCACGTGCTCAGCGTGGCAGGTGGTGAGCCCGTCGCCACTATAAGCTATTGGATGGTTGTGCAGTTCTACGAGTAAGTCCATTAGTCGTCTTTTACGACACCCAAGGGAAGAGAGGGGGTTGTTATTATCCCTTTAAGGAGCTGCTACCACACGGCAAAATTTTTTTTTTCAAACGCATTGGTTACGCAATTGTAAATTTATAGTAGAATTGGGGCGCAGATTTTAGTTCTTTGTGTAACACGGCAACTATTGCAACCTTGTACATACGTTCCTGCAGTAGTTCCGAACGCCGCCAAGAGATCAAATCAAATCAAATCAAATCAAATCAAATCAAATCAAATCAAATCAAATCAAATCAAATCAAAAATATTTTTATTACATAGGCTAAACATAGCACTTAAAATCGTCAACATTCATACATAGTCACATTTATTATACATAAAGTAAATTTTAATAATAAAATTGACAAAAAAGACTTTAAATTCACTGCCGCGAGCGCTTGTAGCAAGTACATCCACATGGCGCTTTGACTGTGGTTGTAATCGATACAAGCGACCGGATTCCGAGAGTAACGCATTTCATGAAAACGCAAGAACCCGGTAAGAAACTCATGAGCCACTTTTTTTAAATAGCCAATCATACAATCTATTAGTCACAGTGTTACATTTTTTACAATTAGAAATTATATGCCAGTATATAATCAAAATAAGATTAAACATTGTTATCTCTTATTACATTAACTTGTATGGCGCCACCAGTACACTGCAGCGCGTAAATACCGTCACCGCATACTCCTGCTTACTTATTCAGCGGAGACGAGCTGTCGAAGTCCCAACTGTCATTAAGCCCGAACAACATTTGTGATTTTTAACATAGAATCTTCATAGTTTCTTTAGACATTTTACCTATGCACTGATTGAATTACGGGTGGAGCGTAGTTCAATCAGTGCTTCTCCTTCTTCTTGCCCTTTTCCTACTCCAGGTGGGGTCGGCACAACATGTCTTCTTCTTCCATCCTCCTCTGTCACTCGTCAGCTCAGCATCCACTTCTTTTATTCTCATATCATTCTTCACGGATTCAGTCCATCGCTTCTTTGGTCTTCCTCTCACTCTAGGTCCGTCCACATCCATGCTCAGCATCCTTCTTGTAATGTTACATTCATCCCCCCTCATCACATGTCCATACCACGCTAACCTATTGCTCCTACAGTGCATAGGTTAAAAATAATGTCAATATCACATACGAACATTAATAGACAATTCATGAGTGAAGTTGTGTGCAAAGCATGTACATTTTAATTCGAATATTGTAGATATGCACACTACCTTGTGATGGCAATATGAGCCTTATAGCCTGTGCGGTAAGGATGGTTTCACCATTAAAAATCTATATGTAAATTCCAAGCAATTCTAGTAAGATAAAAATATTTTGCAGCAATTTATATGCTCACTACGACACTAAAAATAATATTCTGCACGTTCTCATGGCAAAAGCTAGTTATAAGTATTTGATGAAATGTAAGTATTTTATTTAAATTTAAATACTTATTCGTTATGATATAGTTTATTAAATTTACTTTCCTTATGTGTACAAATTTTAATTGTTTTTATTCTATTAAAAATTTACATTTATTATCTTTGGATCCCACTTTTGAATCCCAGTTTAATATTTTTGGCATTGGAGCCCACATTTTAAAAATTGAAGAGAATGACATATTGTCATTGAATCCCAAATACTATGACCGTTGGAACCCGAATGCGCGTAAGAATTTGCATGCCGGTACTTTAAAAAAGACAATTATTTTGAAAAGCTTCGAATTTAGTGTAAAAATTAATTTGACCTATAAATAAAAACATATCTAACATTCACTAGCCTCATCAACAATGCCAAATTAAATAGTTACATACATAGTTATGATAGCCTGGTTGAAAATATAGATAATGATATCTACTATTCGTTTTAATTACTTTCACCTTTTATTGACGGGGACAAAATTCTGTTTATGGACCTTACCTACCGCTGGCTGGGCGTGTGTGGGAATCGCTCGGCGTTGGGCAAGAATACATTAAAACTCCCCGATATAACCTCCTTGCCCTTCCGTAGGAGCCACCCGGGGTCCGCAGAAGCAATTCTGCAAGCCGGTCCCAGGGCTACCCGAATTACTTTACTTACTTTCGCCTAGTATTAAATATTAATAATAAAGGTAAATTCAATTTTCTTCTTATAGTATATGTTTTGATGACACCAATGTCTTTTCAAGGGTCATTAAAAATTAACCTTAACCAAATATCTAACAGAATACATTTTCTAGGAATTAATTTTTGATCTTTCATTGATCCTTTTCCTAGATTTTATAGAGTTTATTTCCTAGATTTTATTACCAGTGTACTGTAGCGAACTCTTTGCTACTCACGTGTAGTCTCGCGGTCGTTGAAAAAAAATAACAATTTGAATTTAAAATAAAATATTCGATTGTCTGTGGAAGACAACAGAAGCATAGGAAAAAACAGTGTGGGTCGTCCCGGGGTTCCTGAAAGTGCGCGTCGTCGCGCTCATGTTGTAACGCGGAGTCCTGAAAATAAACTGAAATTCAAGCAGTACATGTGTTTTCCTGCTACGCCTGCTCGATCCCGATAGTATACAATAGTACACATGATGTTATAACGTGGGATTTAACAGCAATAGAAATTGGGATCCATTGATAATATCTAAAAAAATCGGGATCTAAAAGTAGGATCCAACGCCAATAAATGAACATGTATACTGCTCACCTGATGGTAATTGGTTACAGCAACCTATAACCACGTTATACTTAAAATAATTGCATCTCAATGTGTTCTCTTCTACTTACAGCCTTTTTACGCCTCTCTTGAAGGACCGGGGGTCCTTCAAGAGAGGCGTAAAAAGGCTCTATGTAGTGACTGGGTGGGTGTTGACAACATCAATAAAGATATGTTTAAATTTTTGTTGTGGCAACACTCTTTCTCATTGTAACGACGAATACATGTAGACGTGTGCTTCGTCCGTCCTCATCATATATCCACTGCTGGGCACAGCCCTGCGGCAGACTTGTACTCCAAATAAATATTTTTTGTTTGAATAAAAATTTCGGCGGCTTCTTCGGCGACAAGGAACCTCATCCCGACAATCGGGATAGCTAGATGGCTGATACGATATTTATGTATACATACATACATATAATCTCGACTATTGTTTCCTAAGGGTTAGTCAGAGTGTTAACGCCACCTGTCGGAAGACCGGGACACCACACGTGCCGGTGCGATATATCGAAGCAAGATCGATGCTACGGCGCACTGATCGTGGCCTATATAAGGCGCCGCAACCGCCCGCCGGAGCTCCCATTCGCAAATTCGCATTACTACTATTATTTTAAGAAATACTTTATGTACTTAAATATACAAGTAAAATAAGTCTAAAATATTAGTTCAGTCAATTTTATTTAAAGACCTGACAATAGGAAACCTAAAGGAAGTAGCCAAGCCTCTCACACATACATACAAGCACACAAGCACTAACACAGAGACTAGACAAAACCACCGCAAAAGCATTCCACTGCCATAGTCCGCGCTTCACGAAGCAGTGAGTGCAATCAGCGTGACAGGTGGTGAGCCCGTCGCTGCTGTAAGCTATTAGATGTGGTGCAGTTCTAATTCCATTAGTCGCCTTTTACAACACCCAATGATGGGTTGGTAGTATTCTTTTAATGAGCCGCTACATAGGTGTGAGTTATATTTATGAAGTCTCCAGTTCAAATTCAAGAAAATATCTTTACATCAGTCTAGAGAAGTCCACTGCTGAACATAGGCCTCCACATGATGTCCACAACTCGCGGTGAGCCACTCGCATCCAGTGGCTTTCTACGGCCTTCGCTAGATCGTCGGTCCACCTCGTCAGGGGCCTTCCTACGTTGCGCCTCCCAGTACGTGGTCGCCACTCGTGAACCTTTCCGCCTCAACGGCCGTCAGTTCTGCGAGCAATGTGCCCTGCCCACTGCAAATTATGGCTCGCAATTCTGTGAAAATATATATCTGACAAATCAGAACTCTCGTATATGCGCCAGTGACAGAAAAGATTAGGAGCAATAGGTTAGCGTAGTGGACATGTGATGAGGAGGGATGAATGTCACATTACAAGAAGGATGCTGAGCATGGATGTGGACGGACCTAGAGTTAGAGGAAGACCAAAGAAGCAATGGATTGAGTGCGTGAAGAATGATATGAGGATAAAAGAAGTGGATGCTGAGCTGACGAGTGACAGAGGAGAATGGAAGAAGAAGACATGTTGTGCCGACCCCACCTAGAGTGGGAAAAAGGCAAGATGAATAAGAAGAAATCAGAACTCTCGTATTATTATTATCGCACTATTATTCGTCTTGCTAAATAACACGCGCCTGCTTGGAAAAATGTAATACTTGGCGACATTTTGCGTTAATCCTTGATTCAGAAGACACGATGAAACAATGTTACTGGCAAGACTTTTCTATCCACCATTTGACATTGTGGAACATACTCCTATGTATTTTGTCATTTAGTAGCCTGTGTTCAATGACACAGGCTTTTCACAAATCTATTATTATTACCAATTTCTAGGAAAATATATTCGGTGCATTATGTTAGGTCTAGACACGAGCTAACACCTAACTAACATGGTATGACGTAATATTTGCTGGACACTATTCAAGCATTTAGGTTCGAGAAGTTCCTGGCAAAAATTCGTATAAACGAAATTGCGAGCGTGCGAAGAATTATATCGCATGATCTGTAGCCCGAAGCGACGTTAGAACTGCCAGCAAAAAATAATCCACTTCATTTTATATGTCGCAGTTCATCTCAAAGGGACAAAGTTCAATTACGCCAATTAATGTCATAAAAATGTCACAATAGATTAACCCATATCAAAGTTATCCAATTAACCCGAAGAAGTTTGAGAAATAGATTCCTTATAATCGTAAATTCTTTCCTTACTATTTTCCACACGTGGTAACAGTTTTCTTGAAATTATGAGAGTAGGGGTCAAAATGGCCCGCACGTCCGGGGAATGGGGACTGGGACCGGGTAGGGTTGACTGTTGTCAACAGCGAAGAATTCCAAAACCGTGGCGCTTGTGTAAATCGCGAACTACCTCCTTATGCCTCCTTACGACAACGTTTGACAAGCGAAGCAACATTAACAAATTCAAATTTGAGGCTTACCAATGTAACCTTAGAAAAAATTGGTAAGAATCGTAAATTATTTTGCCGAATACCAACCCTACAAAAAGTTTCCTATACTATTTTATGTCTTAAAAGGTTATGATTTATGATAAAAACGTAAATGGTGGCAAAATTGTTTTTGGGGAAGAAAGGTTTGGCCAAAAGTAAAAATGGATAAGCTAAATCAAAAGTATGCGAACCCGTTGCGAGCGAAACCTTCCAAAGTTACTCATAATAAAAACTTTTCTACTTTTTTCGCTTATTTAGGGATCGTTTTTATTTCCATCGTGAAATAAAAACTGTACAATTTTGCAATGGTAACATATTGATACAACATTGAATTAATGAACGGTATCGTATACGTTTTTAGTTCCTGGACCTTGCAATACAAAATTGACTATATCAAACTTGATCAAATTAATTAAAAACATTTGCAAGCAGGACAGAAATATCAATAATCATCATAGGGCTCTTCTAAGGATTTCTAGCACTACCTTTTGCGTTGATTGCCTGCGTAGTCTACATTCAGAGACTTCCTGCGACCTTCACCAGATCTTCAGTCTAACGTGGACTGACTGCGACGTGACTGCTCTCAGTATTTGGCGACTACCTAACCTCCTCTCCAGTGGCCGTTGGTTCTACTAGTAATATTATGCTCTAAGCCCCACACTTTATGGTCGAAATTCCTTGAGCTAAAACTCCGGGAGCTTACTCATTTTGAGCCATAGATTTAGTATTTTTTTCGCTACGCCAAAAAGATACATGAAGCGCGGGAGCGTGAAGGCCTAATCAAGTTGGTGCAAACCGCCCGAGAGAAAAAGAGAAAGCGAATGAATGACAGATATGTTTTCGCGAGTAGTAAAAGGCAATAGCGTCCCCGTTTGTTCTACGAGACGAAGTGATTTGATATTTACCAATGACTTACTTTTTTTTGTCATGTCTCCAATCCGCTTGTGCATCTTATCTGTGTTGAGCAGTGGTTTTAACTACCAGCTCTAAATTAAAACGAAAAAGAAAACGAACAGTTTTTTTAAATATAGCTTGGAATACATCCAATGAAATTTTAAGACTTGGCAATCTTCGAAAATTTATATCGACGACTTCATTCTGTTTAGTCGAAACCTTTCCAGCCAAAAACCGAAAGAATTTTCAATATTCCTCCCGGTTCTAAAGACTTAAATTTATTTAAATGTGAGACGCTTGGAGGCGTACGCCATTTTGAGGTTTGTCGTTTAGGTACTGTAGAAACCAACTTTTGCCTTGATTTTCCTTATCAGACCAAAGTGCCTTTTTTTAATATGACAGGTAAGCTCTTGGCCTTCATCTCACCTGATGGTAAGTGACGAAGGAGCTTCACCTGTAATCCTCAACAACTGAGGAACTGGCTATCTTACCTCTGATTACCGGAACACAACAATGCTTATAACATTGTTATTATGACGACAAATTTAGGTAAGACGGTGGTAGCTAGGCGGGCTTAGAAGCCTTACCACCAAACAAACCGAGCAGAAAAACCCCTGCTCCTGTGGGGAATCAAACGCCGGACCTCCCGATCTACACACGGTGGTGTCAACCACTAGACCAAAGAGACGTTTAAACTACTGCTACTATTAATTCCGTTGCGGTGCAAGACAAATTCAACTGTAAGTATTGCTCGTCAAGCTGGCTTTTCCTACTTACCTACCAAACGAGTTAGCATGGTGGTGCTGGAGACGAATTAAGATTGTTATCAACCCTAATTCGTTCGGTGTTAGATCATTCTTCCTTATGATGATTTTATGGAGGTATATTGTTTTCAAGAATAAAAATATTTCGACATATTTCTGAAGCTAAAGTTCATAGAAGTATAGTATAAGTGACTTAGGGTGGTATTATAGGTACGCTGGCTGCCAGCGCTGGCCACGCGCGCGCTCTAACTATTCGTTTCACAGCCGCACGCGCGCGCTTATATTTCAAAATGTATGGAAATCTCGATGGCGATGAAACGTCCCTTAATTCGGTTAAAACCTTATTTTTAAACTAAATTAAGCAGTTGTGAAATAGAATAAGTGAAAATGGCTCATGGCAGTCCCTTATTACTCAACGTTTCCAATATTTCCATATTTATCAAAAGCTTCCACTCAAACACTAATTTGAATCATAAAAGCGCTAAAAGCGGCTTAAATGTATCCAAAACCCATTTTTACCTTTTTTTCGTCGCCGAAAATTTAGGCAGGAAACGTGATTATCAACATTTTACATATCCTCAATTATTTTTTAAAAGCACATTGACAAAGGAGTTCGTATTTTGTTTGTGACCTGAAATGATTAAATTTATTTTCGCTTTCAGGAAATCTATCTGTGGTCTTTATAAATCTACCTTCAATTTGTCATAAAGGAAATTCAGACCCGTATTCGGTGATAGGGTTCATGTCCCCCGAGCAACCCCAAAACAGCAGATTCAGAACTGTGTCAAAGTAACCTTATAGACCCGTTGTATATAAATTTGTACGCATTGCAGGATCTATCCGTATTGGAAATGAGCCAGATAAGGACCTTCTAGAGATCGTATGAATGGAGCATCTGTAAGTACGAATCTGAATCGACTACTATTTCTCTACACACAACGGCTTACTCCCATAGCGATAGACTTCCAATAATGCTATTGAATTGCTTTATAGAAGATCGGTTATTACGCTTTCTATAACGAAAACTAAGCTTATTTCACCATAGTCAGGCTTTGGAGGAGTGACCAAACTTTGTGATCTCAAACTCTTCTCGAAGTCACGTTAAGCAACTGTTTCTGCCCACCAACTATCATTGTTACCCATACGCCATGTGTTTCGCTATGACATACTCATGAAATTATGCCGACCGTTCACTAGCTACGACCTTGTATGATTTTTTTTTACTGTAATAATCTTTTCAATCACGAGGAGCTCGGTGGCGTAGTGGTCAGTGCGCTTTGGCTTCGGTCGAAAACAAAGCTACGTTCGCCATGGTCAGGCCGTGGATGGGTGACCAAGACTTTGTGATCTCGAGCTCCTCCGTGCTTCGGAAGGCACGTTAAGCCGTTGGTCCCGGTCGCATTTGTGACCGTTGACCCACCAACCGGCATTGGGCTAGCGTGGTGGTGTTACGGCCCTTACTCCTCATGTGTTTCTCCATGAGGAAGGCCTGTCCCAGCAGTGGTACGTATATAGGCTGATGACACAATCTTTTCAATCACTGTCGCTTTAAAACTTCTGCCGCTTATTTCTTTAGCACGCGATACAAACTGCCCAACAAATTCAGCCAAAAAATCACAGCCGATAATTTCCTTAATACTCTGAACGACTCTTTGACTACTGATCCGATAGGTTGAACTTTTGTTAATTAGAAGGTCGGCACGGCATCAAATGTACCCCAAAAGTTATTTTAGACTAAAGGGTTGAATGCATGAATTTTATAAGACAATCCTTTTAGGCCAATGATATTGTCGCTTTGATGTTCGCGAGAGCAATTTTTAACTGTCATATTTATTCTTACGGTTCGAGTGATTTGATGGCTCGAAATTAATATGCAGGGAACGGGCTGAGTCGATTCCTTTTATGGTTCACGGATGTGTTCGTTTTAATTTAAAAAAAATGTAAAGCAGATGGGTGACCAGTATATTTTTCTAGCGTGTATTATGGTATATTGGTTTCTTTTTACACTGGATAATAATTGTTCCTTCGTGTTAATCAGGACTGGGACAGCTTCGACGTTTTGAATAAAAAGTTTTCGAAAGAAGTTTGTGGGTTTAAATTATTTTAAAATTAGCACTTATTGATGCCGTGTGATAGCGGCTCATTAAAATAATACTACCAACCCGACTCTTCCCTTAGGTGTCGTAAAAGGCGACTAAATGGACTTAGAACTGCACAACTATCCAATAGCTTATAGCGACCTGTCACGCAGAGTAGACGTGCAGTCACTGCTCGGTGAAGCGCGGACTTTGCGGTACTTTTATCTCTGACTAACCCTTAGGGGATAATAGTTGTGATTATATGACTATATCTTTGTATATATATTGGGTCCTTACCTATGAAATTGGTGTTTTTATTCTGTCTTAGCAATTTGTCCGTAACTATTAGGTTTCAGAACATTCTTATAAAATAATTGCCTCTTCTAAAAATAGACCATATATTTGAGCTCGTATAATTTAATTTGATAATTTTTTGTAAGTTTAATTGTGTTAATATTAGACACAAAGACAATTATTTTTAACTGCCTCCCGAATACATCATTTGATTTGCATTAACATAAAAACGATGAATAATTTTTATCAAGCGTGTTCACGCACATATTGCTAAAGCTTGTCTAATGATACATGCCAAATATTATTATCTCTGGATTTGTCTTTGTGAAGAAAACTGATAAAATGTTAGTGTGTAAAATGCAGACATCCCCAAAATCTCCATACAAAACACCAAGTTCATAGGTAAGGACCTAATATACAAAGATATACACGTGACCATAACTTTGTGGTCCGGACCTCCTCCGTGCTTCGGAAGGCACGTTCAGCCGTTGGTCCCGGTAGTTATTGCAACCGTTTCTACCTACCAACCTGCATTGGGCCGATACACGTGTGTTTCTCCATGAGGTGACGTGCCCAGCAGTGAGACATAATCATATAAGCTGGTGACTGACTGACTAACTCTATTATTACTCGGTGATAAACCGTAATGATACGTTATAGTATTATTATGTTCTAAAGTACCTTATCATCCAGAACCAAATTGCATAAACAATAATCACATTTTTCAAGCTCAGCCACACAAAAATGAACTCTAAAACCAATAGCACTTGCAAGGGAATATCGACCTTATAGTATTGACATATTGCCTTAGCGTCGACTTTATTTGGTGAAAGTTAATACAGTGCTTAATAGATGTCCTCTCGAAGACAGCTTTGTCGTCCCTCACGTAATCCTTGCTTACAAATCTTGCAGTGAGTGTACCTAGCGATAGGATGGCGACCTGTTTACTTTGATCGTTTTTTAAAACAATACATTAGTACAGTCGTGGAAGAACGCAGTGGATTTTTCAGAAGAGTTATTGAAAAATTTTATTTTGACACATTCGTAAACGATTAACGTAATTGATTAATTGTAGGATCAATCAAAACCTCTGGTGTAATACCAGGTATTAAGTTCGTCAAAATAATAATATATAAATTATAATAATCCTCGGTCTACATACGTCCCACTGCTGGGCACAGGCATTCCCTATGGAGAAACACATGAGGAGTATGGGCCGTATTACCACCACGCTGGCCCAATGCAGGTTGAATAAAAATAATTAGTTTAAAAAAGGATAAAGGAAATAAAAAAGGTTAGTTCTGTCTCTTATAATGTATTAAGTTTCTGGTTCCATAATTTTTATTTATTCAGTTTAGATTCATCTTAGCGCATGCTTATGAATGTCATAAACATTTTACAATATTTGGTGAGAAAAAATAACTACGCCATCCCTTCATAAATCTACCAGGAGGCCTTGTTCTGAGAAGAACGGGCAAGAAACTGAGCATATTTCTACCCTCCCTTTACAATGCAACATTTAAAAATGTATAAATGTTGTACCTCAACCTAGTTTTTATTTTGGAACTCACCCAATAATTTACCCTTAAACCTAACCAATAATAAATGTCAAAATATCAATTTTAAAACCAATAGAGCTTCTAAAACTTCCTAATGGTTATTTTATTTTTATTATTGTTGTTACGTAGCCAATTAAAACTTATTTTTATATTATTCTTTCTCTTTTTTACGTCACCTTGTGACATGTAAATATTATAAGAAAAAATAAATAGTTGTTGTGTCAAAGCCTCTGTCTCAATTACCTTCCCAAACTCTAATAATTTCCACTCTATAGCTATCGATAACAATTGTTTATGTATGATTAAATTT